>CM068366.1:23812827-23988499 GCA_034769755.1 Odontamblyopus lacepedii
CAGACTCAGACTCAGACTCAGACTCAGACTCAGACTCAGACTCAGACTCAGACTCAGACTCAGACTCAGACTCAGACTCAGACTCAGACTCAGACTCAGACTCAGACTCAGACTCAGACTCAGACTCAGCTCAGACTCAGACTCAGACTCAGACTCAGACTCAGACTCAGACTCAGACTCAGACTCAGCTCAGACTCAGACTCAGACTCAGACTCAGACTCAGACTCAGACTCAGACTCAGACTCAGACTCAGACTCAGCTCAGACTCAGACTCAGACTCAGCACAGACTCAGACTCAGACTCAGACTCAGCTCAGACTCAGACTCAGACTCAGACTCAGCACAGACTCAGACTCAGCACAGACTCAGACTCAGACTCAGACTCAGACTCAGCTCAGACTCAGACTCAGCACAGACTCAGACTCAGACTCAGACTCAGACTCAGACACAGACTCAGACTCAGACTCAGACTCAGACTCAGACTCAGCTCAGACTCAGCACAGACTCAGACTCAGACTCAGACTCAGACTCAGCACAGACTCAGCACAGACTCAGACTCAGCACAGACTCAGCTCAGACTCAGACTCAGACTCAGACTCAGACTCAGACTCAGACTCAGACTCAGACTCAGACTCAGACTCAGACTCAGACTCAGCACAGACTCAGACTCAGACTCAGACTCAGCACAGACTCAGCACAGACTCAGACTCAGCACAGACTCAGACTCAGACTCAGCTCAGACTCAGACTCAGACTCAGACTCAGCTCAGACTCAGCACAGACTCAGACTAAGCACAGACTCAGACTCAGACTCAGCTCAGACTCAGACTCAGCACAGACTCAGACTCAGCTCAGACTCAGACTCAGCACAGACTCAGCACAGACTCAGCTCAGACTCAGCCTCAGCTCAGACTCAGCTCAGACTCAGACTCAGCTCAGACTCAGACTCAGACTCAGAGTCAGACTCAGACTCAGCTCAGACTCAGACTCAGACTCAGCTCAGACTCAGACTCAGACTCAGACTCAGACTCAGACTCAGACTCAGACTCAGACTCAGCTCAGACTCAGACTCAGACTCAGCTCAGACTCAGACTCAGACTCAGCACAGACTCAGACTCAGCACATACTCAGCTCAGACTCAGCTCAGACTCAGCCTCATCTCAGACTCAGACTCAGATTCAGACTCAGCTCAGACTCAGACTCAGACTCAGCACAGACTCAGACTCAGACTCAGACTCAGCACAGACTCAGACTCAGACTCAGAATCAGACTCAGCTCAGACTCAGCTCAGACTCAGCACAGTCTCAGACTCAGACTCAGCACAGACTCAGCACAGACTCAGACTCAGCACAGACTCAGCACAGACTAAGACTCAGCTCAGACTCAGCTCAGACTCAGCTCAGACTCAGCTCAGACTCAGCTCAGACTCAGACTCAGCTCAGACTCAGACTCAGACTCAACTCAGACTCAGCACAGACTCAGACTCAGACTCAGCTCAGACTCAGACTCAGACTCAGCTCAGACTCAGCACAGACTCAGACTCAGACTCAGACTCAGACTCAGACTCTGCACAGACTCAGACTGACCACAGACTCAGACTCAGCTCAGACTCACCACAGACTCAGACACAGACTCAGCTCAGACTCAGACTCAGCTCAGACTCAGACTCAGACTCAGACTCAGACTCAGACTCAACTCAGACTCAGCTCAGACTCAGACTCAGACTCAGACTCAGCTCAGACTCAGACTCAGACTCAGCTCAGATTCAGACTCAGACTCAGACTCAGACTCAGACTCAGACTCAGCTCAGACTCAGACTCAGCTCAGACTCAGACTCAGCTCAGACTCAGACTCAGCTCAGACTCAGACTCAGACTCAGACTCAGCTCAGACTCAGACTCAGACTTAGCTCAGACTCAGACTCAGCTCAGACTCAGCTAAGACTCAGACTCAGACTCAACTCAGACTCAGCTCAGACTCAGACTCAGACTCAGACTCAGACTCAGACTCAGCTCAGACTCAGACTCAGACTCAGACTCAGCTCAGACTCAGACTCAGCACAGACTCAGACTCAGACTCAGACTCAGCACAGACTCAGACTCAGACTCAGACTCAGAATCAGACTCAGCTCAGACTCAGACTCAGACTCAGCTCAGACTCAGCACAGACTCAGACTCAGACTCATGACAGACTCAGCTCAGACTCAGACTCAGCACAGACTCAGACTCAGCACAGACTCAGCACAGACTCAGACTCAGCTCAGACTCAGACTCAGCACAGACTCAGCTCAGACTCAGACTTAGACTCAGACTCAGACTCAGACTCAGCACAGACTCAGCACAGACTCAGCTCAGACTCAGACTCAGACTCAGCACAGACTCAGCACAGACTCAGACTCAGCACAGACTCAGCTCAGACTCAGCTCAGACTCAGACTCAGACTCAGACTCAGACTCAGCCCAGACTCAGACTCAGACTCAGACTCAGACTCAGACTCAGACTCAGCTCAGACTCAGACTCAGCTCAGACTCAGACTCAGACTCAGCACAGACTCAGCTCAGACTCAGCTCAGACTCAGACTCAGACTCAGACTCAGACTCAGACTCAGACTCAGACTCAGACTCAGACTCAGACTCAGACTCAGACTCAGACTCAGCACAGACTCAGCACAGACTCAGACTCAGCACAGACTCAGCACAGACTCAGCTCAGACTCAGACTCAGCACAGACTCAGACTCAGACTCAGACTCAGCTCAGACTCAGACTCAGCTCAGACTCAGACTCAGACTCAGCTCAGACTCAGCACAGACTCAGACTAAGCACAGACTCAGACTCAGACTCAGACTCAGCACAGACTCAGCACAGACTCAGCTCAGACTCAGACTCAGACTCAGCACAAACTCAGCACAGACTCAGACTCAGCACAGACTCAGCTCAGACTCAGCTCAGACTCAGACTCAGACTCAGACTCAGCACAGACTCAGCACAGACTCAGACTCAGCACAGACTCAGCACAGACTCAGCACAGACTCAGACTTAGCACAGACTCAGACTCAGCACAGACTCAGACTCAGACTCAGATTTAGCACAGACTCAGACTCAGCTCAGACTCAGCACAGACTCAGACTCAGACTCAGCACAGACTCAGACTCAGACTCAGCTCAGACTCAGCACAGACTCAGACTCAGACTCAGACTCAGACTCAGCACAGACTCAGACTCAGACTCAGCTCAGACTCAGCACAGACTCAGACTCAGACTCAGCTCAGACTCAGACTCAGACTCAGACTCAGCTCAGACTCAGACTCAGACTCAGACTCAGACTCAGACTCAGCTCAGACTCAGCACAGACTCAGACTCAGACTCAGCTCAGACTCAGCTCAGACTCAGACTCAGACTCAGACTCAGACTCAGACTCAGACTCAGACTCAGCACAGACTCAGACTCAGCTCAGACTCAGACTCAGACTCAGACTCAGCACAGACTCACCACAGACTCAGCTCAGATTCAGATTCAGTCTCAGCTCAGACTCAGACTCAGACTCAGCTCAGACTCAGACTCATACTCAGCTCAGATTCAGACTCAGACTCAGACTCAGACTCAGACTCAGCTCAGACTCAGACTCAGACTCAGACTCAGACTCAGCTCAGACTCAGCTCAGACTCAGACTCAGACTCAGACTCAGCTCAGACTCAGCACAGACTCAGACTCAGACTCAGACTCAGACTCAGCACAGACTCAGACTCAGACTCAGACTCAGACTCAGACTCAGACTCAGACTCAGCTCAGACTCAGACTCAGACTCAGCTCAGACTCAGCACAGACTCAGACTCAGACTCATGACAGACTCAGCTCAGACTCAGACTCAGCACAGACTCAGACTCAGCACAGACTCAGCACAGACTCAGACTCAGCTCAGACTCAGACTCAGCACAGACTCAGCTCAGACTCAGACTTAGACTCAGACTCAGACTCAGACTCAGCACAGACTCAGCACAGACTCAGCTCAGACTCAGACTCAGACTCAGCACAGACTCAGCACAGACTCAGACTCAGCACAGACTCAGCTCAGACTCAGCTCAGACTCAGACTCAGACTCAGACTCAGACTCAGACTCAGACTCAGACTCAGCCCAGACTCAGACTCAGACTCAGACTCAGACTCAGACTCAGCTCAGACTCAGACTCAGCTCAGACTCAGACTCAGACTCAGCACAGACTCAGCTCAGACTCAGCTCAGACTCAGACTCAGACTCAGACTCAGACTCAGACTCAGACTCAGACTCAGACTCAGACTCAGACTCAGCACAGACTCAGCACAGACTCAGACTCAGCACAGACTCAGCACAGACTCAGCTCAGACTCAGACTCAGCACAGACTCAGACTCAGCTCAGACTCAGACTCAGCACAGACTCAGCACAGACTCAGCTCAGACTCAGCCTCAGCTCAGACTCAGCTCAGACTCAGACTCAGACTCAGCTCAGACTCAGAGTCAGACTCAGACTCAGCTCAGACTCAGACTCAGCTCAGACTCAGACTCAGACTCAGCTCAGACTCAGCACAGACTCAGACTCAGACTCAGCACAGACTCAGCTCAGACTCAGACTCAGACTCAGCACAGACTCAGCTCAGACTCAGACTCAGCACAAACTCAGAATCAGCTCAGACTCAGCACAGACTCACCACAGACTCAGCTCAGATTCAGATTCAGACTCAGACTTAGCTCAGACTCAGACTCAGCTCAGACTCAGACTCAGACTCAGACTCAGACTCATACTCAGATTCAGACTCAGACTCAGACTCAGCTCAGACTCAGACTCAGACTCAGACACAGACTCAGCTCAGACTCAGACTCAGACTCAGACTCAGCTCAGACTCAGACTCAGCTCAGACTCAGACTCAGACTCAGACTCAGACTCAGACTCAGACTCAGCTCAGACTCAGACTCAGCACAGACTCAGCTCAGACTCAGACTCAGACTCAGACTCAGCACAGACTCAGCTCAGACTCAGACTCAGACTCAGACTCAGCTCAGACTCAGACTCAGCTCAGACTCAGACTCAGCACAGACTCAGCTCAGACTCAGACTCAGCACAGACTCAGACTCAGCACAGACTCAGCACAGACTCAGACTCAGACTCAGACTCAGACTCAGACTCAGCTCAGACTCAGACTCAGCTCAGACTCAGACTCAACTCTGACTCAGCACAGACTCAGACTCAGACTCAGCTCAGACTCAGACTCAGCTCAGACTCAGCACAGACTCAGACTCAGCACAGACTCAGACTGACCACAGACTCAGACTCAGCTCAGACTCACCACAGACTCAGACACAGACTCAGCTCAGACTCAGACTCAGCTCAGACTCAGACTCAGCACAGACTCAGACTCAGACGCAGCACAGACTCAGACTTAGCACAGACTCAGCAAAGACTCAGACTCAGCACAGACTCAGCTCAGACTCAGACTCAGAGTCAGACTCAGACTCAGCTCAGACTCAGACTCAGACTCAGCTCAGACTCAGACTCAGACTCAGACTCAGACTCAGACTCAGACTCAGCTCAGACTCAGACTCAGCTCAGACTCAGACTCAGACTCAGCTCAGACTCAGACTCAGACTCAGACTCAGACTCAGACTCAGCTCAGACTCAGACTCAGACTCAGACTCAGACTCAGACTCAGACTCAGACTCAGACTCAGACTCAGACTCAGCACAGACTCAGACTCAGACTCAGACTCAGACTCAGACTCAGACTCAGCACAGACTCAGACTCAGACTCAGCACAGACTCAGCTCAGACACAGAATCAGACTCAGCTCAGACTCAGACTCAGCACAGACTCAGACTCAGCACAGACTCAGCACAGACTAAGACTCAGCTCAGACTCAGCTCAGACTCAGCTCAGACTCAGCTCAGACTCAGACTCAGCTCAGACTCATACTCAGATTCAGACTCAGCTCAGACTCAGACTCAGACTCAGAGTCAGACTCAGACTCAGCTCAGACTCAGACTCAGACTCAGACTCAGACTCAGCTCAGACTCAGACTCAGACTCAGACTCAGCTCAGACTCAGACTCAGACTCAGACTCAGACTCAGACTCAGACTCAGACTCAGACTCAGACTCAGACTCAGACTCAGACTCAGCACAGACTCAGCTCAGACTCAGACTCAGACTCAGACTCAGACTCAGACTCAGCTCAGACTCAGACTCAGACTCAGACTCAGACTCAGACTCAGACTCAGACTCAGCACAGACTCAGACTCAGACTCAGCACAGACTCAGACTCAGACTCAGAATCAGACTCAGCTCAGACTCAGCTCAGACTCAGCACAGTCTCAGACTCAGACTCAGCACAGACTCAGCACAGACTCAGACTCAGACTCAGCACAGACTCAGACTCAGCACAGACTCAGCTCAGACTCAGCTCAGACTCAGCTCAGACTCAGCTCAGACTCAGCTCAGACTCAGACTCAGACTCAGCTCAGACTCAGACTCAACTCAGACTCAGCACAGACTCAGACTCAGACTCAGACTCAGCTCAGACTCAGACTCAGACTCAGCTCAGACTCAGCACAGACTCAGCCTCAGACTCAGACTCAGACTCAGACTCTGCACAGACTCAGACTGACCACAGACTCAGACTCAGCTCAGACTCACCACAGACTCAGACACAGACTCAGCTCAGACTCAGCTCAGACTCAGACTCAGACTCAGACTCAGACTCAGACTCAGACTCAGACTCAGACTCAGACTCAGACTCAGACTCAGACTCAGACTCAGACTCAGACTCAGCTCAGATTCAGACTCAGACTCAGACTCAGACTCAGACTCAGACTCAGACTCAGACTCAGACTCAGCTCAGACTCAGACTCAGCTCAGACTCAGACTCAGCTCAGACTCAGACTCAGACTCAGACTCAGCTCAGACTCAGACTCAGACTCAGCTCAGACTCAGACTCAGCTCAGACTCAGCTCAGACTCAGACTCAGACTCAGACTCAGACTCAGCTCAGACTCAGACTCAGCTCAGACTCAGACTCAGACTCAGACTCAGACTCAGACTCAGACTCAGACTCAGCTCAGACTCAGACTCAGCACAGACTCAGACTCAGACTCAGACTCAGCACAGACTCAGACTCAGACTCAGACTCAGACTCAGACTCAGCTCAGACTCAGACTCAGACTCAGCTCAGACTCAGCACAGACTCAGACTCAGACTCAGCACAGACTCAGCTCACACTCAGACTCAGCACAGACTCAGACTCAGCACAGACTCAGCACAGACTCAGACTCAGCTCAGACTCAGACTCAGACTCAGCACAGACTCAGCTCAGACTCAGACTTAGACTCAGACTCAGACTCAGACTCAGCACAGACTCAGCACAGACTCAGCTCAGACTCAGACTCAGACTCAGCACAGACTCAGCACAGACTCAGACTCAGCACAGACTCAGCTCAGACTCAGCTCAGACTCAGACTCAGACTCAGACTCAGACTCAGCCCAGACTCAGACTCAGACTCAGACTCAGACTCAGACTCAGACTCAGACTCAGCTCAGACTCAGACTCAGCTCAGACTCAGACTCAGACTCAGCACAGACTCAGCTCAGACTCAGCTCAGACTCAGACTCAGACTCAGACTCAGACTCAGACTCAGACTCAGACTCAGACTCAGACTCAGACTCAGACTCAGACTCAGCACAGACTCAGACTCAGCACAGACTCAGCACAGACTCAGCTCAGACTCAGACTCAGCACAGACTCAGACTCAGACTCAGACTCAGCTCAGACTCAGACTCAGCTCAGACTCAGACTCAGCTCAGACTCAGCACAGACTCAGACTAAGCACAGACTCAGACTCAGACTCAGACTCAGACTCAGACTCAGCACAGACTCAGCTCAGACTCAGACTCAGACTCAGCACAAACTCAGCACAGACTCAGACTCAGCACAGACTCAGCTCAGACTCAGCTCAGACTCAGACTCAGACTCAGACTCAGCACAGACTCAGCACAGACTCAGACTCAGCACAGACTCAGCACAGACTCAGCACAGACTCAGACTTAGCACAGACTCAGACTCAGCACAGACTCAGACTCAGACTCAGACTCAGCACAGACTCAGACTCAGCTCAGACTCAGCACAGACTCAGACTCAGACTCAGCACAGACTCAGACTCAGACTCAGCTCAGACTCAGCACAGACTCAGACTCAGACTCAGACTCAGACTCAGCACAGACTCAGACTCAGACTCAGCTCAGACTCAGCACAGACTCAGACTCAGACTCAGCTCAGACTCAGAGTCAGACTCAGACTCAGCTCAGACTCAGACTCAGCTCAGACTCAGACTCAGACTCAGCTCAGACTCAGCACAGACTCAGACTCAGACTCAGCACAGACTCAGCTCAGACTCAGACTCAGACTCAGACTCAGACTCAGACTCAGCACAGACTCAGCTCAGACTCAGACTCAGCACAAACTCAGAATCAGCTCAGACTCAGCACAGACTCACCACAGACTCAGCTCAGATTCAGATTCAGACTCAGACTTAGCTCAGACTCAGACTCAGCTCAGACTCAGACTCAGACTCAGACTCATACTCAGATTCAGACTCAGACTCAGCTCAGACTCAGACTCAGCTCAGACTCAGACTCAGCTCAGACTCAGACTCAGACTCAGACTCAGACTCAGACTCAGACTCAGACTCAGACTCAGACTCAGACTCAGACTCAGACTCAGCTCAGACTCAGCTAAGACTCAGACTCAGACTCAACTCAGACTCAGCTCAGACTCAGACTCAGCTCAGACTCAGCTCAGACTCAGACTCAGACTCAGACTCAGCTCAGACTCAGCACAGACTCAGACTCAGACTCAGACTCAGACTCAGCACAGACTCAGACTCAGACTCAGAATCAGAATCAGAATCAGACTCAGCTCAGACTCAGACTCAGACTCAGCTCAGACTCAGCACAGACTCAGACTCAGATTCATGACAGACTCAGCTCAGACTCAGACTCAGCACAGACTCAGACTCAGCACAGACTCAGCACAGACTCAGACTCAGACTCAGACTCAGACTCAGCACAGACTCAGCTCAGACTCAGACTCAGACTCAGACTCAGACTCAGACTCAGACTCAGACTCAGCACAGACTCAGACTCAGACTCAGCTCAGACTCAGCACAGACTCAGCACAGACTCAGACTCAGCACAGACTCAGACTCAGCTCAGACACAGACTCAGACTCAGACTCAGACTCAGACTCAGACTCAGACTCAGACTCAGACTCAGCTCAGACTCAGACTCAGACTCAGACTCAGACTCAGACTCAGACTCAGCTCAGACTCAGACTCAGACTCAGACTCAGACTCAGACTCAGACTCAGACTCAGACTCAGACTCAGACTCAGACTCAGACTCAGACTCAGACTCAGACTCAGACTCAGACTCAGACTCAGACTCAGACTCAGACTCAGACTCAGACTCAGACTCAGCACAGACTCAGACTCAGACTCAGCACAGACTCAGACTCAGACTCAGACTCAGACTCAGACTCAGCACAGACTCAGACTCAGCTCAGACTCAGACTCAGCACAGACTCAGCTCAGACTCAGACTCAGACTCAGACTCAGACTCAGCTCAGACTCAGACTCAGACTCAGACTCAGACTCAGCTCAGACTCAGCTCAGACTCAGACTCAGACTCAGACTCAGACTCAGACTCAGCTCAGACTCAGACTCAGACTCAGACTCAGACTCAGACTCAGACTCAGCACAGACTCAGACTCAGACTCAGCTCAGACTCAGACTCAGACTCAGACTCAGACTCAGCACAGACTCAGCTCAGACTCAGACTCAGCACAAACTCAGAATCAGCTCAGACTCAGACTCAGCACAGACTCACCACAGACTCAGCTCAGATTCAGATTCAGACTCAGACTCAGCTCAGACTCAGACTCAGCTCAGACTCAGACTCAGACTCAGACTCAGACTCATACTCAGATTCAGACTCAGACTCAGACTCAGCTCAGACTCAGACTCAGACTCAGACACAGACTCAGCTCAGACTCAGACTCAGACTCAGACTCAGCTCAGACTCAGAGTCAGACTCAGCTCAGACTCAGACTCAGACTCAGCACAGACTCAGACTCAGACTCAGACTCAGCACAGACTCAGCTCAGACTCAGACTCAGACTCAGACTCAGACTCAGCACAGACTCAGCTCAGACTCAGACTCAGACTCAGACTCAGCTCAGACTCAGACTCAGCTCAGACTCAGACTCAGCACAGACTCAGCTCAGACTCAGACTCAGCACAGACTCAGACTCAGCACAGACTCAGCACAGACTAAGACTCAGCTCAGACTCAGCTCAGACTCAGACTCAGCTCAGACTCAGACTCAGACTCAGCTCAGACTCAGACTCAACTCTGACTCAGCACAGACTCAGACTCAGACTCAGCTCAGACTCAGACTCAGACTCAGCTCAGACTCAGCACAGACTCAGACTCAGCACAGACTCAGACTGACCACAGACTCAGACTCAGCTCAGACTCACCACAGACTCAGACACAGACTCAGCTCAGACTCAGACTCAGCTCAGACTCAGACTCAGCACAGACTCAGACTCAGACGCAGCACAGACTCAGACTTAGCACAGACTCAGCAAAGACTCAGACTCAGCACAGACTCAGCTCAGACTCAGACTCAGAGTCAGACTCAGACTCAGCTCAGACTCAGACTCAGACTCAGACTCAGACTCAGACTCAGCTCAGACTCAGACTCAGACTCAGACTCAGCACAGACTCAGACTCAGCACATACTCAGCTCAGACTCAGCTCAGACTCAGCCTCAACTCAGACTCAGATTCAGACTCAGCTCAGACTCAGACTCAGACTCAGACTCAGACTCAGACTCAGACTCAGACTCAGACTCAGACTCAGACTCAGACTCAGCACAGACTCAGACTCAGACTCAGCACAGACTCAGACTCAGACTCAGAATCAGACTCAGCTCAGACTCAGCTCAGACTCAGCACAGTCTCAGACTCAGACTCAGCACAGACTCAGCACAGACTCAGACTCAGCACAGACTCAGCACAGACTAAGACTCAGCTCAGACTCAGCTCAGACTCAGCTCAGACTCAGCTCAGACTCAGACTCAGCTCAGACTCAGACTCAACTCAGACTCAGCACAGACTCAGACTCAGACTCAGACTCAGCTCAGACTCAGACTCAGACTCAGACTCAGACTCAGACTCAGACTCAGACTCAGACTCAGACTCAGCACAGACTCAGACTCAGACTCAGACTCAGACTCTGCACAGACTCAGACACAGACTCAGCTCAGACTCAGACTCAGCTCAGACTCAGACTCAGACTCAGACTCAGACTCAGACTCAGACTCAGACTCAGACTCAGACTCAGACTCAGACACAGACTCAGACTCAGACTCATGACAGACTCAGCTCAGACTCAGACTCAGCACAGACTCAGCTCACACTCAGACTCAGCACAGACTCAGACTCAGCACAGACTCAGCACAGACTCAGCTCAGACTCAGACTCAGACTCAGCACAAACTCAGCACAGACTCAGACTCAGACTCAGCACAGACTCAGCTCAGACTCAGCTCAGACTCAGACTCAGACTCAGACTCAGACTCAGCCCAGACTCAGACTCAGACTCAGACTCAGACTCAGCTCAGACTCAGACTCAGCTCAGACTCAGACTCAGACTCAGCACAGACTCAGCTCAGACTCAGCTCAGACTCAGACTCAGACTCAGACTCAGACTCAGCACAGACTCAGCACAGACTCAGACTCAGCACAGACTCAGCACAGACTCAGCTCAGACTCAGACTCAGCACAGACTCAGACTCAGACTCAGCTCAGACTCAGACTCAGCTCAGACTCAGACTCAGACTCAGACTCAGCTCAGACTCAGCACAGACTCAGACTCAGACTCAGACTCAGACTCAGACTCAGACTCAGCACAAACTCAGCACAGACTCAGACTCAGCACAGACTCAGCTCAGACTCAGCTCAGACTCAGACTCAGACTCAGCACAGACTCAGCACAGACTCAGACTCAGCACAGACTCAGCACAGACTCAGCACAGACTCAGACTTAGCACAGACTCAGACTCAGCACAGACTCAGACTCAGACTCAGATTTAGCACAGACTCAGACTCAGCTCAGACTCAGCACAGACTCAGACTCAGCACAGACTCAGACTCAGCTCAGACTCAGCACAGACTCAGACTCAGACTCAGACTCAGCTCAGACTCAGACTCAGACTCAGACTCAGCACAGACTCAGACTCAGCTCAGACTCAGACTCAGCACAGACTCAGCACAGACTCAGCTCAGACTCAGACTCAGACTCAGCTCAGACTCAGAGTCAGACTCAGACTCAGACTCAGCTCAGACTCAGACTCAGCTCAGACTCAGACTCAGACTCAGCTCAGACTCAGCACAGACTCAGACTCAGACTCAGCACAGACTCAGCTCAGACTCAGACTCAGACTCAGACTCAGGCTCAGACTCAGACTCAGACTCAGACTCAGCACAGACTCAGCTCAGACTCAGACTCAGACTCAGCACAAACTCAGAATCAGCTCAGACTCAGACTCAGCACAGACTCACCACAGACTCAGCTCAGATTCAGATTCAGACTCAGACTCAGCTCAGACTCAGACTCAGCTCAGACTCAGACTCAGACTCAGACTCAGACTCAGACTCAGACTCAGACTCAGACTCATACTCAGATTCAGACTCAGACTCAGACTCAGACTCAGCTCAGACTCAGACTCAGACTCAGACACAGACTCAGCTCAGACTCAGACTCAGACTCAGACTCAGACTCAGACTCAGCTCAGACTCAGACTCAGCTCAGACTCAGACTCAGACTCAGCACAGACTCAGACTCAGACTCAGACTCAGCACAGACTCAGCTCAGACTCAGACTCAGACTCAGACTCAGACTCAGACTCAGACTCAGCACAGACTCAGCTCAGACTCAGACTCAGCTCAGACTCAGACTCAGCTCAGACTCAGACTCAGCACAGACTCAGCTCAGACTCAGACTCAGCACAGACTCAGACTCAGCACAGACTCAGCACAGACTAAGACTCAGCTCAGACTCAGACTCAGACTCAGACTCAGCTCAGACTCAGACTCAGCTCAGACTCAGACTCAACTCAGACTCAGCACAGACTCAGACTCAGCACAGACTCAGACTGACCACAGACTCAGACTCAGCTCAGACTCACCACAGACTCAGACACAGACTCAGCTCAGACTCAGACTCAGCTCAGACTCAGACTCAGCACAGACTCAGACTCAGACGCAGCACAGACTCAGACTCAGCACAGACTCAGACTCAGCACAGACTCAGCACAGACTAAGACTCAGCTCAGACTCAGCTCAGACTCAGACTCAGCTCAGACTCAGACTCAGCTCAGACTCAGACTCAGCTCAGACTCAGCACAGACTCAGACTCAGCACAGACTCAGACTGACCACAGACTCAGACTCAGCTCAGACTCACCACAGACTCAGACACAGACTCAGCTCAGACTCAGACTCAGCTCAGACTCAGACTCAGCACAGACTCAGACTCAGACGCAGCACAGACTCAGACTCAGCACAGACTCAGCAAAGACTCAGACTCAGACTCAGCACAGACTCAGACTCAGACTCAGACTCAGACTCAGCACAGACTCAGACTCAGCTCAGACTCAGCACAGACTCAGCACAGACTCAGACTCAGACTCAGCACAGACTCAGACTCAGCTCAGACACAGACTCAGACTCAGCACAGACTCAGACTCAGCTCAGACTCAGCACAGACTCAGACTCAGACTCAGCACAGACTCAGCTCAGACTCAGACTCAGACTCAGACTCAGACTCAGCACAGACTCAGCACAGACTCAGACTCAGACTCAGCACAGACTCAGACTCAGACTCAGACTCAGCACAGACTCAGACTCAGCTCAGACTCAGCACAGATTCAGCACAGACTCAGACTCAGACTCAGCACAGACTCAGACTCAGCTCAGACACAGAATCAGACTCAGCAAAGACTCAGACTCAGCTCAGACTCAGACTCAGACTCAGCACAGACTCAGACTCAGACTCAGCTCAGACTCAGCACAGACTCAGACTCAGACTCAGACTCAGACTCAGACTCAGACTCAGACTCAGACTCAGACTCAGACTCAGACTCAGCACAGACTCAGACTCAGCTCAGACTCAGACTCAGCACAGACTCAGCACAGACTCAGCTCAGACTCAGACTCAGACTCAGCTCAGACTCAGAGTCAGACTCAGACTCAGCTCAGACTCAGACTCAGCTCAGACTCAGACTCAGACTCAGCTCAGACTCAGCACAGACTCAGACTCAGACTCAGCACAGACTCAGCTCAGACTCAGACTCAGACTCAGACTCAGCTCAGACTCAGACTCAGACTCAGACTCAGCACAGACTCAGCTCAGACTCAGACTCAGCACAAACTCAGAATCAGCTCAGACTCAGACTCAGCACAGACTCACCACAGACTCAGCTCAGATTCAGATTCAGACTCAGACTCAGCTCAGACTCAGACTCAGACTCAGACTCAGACTCAGCTCAGACTCAGACTCAGACTCAGACTCATACTCAGCTCAGATTCAGACTCAGACTCAGACTCAGCTCAGACTCAGACTCAGACTCAGACACAGACTCAGCTCAGACTCAGACTCAGACTCAGACTCAGCTCAGACTCAGACTCAGCTCAGACTCAGAGTCAGACTCAGCTCAGACTCAGACTCAGACTCAGCACAGACTCAGACTCAGACTCAGACTCAGCACAGACTCAGCTCAGACTCAGACTCAGACTCAGACTCAGACTCAGACTCAGACTCAGCACAGACTCAGCTCAGACTCAGACTCAGACTCAGCTCAGACTCAGCTCAGACTCAGACTCAGCACAGACTCAGCTCAGACTCAGACTCAGCACAGACTCAGACTCAGCACAGACTCAGCACAGACTAAGACTCAGCTCAGACTCAGCTCAGACTCAGACTCAGCTCAGACTCAGACTCAGCTCAGACTCAGACTCAACTCTGACTCAGCACAGACTCAGACTCAGACTCAGCTCAGACTCAGACTCAGCTCAGACTCAGCACAGACTCAGACTCAGCACAGACTCAGACTGACCACAGACTCAGACTCAGCTCAGACTCACCACAGACTCAGACACAGACTCAGCTCAGACTCAGACTCAGCTCAGACTCAGACTCAGCACAGACTCAGACTCAGACGCAGCACAGACTCAGACTCAGCACAGACTCAGCAAAGACTCAGACTCAGACTCAGCACAGACTCAGACTCAGACTCAGACTCAGCACAGACTCAGACTCAGCTCAGACTCAGCACAGACTCAGCACAGACTCAGACTCAGACTCAGCACAGACTCAGACTCAGCTCAGACACAGACTCAGACTCAGCACAGACTCAGACTCAGCTCAGACTCAGCACAGACTCAGACTCAGACTCAGCACAGACTCAGCTCAGACTCAGACTCAGCTCAGACTCAGACTCAGCACAGACTCAGCAAAGACTCAGACTCAGACTCAGCACAGACTCAGACTCAGACTCAGACTCAGCACAGACTCAGACTCAGCTCAGACTCAGCACAGACTCAGCACAGACTCAGACTCAGACTCAGCACAGACTCAGACTCAGACTCAGACTCAGACTCAGCACAGACTCAGACTCAGCTCAGACTCAGCACAGACTCAGACTCAGACTCAGCACAAACTCAGCTCAGACTCAGACTCAGCTCAGACTCAGACTCAGCTCAGACTCAGACTCAGACTCAGACTCAGACTCAGACTCAGACTCAGACTCAGACTCAGACTCAGACTCAGCACAGACTCAGACTCAGACTCAGCTCAGACTCAGCACAGACTCAGACTCAGACTCATCACAGACTCAGCTCAGACTTAGACTCAGCACAGACTCAGACTCAGCACAGACTCAGCACAGACTCAGCTCAGACTCAGACTCAGCACAGACTCAGACTCAGACTCAGCTCAGCTCAGATTCAGATTCAGACTCAGACTCAGCTCAGACTCAGACTCAGACTCAGACTCAGACTCAGACTCATACTCAGATTCAGACTCAGACTCAGACTCAGCTCAGACTCAGACTCAGACTCAGTCACAGACTCAGCTCAGACTCAGACTCAGACTCAGACTCAGACTCAGCTCAGACTCAGAGTCAGACTCAGCTCAGACTCAGACTCAGACTCAGCACAGACTCAGACTCAGACTCAGACTCAGACTCAGACTCAGACTCAGCACAGACTCAGCTCAGACTCAGCCTCAGACTCAGACTCAGACTCAGACTCAGCACAGACTCAGCTCAGACTCAGACTCAGCTCAGACTCAGACTCAGCTCAGACTCAGACTCAGCACAGACTCAGACTCAGCACAGACTCAGCACAGACTAAGACTCAGCTCAGACTCAGCTCAGACTCAGACTCAGCTCAGACTCAGACTCAACTCTGACTCAGCACAGACTCAGACTCAGACTCAGCTCAGACTCAGACTCAGCTCAGACTCAGCACAGACTCAGACTCAGCACAGACTCAGACTGACCACAGACTCAGACTCAGCTCAGACTCACCACAGACTCAGACACAGACTCAGCTCAGACTCAGACTCAGCTCAGACTCAGACTCAGCACAGACTCAGACTCAGACGCAGCACAGACTCAGACTCAGCACAGACTCAGCAAAGACTCAGACTCAGACTCAGCACAGACTCAGACTCAGACTCAGACTCAGCACAGACTCAGACTCAGCTCAGACTCAGCACAGACTCAGCACAGACTCAGACTCAGACTCAGCACAGACTCAGACTCAGCTCAGACACAGACTCAGACTCAGCACAGACTCAGACTCAGCTCAGACTCAGCACAGACTCAGACTCAGACTCAGACTCAGCACAGACTCAGACTCAGACTCAGACTCAGACTCAGCACAGACTCAGACTCAGACTCAGACTCAGCACAGACTCAGACTCAGAATCAGACTCAGCTCAGACTCAGACTCAGACTCAGCTCAGACTCAGCACAGACTCAGACTCAGACTCATCACAGACTCAGCTCAGACTCAGACTCAGCACAGACTCAGCACAGACTCAGCTCAGACTCAGACTCAGCACAGACTCAGACTCAGACTCAGCTCAGACTCAGACTCAGCTCAGACTCAGACTCAGCTCAGACTCAGCACAGACTCAGACTAAGCACAGACTCAGCTCAGACTCAGACTCAGCTCAGACTCAGACTCAGACTCAGCTCAGACTCAGCACAGACTCAGACTAAGCACAGACTCAGACTCAGCTCAGACTCAGACTCAGCACAGACTCAGACTCAGCTCAGACTCAGACTCAGCACAGACTCAGCACAGACTCAGCTCAGACTCAGCCTCAGCTCAGACTCAGCTCAGACTCAGACTCAGCTCAGACTCAGACTCAGACTCAGAGTCAGACTCAGACTCAGACTCAGCTCAGACTCAGACTCAGACTCAGCTCAGACTCAGACTCAGACTCAGACTCAGCTCAGACTCAGACTCAGACTCAGCTCAGACTCAGACTCAGCTCAGACTCAGACTCAGACTCAGCACAGACTCAGACTCAGCACATACTCAGCTCAGACTCAGCTCAGACTCAGCCTCAACTCAGACTCAGATTCAGACTCAGCTCAGACTCAGACTCAGACTCAGACTCAGACTCAGACTCAGACTCAGACTCAGACTCAGACTCAGACTCAGACTCAGCACAGACTCAGACTCAGACTCAGAATCAGACTCAGCTCAGACTCAGCTCAGACTCAGCACAGTCTCAGACTCAGACTCAGCACAGACTCAGCACAGACTCAGACTCAGCACAGACTCAGCACAGACTAAGACTCAGCTCAGACTCAGCTCAGACTCAGCTCAGACTCAGCTCAGACTCAGACTCAGCTCAGACTCAGACTCAGCACAGACTCAGACTCAGACTCAGACTCAGACTCAGACTCTGCACAGACTCAGACTGACCACAGACTCAGACTCAGCTCAGACTCACCACAGACTCAGACACAGACTCAGCTCAGACTCAGACTCAGCTCAGACTCAGACTCAGACTCAGACTCAGACTCAGACTCAGACTCAACACAGACTCAGCTCAGACTCAGACTCAGCTCAGACTCAGACTCAGCTCAGATTCAGACTCAGACTCAGACTCAGACTCAGACTCAGACTCAGCTCAGACTCAGACTCAGCTCAGACTCAGACTCAGCTCAGACTCAGACTCAGCTCAGACTCAGACTCAGACTCAGACTCAGACTCAGCTCAGACTCAGACTCAGACTCAGCTCAGACTCAGACTCAGACTCAGCTCAGACTCAGCTAAGACTCAGACTCAGACTCAGACTCAGACTCAGCTCAGACTCAGACTCAGACTCAGACTCAGCTCAGACTCAGACTCAGACTCAGCTCAGACTCAGACTCAGACTCAGACTCAGCTCAGACTCAGACTCAGCACAGACTCAGACTCAGACTCAGCACAGACTCAGACTCAGACTCAGAATCAGACTCAGCTCAGACTCAGACTCAGACTCAGCTCAGACTCAGCACAGACTCAGACTCAGACTCATGACAGACTCAGCTCAGACTCAGACTCAGCACAGACTCAGCTCACACTCAGACTCAGCACAGACTCAGACTCAGCACAGACTCAGCACAGACTCAGACTCAGCTCAGACTCAGACTCAGCACAGACTCAGCTCAGACTCAGACTCAGACTCAGACTCAGACTTAGCTCAGACTCAGACTCAGACTCAGCTCAGACTCAGACTCAGACTCAGCTCAGACTCAGCTAAGACTCAGACTCAGACTCAACTCAGACTCAGCTCAGACTCAGACTCAGACTCAGACTCAGCTCAGACTCAGACTCAGCTCAGACTCAGACTCAGACTCAGCTCAGACTCAGACTCAGACTCAGACTCAGCTCAGACTCAGACTCAGCACAGACTCAGACTCAGACTCAGCACAGACTCAGACTCAGACTCAGACTCAGACTCAGCTCAGACTCAGACTCAGACTCAGCTCAGACTCAGCACAGACTCAGACTCAGACTCATGACAGACTCAGCTCAGACTCAGACTCAGCACAGACTCAGCTCACACTCAGACTCAGCACAGACTCAGCTCAGACTCAGACTCAGACTCAGACTCAGCACAGACTCAGACTCAGACTCAGACTCAGACTCAGACTCAGACTCAGACTCAGACTCAGCACAGACTCAGACTCAGACTCAGAATCAGACTCAGACTCAGCTCAGACTCAGCACAGTCTCAGACTCAGACTCAGCACAGACTCAGCACAGACTCAGACTCAGCACAGACTCAGCACAGACTAAGACTCAGCTCAGACTCAGCTCAGACTCAGCTCAGACTCAGCTCAGACTCAGACTCAGCTCAGACTCAGACTCAGCACAGACTCAGACTCAGACTCAGACTCAGACTCTGCACAGACTCAGACTGACCACAGACTCAGACTCAGGTCAGACTCACCACAGACTCAGACTCAGCTCAGACTCAGACTCAGCTCAGACTCAGACTCAGACTCAGACTCAGACTCAGACTCAGACTCAGACTCAGACTCAGACTCAGACTCAACTCAGACTCAGCTCAGACTCAGACTCAGACTCAGCTCAGACTCAGACTCAGCTCAGATTCAGACTCAGACTCAGACTCAGACTCAGACTCAGCTCAGACTCAGACTCAGCTCAGACTCAGACTCAGCTCAGACTCAGACTCAGCTCAGACTCAGACTCAGACTCAGACTCAGACTCAGACTTAGCTCAGACTCAGACTCAGACTCAGCTCAGACTCAGACTCAGACTCAGCTCAGACTCAGCTAATACTCAGACTCAGACTCAACTCAGACTCAGCTCAGACTCAGACTCAGACTCAGACTCAGACTCAGACTCAGCTCAGACTCAGACTCAGACTCAGCTCAGACTCAGACTCAGACTCAGACTCAGCTCAGACTCAGACTCAGCACAGACTCAGACTCAGACTCAGCACAGACTCAGACTCAGACTCAGAATCAGACTCAGCTCAGACTCAGACTCAGACTCAGCTCAGACTCAGCACAGACTCAGACTCAGACTCATGACAAACTCAGCTCAGACTCAGACTCAGACTCAGACTCAGCTCAGACTCAGACTCAGACTCAGACTCAGACTCAGACTCAGACTCAGACTCAGACTCAGACTCAGACTCAGCACAGACTCAGCACAGACTCAGACTCAGCTCAGACTCAGACTCAGCACAGACTCAGACTCAGACTCAGACTCAGACTCAGACTCAGACTTAGCTCAGACTCAGACTCAGACTCAGCTCAGACTCAGACTCAGACTCAGCTCAGACTCAGCTAAGACTCAGACTCAGACTCAACTCAGACTCAGCTCAGACTCAGACTCAGACTCAGACTCAGCTCAGACTCAGACTCAGCTCAGACTCAGACTCAGACTCAGACTCAGACTCAGACTCAGACTCAGACTCAGACTCAGACTCAGACTCAGCTCAGACTCAGACTCAGCACAGACTCAGACTCAGACTCAGCACAGACTCAGACTCAGACTCAGAATCAGACTCAGCTCAGACTCAGACTCAGACTCAGCTCAGACTCAGCACAGACTCAGACTCAGACTCATGACAAACTCAGCTCAGACTCAGACTCAGCACAGACTCAGCTCACACTCAGACTCAGCACAGACTCAGACTCAGCACAGACTCAGCACAGACTCAGACTCAGCTCAGACTCAGACTCAGCACAGACTCAGCTCAGACTCAGACTTAGACTCAGACTCAGACTCAGCACAGACTCAGCACAGACTCAGCTCAGACTCAGACTCAGACTCAGCACAGACTCAGCCTCAGCTCAGACTCAGCTCAGACTCAGACTCAGATGTACAGCAGACTGAGGTCCTTTTAGGTGCAGATGTACAGCAGACTGAGGTCCTTTTAGGTGCAGATGTACAGCAGACTGAGGTCCTTTTAGGTGCAGATGTACAGCAGACTGAGGTCCTTTTAGGTGCAGATGTACAGCAGACTGAGGTCCTTTTAGGTGGAGTTGCACAGCAGACTGAGGTCCTTTTAGTTGCAGATGTACAGCAGACTGAGGTCCTTTTAGGTGCAGATGTACAGCAGACTGAGGTCCTTTTAGGTGCAGATGTACAGCAGACTGAGGTCCTTTTAGGTGCAGATGTACAGCAGACTGAGGTCCTTTTAGGTGCAGATGTACAGCAGACTGAGGTCCTTTTAGGTGCAGATGTACAGCAGACTGAGGTCCTTTTAGGTGCAGATGTACAGACTGAGGTCCTTTTAGGTGCAGATGTACAGCAGACTGAGGTCCTTTTAGGTGCAGATGTACAGCAGACTGAGGTCCTTTTAGGTGCAGATGTACAGCAGACTGAGGTCCTTTTAGGTGCAGATGTACAGCAGACTGAGGTCCTTTTAGGTGCAGATGTACAGCAGACTGAGGTCCTTTTAGGTGCAGATGTACAGCAGACTGAGGTCCTTTTAGGTGCAGATGTACAGCAGACTGAGGTCCTTTTAGGTGCAGATGTACAGCAGACTGAGGTCCTTTTAGGTGCAGATGTACAGCAGACTGAGGTCCTTTTAGGTGCAGATGTACAGCAGACTGAGGTCCTTTTAGGTGCAGATGTACAGCAGACTGAGGTCCTTTTAGGTGCAGATGTACAGCAGACTGAGGTCCTTTTAGGTGCAGATGTACAGCAGACTGAGGTCCTTTTAGATGCAGATGTACAGCAGACTGAGGTCCTTTTAGGTGCAGATGTACAGCAGACTGAGGTCCTTTTAGGTGCAGATGTACAGCAGACTGAGGTCCTTTTAGATGCAGATGTACAGCAGACTGAGGTCCTTTTAGGTGCAGATGTACAGCAGACTGAGGTCCTTTTAGGTGCAGATGTACAGCAGACTGAGGTCCTTTTAGGTGCAGATGTACAGCAGACTGAGGTCCTTTTAGGTGCAGATGTACAGCAGACTGAGGTCCTTTTAGGTGCAGATGTACAGCAGACTGAGGTCCTTTTAGGTGCAGATGTACAGCAGACTGAGGTCCTTTTAGGTGCAGATGTACAGCAGACTGAGGTCCTTTTAGGTGCAGATGTACAGCAGACTGAGGTCCTTTTAGGTGCAGATGTACAGCAGACTGAGGTCCTTTTAGGTGCAGATGTACAGCAGACTGAGGTCCTTTTAGGTGCAGATGTACAGCAGACTGAGGTCCTTTTAGGTGCAGATGTACAGCAGACTGAGGTCCTTTTAGGTGCAGATGTACAGCAGACTGAGGTCCTTTTAGATGCAGATGTACAGCAGACTGAGGTCCTTTAAGGAGCAGATGTACAGCAGACTGAGGTCCTTTTAGGTGCAGATGTACAGCAGACTGAGGTCCTTTTAGGTGCAGATGTACAGCAGACTGAGGTCCTTTTAGATGCAGATGTACAGCAGACTGAGGTCCTTTTAGGTGCAGATGTACAGCAGACTGAGGTCCTTTTAGGTGCAGATGTACAGCAGACTGAGGTCCTTTTAGGTGCAGATGTACAGCAGACTGAGGTCCTTTTAGGTGCAGATGTACAGCAGACTGAGGTCCTTTTAGGTGCAGATGTACAGCAGACTGAGGTCCTTTTAGGTGCAGATGTACAGCAGACTGAGGTCCTTTTAGGTGCAGATGTACAGCAGACTGAGGTCCTTTTAGGTGCAGATGTACAGCAGACTGAGGTCCTTTTAGGTGCAGATGTACAGCAGACTGAGGTCCTTTTAGGTGCAGATGTACAGCAGACTGAGGTCCTTTTAGGTGCAGATGTACAGCAGACTGAGGTCCTTTTAGGAGCAGATGTACAGCAGACTGAGGTCCTTTTAGGTGCAGATGTACAGCAGACTGAGGTCCTTTTAGGTGCAGATGTACAGCAGACTGAGGTCCTTTTAGGTGCAGATGTACAGCAGACTGAGGTCCTTTTAGGTGCAGATGTACAGCAGACTGAGGTCCTTTTAGGTGCAGATGTACAGCAGACTGAGGTCCTTTTAGGAGCAGATGTACAGCAGACTGAGGTCCTTTTAGGTGCAGATGTACAGCAGACTGAGGTCCTTTTAGGTGCAGATGTACAGCAGACTGAGGTCCTTTTAGGTGCAGATGTACAGCAGACTGAGGTCCTTTTAGGTGCAGATGTACAGCAGACTGAGGTCCTTTTAGGTGCAGATGTACAGCAGACTGAGGTCCTTTTAGGTGCAGATGTACAGCAGACTGAGGTCCTTTTAGGTGCAGATGTACAGCAGACTGAGGTCCTTTTAGGTGCAGATGTACAGCAGACTGAGGTCCTTTTAGATGCAGATGTACAGCAGACTGAGGTCCTTTTAGGTGCAGATGTACAGCAGACTGAGGTCCTTTTAGGTGCAGATGTACAGCAGACTGAGGTCCTTTTAGGTGCAGATGTACAGCAGACTGAGGTCCTTTTAGGTGCAGATGTACAGCAGACTGAGGTCCTTTTAGGTGCAGATGTACAGCAGACTGAGGTCCTTTTAGGTGCAGATGTACAGCAGACTGAGGTCCTTTTAGGTGCAGATGTACAGCAGACTGAGGTCCTTTTAGATGCAGATGTACAGCAGACTGAGGTCCTTTTAGGTGCAGATGTACAGACTGAGGTCCTTTTAGGTGCAGATGTACAGCAGACTGAGGTCCTTTTAGGTGCAGATGTACAGCAGACTGAGGTCCTTTTAGGTGCAGATGTACAGCAGACTGAGGTCCTTTTAGGAGCAGATGTACAGACTGAGGTCCTTTTAGGTGCAGATGTACAGCAGACTGAGGTCCTTTTAGGTGCAGATGTACAGCAGACTGAGGTCCTTTTAGGTGCAGATGTACAGCAGACTGAGGTCCTTTTAGGTGCAGATGTACAGCAGACTGAGGTCCTTTTAGGTGCAGATGTACAGCAGACTGAGGTCCTTTTAGGTGCAGATGTACAGCAGACTGAGGTCCTTTTAGGTGCAGATGTACAGCAGACTGAGGTCCTTTTAGGTGCAGATGTACAGCAGACTGAGGTCCTTTTAGGTGCAGATGTACAGCAGACTGAGGTCCTTTTAGATGCAGATGTACAGCAGACTGAGGTCCTTTTAATTGCAGATGTACAGCAGACTGAGGTCCTTTTAAGTGCAGATGTACAGCAGACTGAGGTCCTTTTAGTTGCAGATGTACAGCAGACTGAGGTCCTTTTAATTGCAGATGTACAGCAGACTGAGGTCCTTTTAATTGCAGATGTACAGCAGACTGAGGTCCTTTTAGGTGCAGATGTACAGCAGACTGAGGTCCTTTTAGGTGCAGATGTACAGCAGACTGAGGTCCTTTTAGGTGCAGATGTACAGCAGACTGAGGTCCTTTTAGGTGCAGATGTACAGCAGACTGAGGTCCTTTTAATTGCAGATGTACAGCAGACTGAGGTCCTTTTAGGTGCAGATGTACAGCAGACTGAGGTCCTTTTAGGTGCAGATGTACAGCAGACTGAGGTCCTTTTAATTGCAGATGTACAGCAGACTGAGGTCCTTTTAGGTGCAGATGTACAGCAGACTGAGGTCCTTTTAGGTGCAGATGTACAGCAGACTGAGGTCCTTTTAGGTGCAGATGTACAGCAGACTGAGGTCCTTTAGGTGCAGATGTACAGCAGACTGAGGTCCTTTTAGGTGCAGATGTACAGCAGACTGAGGTCCTTTTAGGTGCAGATGTACAGCAGACTGAGGTCCTTTTAGGTGCAGATGTACAGCAGACTGAGGTCCTTTTAGGTGCAGATGTACAGCAGACTGAGGTCCTTTTAGGTGCAGATGTACAGCAGACTGAGGTCCTTTTAGGTGCAGATGTACAGCAGACTGAGGTCCTTTTAGGTGCAGATGTACAGCAGACTGAGGTCCTTTTAGGTGCAGATGTACAGCAGACTGAGGTCCTTTTAGGTACAGATGTACAACAGACTGAGGTCTTTTTAAGGTGCAGATGTACAGCAGACTGAGGTCCTTTTAGGTGCAGATGTACAGCAGACTGAGGTCCTTTTAGGTGCAGATGTACAGCAGACTGAGGTCCTTTTAGGTGCAGATGTACAGCAGACTGAGGTCCTTTTAGGTGCAGATGTACAGCAGACTGAGGTCCTTTTAGGTGCAGATGTACAGACTGAGGTCCTTTTAGGTGCAGATGTACAGCAGACTGAGGTCCTTTTAGGTGCAGATGTACAGCAGACTGAAGTCCTTTAAGGTGCAGATGTACACAGACTGAAGTCCTTTTAGGTGCAGATGTACAGCAGACTGAGGTCTTTTTAGGTGGAGTTGCACAGCAGACTGAGGTCCTTTTAGTTGCAGATGTACAGCAGACTGAGGTCCTTTTAGGTGCAGATGTACAGCAGACTGAGGTCCTTTTAGGTGCAGATGTACAGCAGACTGAGGTCCTTTTAGGTGCAGATGTACAGCAGACTGAGGTCCTTTTAGGTGCAGATGTACAGCAGACTGAGGTCCTTTTAGGTGCAGATGTACAGCAGACTGAGGTCCTTTTAGGTGCAGATGTACAGCAGACTGAGGTCCTTTTAGATGCAGATGTACAGCAGACTGAGGTCCTTTTAGGTGCAGATGTACAGCAGACTGAGGTCCTTTTAGGTGCAGATGTACAGCAGACTGAGGTCCTTTTAGGTGCAGATGTACAGCAGACTGAGGTCCTTTTAGGTGCAGATGTACAGCAGACTGAGGTCCTTTTAGGTGCAGATGTACAGCAGACTGAGGTCCTTTTAGGTGCAGATGTACAGCAGACTGAGGTCCTTTTAGGTGCAGATGTACAGCAGACTGAGGTCCTTTTAGGTGCAGATGTACAGCAGACTGAGGTCCTTTTAGGTGCAGATGTACAGCAGACTGAGGTCCTTTTAGGTGCAGATGTACAGCAGACTGAGGTCCTTTTAGGTGCAGATGTACAGCAGACTGAGGTCCTTTTAGGTGCAGATGTACAGCAGACTGAGGTCCTTTTAGGTGCAGATGTACAGCAGACTGAGGTCCTTTTAGGTGCAGATGTACAGCAGACTGAGGTCCTTTTAGGTGCAGATGTACAGCAGACTGAGGTCCTTTTAGGTGCAGATGTACAGCAGACTGAGGTCCTTTTAGGTGCAGATGTACAGCAGACTGAGGTCCTTTTAGGTGCAGATGTACAGCAGACTGAGGTCCTTTTAGGTGCAGATGTACAGCAGACTGAGGTCCTTTTAGGTGCAGATGTACAGCAGACTGAGGTCCTTTTAGGTGCAGATGTACAGCAGACTGAGGTCCTTTTAGGTGCAGATGTACAGCAGACTGAGGTCCTTTTAGGTGCAGATGTACAGCAGACTGAGGTCCTTTTAGGTGCAGATGTACAGCAGACTGAGGTCCTTTTAGGTGCAGATGTACAGCAGACTGAGGTCCTTTTAGGTGCAGATGTACAGCAGACTGAGGTCCTTTTAGGTGCAGATGTACAGCAGACTGAGGTCCTTTTAGGTGCAGATGTACAGCAGACTGAGGTCCTTTTAGGTGCAGATGTACAGCAGACTGAGGTCCTTTTAGGTGCAGATGTACAGCAGACTGAGGTCCTTTTAGGTGCAGATGTACAGCAGACTGAGGTCCTTTTAGGTGCAGATGTACAGCAGACTGAGGTCCTTTTAGGTGCAGATGTACAGCAGACTGAGGTCCTTTTAGGTGCAGATGTACAGCAGACTGAGGTCCTTTTAGGTGCAGATGTACAGCAGACTGAGGTCCTTTTAGGTGCAGATGTACAGCAGACTGAGGTCCTTTTAGGTGCAGATGTACAGCAGACTGAGGTCCTTTTAGGTGCAGATGTACAGCAGACTGAGGTCCTTTTAGGTGCAGATGTACAGCAGACTGAGGTCCTTTTAGGTGCAGATGTACAGCAGACTGAGGTCCTTTTAGGTGCAGATGTACAGCAGACTGAGGTCCTTTTAGGTGCAGATGTACAGCAGACTGAGGTCCTTTTAGGTGCAGATGTACAGCAGACTGAGGTCCTTTTAGGTGCAGATGTACAGCAGACTGAGGTCCTTTTAGGTGCAGATGTACAGCAGACTGAGGTCCTTTTAGGTGCAGATGTACAGCAGACTGAGGTCCTTTTAGGTGCAGATGTACAGCAGACTGAGGTCCTTTTAGGTGCAGATGTACAGCAGACTGAGGTCCTTTTAGGTGCAGATGTACAGCAGACTGAGGTCCTTTTAGATGCAGATGTACAGCAGACTGAGGTCCTTTTAGGAGCAGATGTACAGCAGACTGAGGTCCTTTTAGGTGCAGATGTACAGCAGACTGAGGTCCTTTTAGGTGCAGATGTACAGCAGACTGAGGTCCTTTTAGGTGCAGATGTACAGCAGACTGAGGTCCTTTTAGGTGCAGATGTACAGCAGACTGAGGTCCTTTTAGGTGCAGATGTACAGCAGACTGAGGTCCTTTTAGGTGCAGATGTACAGCAGACTGAGGTCCTTTTAATTGCAGATGTACAGCAGACTGAGGTCCTTTTAATTGCAGATGTACAGCAGACTGAGGTCCTTTTAAGTGCAGATGTACAGCAGACTGAGGTCCTTTTAGTTGCAGATGTACAGCAGACTGAGGTCCTTTTAAGTGCAGATGTACAGCAGACTGAGGTCCTTTTAGGTGCAGATGTACAGCAGACTGAGGTCCTTTTAGGTGCAGATGTACAGCAGACTGAGGTCCTTTTAGGTGCAGATGTACAGCAGACTGAGGTCCTTTTAGGTGCAGATGTACAGCAGACTGAGGTCCTTTTAGGTGCAGATGTACAGCAGACTGAGGTCCTTTTAGGTGCAGATGTACAGCAGACTGAGGTCCTTTTAGGTGCAGATGTACAGCAGACTGAGGTCCTTTTAGGTGCAGATGTACAGCAGACTGAGGTCCTTTTAGGTGCAGATGTACAGCAGACTGAGGTCCTTTTAGGTGCAGATGTACAGCAGACTGAGGTCCTTTTAGGTGCAGATGTACAGCAGACTGAGGTCCTTTTAGGTGCAGATGTACAGCAGACTGAGGTCCTTTTAGGTGCAGATGTACAGCAGACTGAGGTCCTTTTAGGTGCAGATGTACAGCAGACTGAGGTCCTTTTAGGTGCAGATGTACAGCAGACTGAGGTCCTTTTAGGTGCAGATGTACAGCAGACTGAGGTCCTTTTAGGTGCAGATGTACAGCAGACTGAGGTCCTTTTAGGTGCAGATGTACAGCAGACTGAGGTCCTTTTAGGTGCAGATGTACAGCAGACTGAGGTCCTTTTAGGTGCAGATGTACAGCAGACTGAGGTCCTTTTAGGTGCAGATGTACAGCAGACTGAGGTCCTTTTAGGTGCAGATGTACAGCAGACTGAGGTCCTTTTAGGTGCAGATGTACAGCAGACTGAGGTCCTTTTAGGTGCAGATGTACAGCAGACTGAGGTCCTTTTAGGTGCAGATGTACAGCAGACTGAGGTCCTTTTAGGTGCAGATGTACAGCAGACTGAGGTCCTTTTAGGTGCAGATGTACAGCAGACTGAGGTCCTTTTAGGTGCAGATGTACAGCAGACTGAGGTCCTTTTAGGTGCAGATGTACAGCAGACTGAGGTCCTTTTAGGTGCAGATGTACAGCAGACTGAGGTCCTTTTAGGTGCAGATGTACAGCAGACTGAGGTCCTTTTAGGTGCAGATGTACAGCAGACTGAGGTCCTTTTAGGTGCAGATGTACAGCAGACTGAGGTCCTTTTAGGTGCAGATGTACAGCAGACTGAGGTCCTTTTAGGTGCAGATGTACAGCAGACTGAGGTCCTTTTAGGTGCAGATGTACAGCAGACTGAGGTCCTTTTAGGTGCAGATGTACAGCAGACTGAGGTCCTTTTAGGTGCAGATGTACAGCAGACTGAGGTCCTTTTAGGTGCAGATGTACAGCAGACTGAGGTCCTTTTAGGTGCAGATGTACAGCAGACTGAGGTCCTTTTAGGTGCAGATGTACAGCAGACTGAGGTCCTTTTAGGTGCAGATGTACAGCAGACTGAGGTCCTTTTAGGTGCAGATGTACAGCAGACTGAGGTCCTTTTAGGTGCAGATGTACAGCAGACTGAGGTCCTTTTAGGTGCAGATGTACAGCAGACTGAGGTCCTTTTAGGTGCAGATGTACAGCAGACTGAGGTCCTTTTAGGTGCAGATGTACAGCAGACTGAGGTCCTTTTAGGTGCAGATGTACAGCAGACTGAGGTCCTTTTAAGTGCAGATGTACAGCAGACTGAGGTCCTTTTAGGTGCAGATGTACAGCAGACGAGAGGTCCTTTTAGGTGCAGATGTACAGCAGACTGAGGTCCTTTTAGGTGCAGATGTACAGCAGACTGAGGTCCTTTTAGGTGCAGATGTACAGCAGACTGAGGTCCTTTTAGGTGCAGATGTACAGCAGACTGAGGTCCTTTTAGGTGCAGATGTACAGCAGACTGAGGTCCTTTAGTTGCAGATGTACAGCAGACTGAGGTCCTTTTAGGTGCAGATGTACAGCAGACTGAGGTCCTTTTAGGTGCAGATGTACAGCAGACTGAGGTCCTTTTAGGTGCAGATGTACAGCAGACTGAGGTCCTTTTAGGTGCAGATGTACAGCAGACTGAGGTCCTTTTAGGTGCAGATGTACAGCAGACTGAGGTCCTTTTAGGTGCAGATGTACAGCAGACTGAGGTCCTTTTAGGTGCAGATGTACAGCAGACTGAGGTCCTTTTAGGTGCAGATGTACAGCAGACTGAGGTCCTTTTAGTTGCAGATGTACAGCAGACTGAGGTCCTTTTAGGTGCAGATGTACAGCAGACTGAGGTCCTTTTAGGTGCAGATGTACAGCAGACTGAGGTCCTTTTAGGTGCAGATGTACAGCAGACTGAGGTCCTTTTAGGTGCAGATGTACAGCAGACTGAGGTCCTTTTAGGTGCAGATGTACAGCAGACTGAGGTCCTTTTAGGTGCAGATGTACAGCAGACTGAGGTCCTTTTAGGTGCAGATGTACAGCAGACTGAGGTCCTTTTAGGTGCAGATGTACAGCAGACTGAGGTCCTTTTAGGTGCAGATGTACAGCAGACTGAGGTCCTTTTAGGTGCAGATGTACAGCAGACTGAGGTCCTTTTAGGTGCAGATGTACAGCAGACTGAGGTCCTTTTAGGTGCAGATGTACAGCAGACTGAGGTCCTTTTAGGTGCAGATGTACAGCAGACTGAGGTCCTTTTAGGTGCAGATGTACAGCAGACTGAGGTCCTTTTAGGTGCTGATGTACAGCAGACTGAGGTCCTTTTAGGTGCAGATGTACAGCAGACTGAGGTCCTTTTAGGTGCAGATGTACAGCAGACTGAGGTCCTTTTAGGTGCAGATGTACAGCAGACTGAGGTCCTTTTAGGTGCAGATGTACAGCAGACTGAGGTCCTTTTAGGTGCAGATGTACAGCAGACTGAGGTCCTTTTAGGTGCAGATGTACAGCAGACTGAGGTCCTTTTAGGTGCAGATGTACAGCAGACTGAGGTCCTTTTAGGTGCAGATGTACAGCAGACTGAGGTCCTTTTAGGTGCAGATGTACAGCAGACTGAGGTCCTTTTAGGTGCAGATGTACAGCAGACTGAGGTCCTTTTAGGTGCAGATGTACAGCAGACTGAGGTCCTTTTAGGTGCAGATGTACAGCAGACTGAGGTCCTTTTAGTTGCAGATGTACAGCAGACTGAGGTCCTTTTAGGTGCAGATGTACAGCAGACTGAGGTCCTTTTAGGTGCAGATGTACAGCAGACTGAGGTCCTTTTAGGTGCAGATGTACAGCAGACTGAGGTCCTTTTAGGTGCAGATGTACAGCAGACTGAGGTCCTTTTAGGTGCAGATGTACAGCAGACTGAGGTCCTTTAGGTGCAGATGTACAGCAGACTGAGGTCCTTTTAGGTGCAGATGTACAGCAGACTGAGGTCCTTTTAGGTGCAGATGTACAGCAGACTGAGGTCCTTTTAGGTGCAGATGTACAGCAGACTGAGGTCCTTTTAGGTGCAGATGTACAGCAGACTGAGGTCCTTTTAGGTGCAGATGTACAGCAGACTGAGGTCCTTTTAGGTGCAGATGTACAGCAGACTGAGGTCCTTTTAGGTGCAGATGTACAGCAGACTGAGGTCCTTTTAGGTGCAGATGTACAGCAGACTGAGGTCCTTTTAGGTGCAGATGTACAGCAGACTGAGGTCCTTTTAGGTGCAGATGTACAGCAGACTGAGGTCCTTTTAGGTGCAGATGTACAGCAGACTGAGGTCCTTTTAGGTGCAGATGTACAGCAGACTGAGGTCCTTTTAGGTGCAGATGTACAGCAGACTGAGGTCCTTTTAGGTGCAGATGTACAGCAGACTGAGGTCCTTTTAGGTGCAGATGTACAGCAGACTGAGGTCCTTTTAGTTGCAGATGTACAGCAGACTGAGGTCCTTTTAAGTGCAGATGTACAGCAGACTGAGGTCCTTTTAGGTGCAGATGTACAGACTGAGGTCCTTTTAGGTGCAGATGTACAGCAGACTGAGGTCCTTTTAGGTGCAGATGTACAGCAGACTGAGGTCCTTTTAGGTGCAGATGTACAGCAGACTGAGGTCCTTTTAGGTGCAGATGTACAGCAGACTGAGGTCCTTTTAGGTGCAGATGTACAGCAGACTGAGGTCCTTTTAGGTGCAGATGTACAGCAGACTGAGGTCCTTTTAGTTGCAGATGTACAGCAGACTGAGGTCCTTTTAGGTGCAGATGTACAGCAGACTGAGGTCCTTTTAGGTGCAGATGTACAGCAGACTGAGGTCCTTTTAGGTGCAGATGTACAGCAGACTGAGGTCCTTTAGTTGCAGATGTACAGCAGACTGAGGTCCTTTTAGGTGCAGATGTACAGCAGACTGAGGTCCTTTTAGTTGCAGATGTACAGCAGACTGAGGTCCTTTTAGGTGCAGATGTACAGCAGACTGAGGTCCTTTTAGGTGCAGATGTACAGCAGACTGACGTCCTTTAGGTGCAGATGTACAGCAGACTGAGGTCCTTTTAGGTGCAGATGTACAGCAGACTGAGGTCCTTTTAGTTGCAGATGTACAGCAGACTGAGGTCCTTTTAGGTGCAGATGTACAGCAGACTGAGGTCCTTTTAGGTGCAGATGTACAGCAGACTGAGGTCCTTTTAGGTGCAGATGTACAGCAGACTGAGGTCCTTTTAGGTGCAGATGTACAGCAGACTGAGGTCCTTTTAGGTGCAGATGTACAGCAGACTGAGGTCCTTTTAGGTGCAGATGTACAGCAGACTGAGGTCCTTTTAGGTGCAGATGTACAGCAGACTGAGGTCCTTTTAGGTGCAGATGTACAGCAGACTGAGGTCCTTTTAGGTGCAGATGTACAGCAGACTGAGGTCCTTTTAGGTGCAGATGTACAGCAGACTGAGGTCCTTTTAGGTGCAGATGTACAGCAGACTGAGGTCCTTTTAGGTGCAGATGTACAGCAGACTGAGGTCCTTTTAGGTGCAGATGTACAGCAGACTGAGGTCCTTTTAGGTGCAGATGTACAGCAGACTGAGGTCCTTTTAGGTGCAGATGTACAGCAGACTGAGGTCCTTTTAGGTGCAGATGTACAGCAGACTGAGGTCCTTTTAGGTGCAGATGTACAGCAGACTGAGGTCCTTTTAGGTGCAGATGTACAGCAGACTGAGGTCCTTTTAGGTGCAGATGTACAGCAGACTGAGGTCCTTTTAGGTGCAGATGTACAGCAGACTGAGGTCCTTTTAGGTGCAGATGTACAGCAGACTGAGGTCCTTTTAGGTGCAGATGTACAGCAGACTGAGGTCCTTTTAGGTGCAGATGTACAGCAGACTGAGGTCCTTTTAGGTGCAGATGTACAGCAGACTGAGGTCCTTTTAGGTGCAGATGTACAGCAGACTGAGGTCCTTTTAAGTTGAGATGTACAGCAGACTGAGGTCCTTTTAGGTGCAGATGTACAGCAGACTGAGGTCCTTTTAGGTGCAGATGTACAGCAGACTGAGGTCCTTTTAGGTGCAGATGTACAGCAGACTGAGGTCCTTTTAGGTGCAGATGTACAGCAGACTGAGGTCCTTTTAGGTGCAGATGTACAGCAGACTGAGGTCCTTTTAGGTGCAGATGTACAGCAGACTGAGGTCCTTTTAGGTGCAGATGTACAGCAGACTGAGGTCCTTTTAGGTGCAGATGTACAGCAGACTGAGGTCCTTTTAGGTGCAGATGTACAGCAGACTGAGGTCCTTTTAGGTGCAGATGTACAGCAGACTGAGGTCCTTTTAGGTGCAGATGTACAGCAGACTGAGGTCCTTTTAGGTGCAGATGTACAGCAGACTGAGGTCCTTTTAGGTGCAGATGTACAGCAGACTGAGGTCCTTTTAGGTGCAGATGTACAGCAGACTGAGGTCCTTTTAGGTGCAGATGTACAGCAGACTGAGGTCCTTTTAGGTGCAGATGTACAGCAGACTGAGGTCCTTTTAGGTGCAGATGTACATCAGACTGAGGTCCTTTTAGGTGCAGATGTACAGCAGACTGAGGTCCTTTTAGGTGCAGATGTACAGCAGACTGAGGTCCTTTTAGGTGCAGGTGTACAGACTAAGGTCCTTTTAGATGCAGATGTACAGCAGACTGAGGTCCTTTTAGGTGCAGATGTACAGCAGACTGAGGTCCTTTTAGGTGCAGATGTACAGCAGACTGAGGTCCTTTTAGGTGCAGATGTACAGCAGACTGAGGTCCTTTTAGGTGCAGATGTACAGCAGACTGAGGTCCTTTTAGGTGCAGATGTACAGCAGACTGAGGTCCTTTTAGGTGCAGATGTACAGCAGACTGAGGTCCTTTTAGGTGCAGATGTACAGCAGACTGAGGTCCTTTTAGGTGCAGATGTACAGCAGACTGAGGTCCTTTTAGGTGCAGATGTACAGCAGACTGAGGTCCTTTTAGGTGCAGATGTACAGCAGACTGAGGTCCTTTTAGGTGCAGATGTACAGCAGACTGAGGTCCTTTTAGGTGCAGATGTACAGCAGACTGAGGTCCTTTTAGGTGCAGATGTACAGCAGACTGAGGTCCTTTTAGGTGCAGATGTACAGCAGACTGAGGTCCTTTTAGGTGCAGATGTACAGCAGACTGAGGTCCTTTTAGGTGCAGATGTACAGCAGACTGAGGTCCTTTTAGGTGCAGATGTACAGCAGACTGAGGTCCTTTTAGGTGCAGATGTACAGCAGACTGAGGTCCTTTTAGGTGCAGATGTACAGCAGACTGAGGTCCTTTTAGGTGCAGATGTACAGCAGACTGAGGTCCTTTTAGGTGCAGATGTACAGCAGACTGAGGTCCTTTTAGGTGCAGATGTACAGCAGACTGAGGTCCTTTAGGTGCAGATGTACAGCAGACTGAGGTCCTTTTAGGTGCAGATGTACAGCAGACTGAGGTCCTTTTAGGTGCAGGTGTACAGCAGACTGAGGTCCTTTTAGGTGCAGATGTACAGCAGACTGAGGTCCTTTTAGGTGCAGATGTACAGCAGACTGAGGTCCTTTAGGTGCAGATGTACAGCAGACTGAGGTCCTTTTAGGTGCAGATGTACAGCAGACTGAGGTCCTTTTAGGTGCAGATGTACAGCAGACTGAGGTCCTTTTAGGTGCAGATGTACAGCAGACTGAGGTCCTTTTAGGTGCAGATGTACAGCAGACTGAGGTCCTTTTAGGTGCAGATGTACAGCAGACTGAGGTCCTTTTAGGTGCAGATGTACAGCAGACTGAGGTCCTTTTAGGTGCAGATGTACAGCAGACTGAGGTCCTTTTAGGTGCAGATGTACAGCAGACTGAGGTCCTTTTAGGTGCAGATGTACAGCAGACTGAGGTCCTTTTAGGTGCAGATGTACAGCAGACTGAGGTCCTTTTAGGTGCAGATGTACAGCAGACTGAGGTCCTTTTAGGTGCAGATGTACAGCAGACTGAGGTCCTTTTAGGTGCAGATGTACAGCAGACTGAGGTCCTTTTAGGTGCAGATGTACAGCAGACTGAGGTCCTTTTAGGTGCAGATGTACAGCAGACTGAGGTCCTTTTAGGTGCAGATGTACAGCAGACTGAGGTCCTTTTAGGTGCAGATGTACAGCAGACTGAGGTCCTTTTAGGTGCAGATGTACAGCAGACTGAGGTCCTTTTAGGTGCAGATGTACAGCAGACTGAGGTCCTTTTAGGTGCAGATGTACAGCAGACTGAGGTCCTTTTAGGTGCAGATGTACAGCAGACTGAGGTCCTTTTAGGTGCAGATGTACAGCAGACTGAGGTCCTTTTAGGTGCAGATGTACAGCAGACTGAGGTCCTTTTAGGTGCAGATGTACAGCAGACTGAGGTCCTTTTAGGTGCAGATGTACAGCAGACTGAGGTCCTTTTAGGTGCAGATGTACAGCAGACTGAGGTCCTTTTAGGTGCAGATGTACAGCAGACTGAGGTCCTTTTAGGTGCAGATGTACAGCAGACTGAGGTCCTTTTAGGTGCAGATGTACAGCAGACTGAGGTCCTTTTAGGTGCAGATGTACAGCAGACTGAGGTCCTTTTAGGTGCAGATGTACAGCAGACTGAGGTCCTTTTAGGTGCAGATGTACAGCAGACTGAGGTCCTTTTAGGTGCAGATGTACAGCAGACTGAGGTCCTTTTAGGTGCAGATGTACAGCAGACTGAGGTCCTTTTAGGTGCAGATGTACAGCAGACTGAGGTCCTTTTAGGTGCAGATGTACAGCAGACTGAGGTCCTTTTAGGTGCAGATGTACAGCAGACTGAGGTCCTGTTAGGTGCAGATGTACAGCAGACTGAGGTCCTTTTAGGTGCAGATGTACAGCAGACTGAGGTCCTTTTAGGTGCAGATGTACAGCAGACTGAGGTCCTTTTAGGTGCAGATGTACAGCAGACTGAGGTCCTTTTAGGTGCAGATGTACAGCAGACTGAGGTCCTTTTAGGTGCAGATGTACAGCAGACTGAGGTCCTTTTAGGTGCAGATGTACAGCAGACTGAGGTCCTTTTAGGTGCAGATGTACAGCAGACTGAGGTCCTTTTAGGTGCAGATGTACAGCAGACTGAGGTCCTTTTAGGTGCAGATGTACAGCAGACTGAGGTCCTTTTAGGTGCAGATGTACAGCAGACTGAGGTCCTTTTAGGTGCAGATGTACAGCAGACTGAGGTCCTTTTAGGTGCAGATGTACAGCAGACTGAGGTCCTTTTAGGTGCAGATGTACAGCAGACTGAGGTCCTTTTAGGTGCAGATGTACAGCAGACTGAGGTCCTTTTAGGTGCAGATGTACAGCAGACTGAGGTCCTTTTAGGTGCAGATGTACAGCAGACTGAGGTCCTTTTAGGTGCAGATGTACAGCAGACTGAGGTCCTTTTAGGTGCAGATGTACAGCAGACTGAGGTCCTTTTAGGTGCAGATGTACAGCAGACTGAGGTCCTTTTAGGTGCAGATGTACAGCAGACTGAGGTCCTTTTAGGTGCAGATGTACAGCAGACTGAGGTCCTTTTAGGTGCAGATGTACAGCAGACTGAGGTCCTTTTAGGTGCAGATGTACAGCAGACTGAGGTCCTTTTAGGTGCAGATGTACAGCAGACTGAGGTCCTTTTAGGTGCAGATGTACAGCAGACTGAGGTCCTTTTAGGTGCAGATGTACAGCAGACTGAGGTCCTTTTAGGTGCAGATGTACAGCAGACTGAGGTCCTTTTAGGTGCAGATGTACAGCAGACTGAGGTCCTTTTAGGTGCAGATGTACAGCAGACTGAGGTCCTTTTAGGTGCAGATGTACAGCAGACTGAGGTCCTTTTAGGTGCAGATGTACAGCAGACTGAGGTCCTTTTAGGTGCAGATGTACAGCAGACTGAGGTCCTTTTAGGTGCAGATGTACAGCAGACTGAGGTCCTTTTAGGTGCAGATGTACAGCAGACTGAGGTCCTTTTAGGTGCAGATGTACAGCAGACTGAGGTCCTTTTAGGTGCAGATGTACAGCAGACTGAGGTCCTTTTAGGTGCAGATGTACAGCAGACTGAGGTCCTTTTAGGTGCAGATGTACAGCAGACTGAGGTCCTTTTAGGTGCAGATGTACAGCAGACTGAGGTCCTTTTAGTTGCAGATGTACAGCAGACTGAGGTCCTTTTAGGTGCAGATGTACAGCAGACTGAGGTCCTTTTAGGTGCAGATGTACAGCAGACTGAGGTCCTTTTAGGTGCAGATGTACAGCAGACTGAGGTCCTTTTAGGTGCAGATGTACAGCAGACTGAGGTCCTTTTAGGTGCAGATGTACAGCAGACTGAGGTCCTTTTAGGTGCAGATGTACAGCAGACTGAGGTCCTTTTAGGTGCAGATGTACAGCAGACTGAGGTCCTTTTAGGTGCAGATGTACAGCAGACTGAGGTCCTTTTAGGTGCAGATGTACAGCAGACTGAGGTCCTTTTAGGTGCAGATGTACAGCAGACTGAGGTCCTTTTAGGTGCAGATGTACAGCAGACTGAGGTCCTTTTAGGTGCAGATGTACAGCAGACTGAGGTCCTTTTAGGTGCAGATGTACAGCAGACTGAGGTCCTTTTAGGTGCAGATGTACAGCAGACTGAGGTCCTTTTAGGTGCAGATGTACAGCAGACTGAGGTCCTTTTAGGTGCAGATGTACAGCAGACTGAGGTCCTTTTAGGTGCAGATGTACAGCAGACTGAGGTCCTTTTAGGTGCAGATGTACAGCAGACTGAGGTCCTTTTAGGTGCAGATGTACAGCAGACTGAGGTCCTTTTAGGTGCAGATGTACAGCAGACTGAGGTCCTTTTAGGTGCAGATGTACAGCAGACTGAGGTCCTTTTAGGTGCAGATGTACAGCAGACTGAGGTCCTTTTAGGTGCAGATGTACAGCAGACTGAGGTCCTTTTAATTGCAGATGTACAGCAGACTGAGGTCCTTTTAAGTGCAGATGTACAGCAGACTGAGGTCCTTTTAGGTGCAGATGTACAGCAGACTGAGGTCCTTTTAGGTGCAGATGTACAGCAGACTGAGGTCCTTTTAGGTGCAGATGTACAGCAGACTGAGGTCCTTTTAGGTGCAGATGTACAGCAGACTGAGGTCCTTTTAGGTGCAGATGTACAGCAGACTGAGGTCCTTTTAGGTGCAGATGTACAGCAGACTGAGGTCCTTTTAGGTGCAGATGTACAGCAGACTGAGGTCCTTTTAGGTGCAGATGTACAGCAGACTGAGGTCCTTTTAGGTGCAGATGTACAGCAGACTGAGGTCCTTTTAGGTGCAGATGTACAGCAGACTGAGGTCCTTTTAGGTGCAGATGTACAGCAGACTGAGGTCCTTTTAGGTGCAGATGTACAGCAGACTGAGGTCCTTTTAGGTGCAGATGTACAGCAGACTGAGGTCCTTTTAGGTGCAGATGTACAGCAGACTGAGGTCCTTTTAGGTGCAGATGTACAGCAGACTGAGGTCCTTTTAGGTGCAGATGTACAGCAGACTGAGGTCCTTTTAGGTGCAGATGTACAGCAGACTGAGGTCCTTTTAGGTGCAGATGTACAGCAGACTGAGGTCCTTTTAGGTGCAGATGTACAGCAGACTGAGGTCCTTTTAGGTGCAGATGTACAGCAGACTGAGGTCCTTTTAGGTGCAGATGTACAGCAGACTGAGGTCCTTTTAGGTGCAGATGTACAGCAGACTGAGGTCCTTTTAGGTGCAGATGTACAGCAGACTGAGGTCCTTTTAGGTGCAGATGTACAGCAGACTGAGGTCCTTTTAGGTGCAGATGTACAGCAGACTGAGGTCCTTTTAGGTGCAGATGTACAGCAGACTGAGGTCCTTTTAGGTGCAGATGTACAGCAGACTGAGGTCCTTTTAGGTGCAGATGTACAGCAGACTGAGGTCCTTTTAGGTGCAGATGTACAGCAGACTGAGGTCCTTTTAGGTGCAGATGTACAGCAGACTGACGTCCTTTAGGTGCAGATGTACAGCAGACTGAGGTCCTTTTAGGTGCAGATGTACAGCAGACTGAGGTCCTTTTAGTTGCAGATGTACAGCAGACTGAGGTCCTTTTAGGTGCAGATGTACAGCAGACTGAGGTCCTTTTAGGTGCAGATGTACAGCAGACTGAGGTCCTTTTAGGTGCAGATGTACAGCAGACTGAGGTCCTTTTAGGTGCAGATGTACAGCAGACTGAGGTCCTTTTAGGTGCAGATGTACAGCAGACTGAGGTCCTTTTAGATGCAGATGTACAGCAGACTGAGGTCCTTTTAGGTGCAGATGTACAGCAGACTGAGGTCCTTTTAGGTGCAGATGTACAGCAGACTGAGGTCCTTTTAGGTGCAGATGTACAGCAGACTGAGGTCCTTTTAGGTGCAGATGTACAGCAGACTGAGGTCCTTTTAGGTGCAGATGTACAGCAGACTGAGGTCCTTTTAGGTGCAGATGTACAGCAGACTGAGGTCCTTTTAGGTGCAGATGTACAGCAGACTGAGGTCCTTTTAGGTGCAGATGTACAGCAGACTGAGGTCCTTTTAGGTGCAGATGTACAGCAGACTGAGGTCCTTTTAGGTGCAGATGTACAGCAGACTGAGGTCCTTTTAGGTGCAGATGTACAGCAGACTGAGGTCCTTTTAGGTGCAGATGTACAGCAGACTGAGGTCCTTTTAATTGCAGATGTACAGCAGACTGAGGTCCTTTTAGGTGCAGATGTACAGCAGACTGAGGTCCTTTTAAGTGCAGATGTACAGCAGACTGAGGTCCTTTTAGGTGCAGATGTACAGCAGACTGAGGTCCTTTTAGGTGCAGATGTACAGCAGACTGAGGTCCTTTTAGGTGCAGATGTACAGCAGACTGAGGTCCTTTTAGGTGCAGATGTACAGCAGACTGAGGTCCTTTTAGGTGCAGATGTACAGCAGACTGAGGTCCTTTTAGGTGCAGATGTACAGCAGACTGAGGTCCTTTTAGGTGCAGATGTACAGCAGACTGAGGTCCTTTTAGGTGCAGATGTACAGCAGACTGAGGTCCTTTTAGGTGCAGATGTACAGCAGACTGAGGTCCTTTTAGGTGCAGATGTACAGCAGACTGAGGTCCTTTTAGGTGCAGATGTACAGCAGACTGAGGTCCTTTTAGGTGCAGATGTACAGCAGACTGAGGTCCTTTTAGGAGCAGATGTACAGCAGACTGAGGTCCTTTTAGGTGCAGATGTACAGCAGACTGAGGTCCTTTTAGGTGCAGATGTACAGCAGACTGAGGTCCTTTTAGGTGCAGATGTACAGCAGACTGAGGTCCTTTTAGGTGCAGATGTACAGCAGACTGAGGTCCTTTTAGGTGCAGATGTACAGCAGACTGAGGTCCTTTTAGGTGCAGATGTACAGCAGACTGAGGTCCTTTTAGGTGCAGATGTACAGCAGACTGAGGTCCTTTTAGGTGCAGATGTACAGCAGACTGAGGTCCTTTTAGGTGCAGATGTACAGCAGACTGAGGTCCTTTTAGGTGCAGATGTACAGCAGACTGAGGTCCTTTTAGGTGCAGATGTACAGCAGACTGAGGTCCTTTTAGGTGCAGATGTACAGCAGACTGAGGTCCTTTTAGGTGCAGATGTACAGCAGACTGAGGTCCTTTTAGGTGCAGATGTACAGCAGACTGAGGTCCTTTTAGGTGCAGATGTACAGCAGACTGAGGTCCTTTTAGGTGCAGATGTACAGCAGACTGAGGTCCTTTTAGGTGCAGATGTACAGCAGACTGAGGTCCTTTTAGGTGCAGATGTACAGCAGACTGAGGTCCTTTTAGGTGCAGATGTACAGCAGACTGAGGTCCTTTTAGGTGCAGATGTACAGCAGACTGAGGTCCTTTTAGGTGCAGATGTACAGCAGACTGAGGTCCTTTTAGGTGCAGATGTACAGCAGACTGAGGTCCTTTTAGGTGCAGATGTACAGCAGACTGAGGTCCTTTTAGGTGCAGATGTACAGCAGACTGAGGTCCTTTTAGGTGCAGATGTACAGCAGACTGAGGTCCTTTTAGGTGCAGATGTACAGCAGACTGAGGTCCTTTTAGGTGCAGATGTACAGCAGACTGAGGTCCTTTTAGGTGCAGATGTACAGCAGACTGAGGTCCTTTTAAGTGCAGATGTACAGCAGACTGAGGTCCTTTTAGGTGCAGATGTACAGCAGACTGAGGTCCTTTTAGGTGCAGATGTACAGCAGACTGAGGTCCTTTTAGGTGCAGATGTACAGCAGACTGAGGTCCTTTTAGGTGCAGATGTACAGCAGACTGAGGTCCTTTTAGGTGCAGATGTACAGCAGACTGAGGTCCTTTTAGGTGCAGATGTACAGCAGACTGAGGTCCTTTTAGGTGCAGATGTACAGCAGACTGAGGTCCTTTTAGGTGCAGATGTACAGCAGACTGAGGTCCTTTTAGATGCAGATGTACAGCAGACTGAGGTCCTTTTAGGTGCAGATGTACAGCAGACTGAGGTCCTTTTAGGTGCAGATGTACAGCAGACTGAGGTCCTTTTAGGTGCAGATGTACAGCAGACTGAGGTCCTTTTAGGTGCAGATGTACAGCAGACTGAGGTCCTTTTAGGTGCAGATGTACAGCAGACTGAGGTCCTTTTAGGTGCAGATGTACAGCAGACTGAGGTCCTTTTAGGTGCAGATGTACAGCAGACTGAGGTCCTTTTAGGTGCAGATGTACAGCAGACTGAGGTCCTTTTAATTGCAGATGTACAGCAGACTGAGGTCCTTTTAATTGCAGATGTACAGCAGACTGAGGTCCTTTTAAGTGCAGATGTACAGCAGACTGAGGTCCTTTTAGGTGCAGATGTACAGCAGACTGAGGTCCTTTTAGGTGCAGATGTACAGCAGACTGAGGTCCTTTTAGGTGCAGATGTACAGCAGACTGAGGTCCTTTTAGATGCAGATGTACAGCAGACTGAGGTCCTTTTAGGTGCAGATGTACAGCAGACTGAGGTCCTTTTAGGTGCAGATGTACAGCAGACTGAGGTCCTTTTAGGTGCAGATGTACAGCAGACTGAGGTCCTTTTAGGTGCAGATGTACAGCAGACTGAGGTCCTTTTAGGTGCAGATGTACAGCAGACTGAGGTCCTTTTAGGTGCAGATGTACAGCAGACTGAGGTCCTTTTAGGTGCAGATGTACAGCAGACTGAGGTCCTTTTAGGTGCAGATGTACAGCAGACTGAGGTCCTTTTAGGTGCAGATGTACAGCAGACTGAGGTCCTTTTAGGTGCAGATGTACAGCAGACTGAGGTCCTTTTAGGTGCAGATGTACAGCAGACTGAGGTCCTTTTAGGTGCAGATGTACAGCAGACTGAGGTCCTTTTAGGTGCAGATGTACAGCAGACTGAGGTCCTTTTAGGTGCAGATGTACAGCAGACTGAGGTCCTTTTAGGTGCAGATGTACAGCAGACTGAGGTCCTTTTAGGTGCAGATGTACAGCAGACTGAGGTCCTTTTAGGTGCAGATGTACAGCAGACTGAGGTCCTTTTAGGTGCAGATGTACAGCAGACTGAGGTCCTTTTAGGTGCAGATGTACAGCAGACTGAGGTCCTTTTAATTGCAGATGTACAGCAGACTGAGGTCCTTTTAGGTGCAGATGTACAGCAGACTGAGGTCCTTTTAGGTGCAGATGTACAGCAGACTGAGGTCCTTTTAGGTGCAGATGTACAGCAGACTGAGGTCCTTTTAGGTGCAGATGTACAGCAGACTGAGGTCCTTTTAGGTGCAGATGTACAGCAGACTGAGGTCCTTTTAGGTGCAGATGTACAGCAGACTGAGGTCCTTTTAGGTGCAGATGTACAGCAGACTGAGGTCCTTTTAGGTGCAGATGTACAGCAGACTGAGGTCCTTTTAGGTGCAGATGTACAGCAGACTGAGGTCCTTTTAGTTGCAGATGTACAGCAGACTGAGGTCCTTTTAGGTGCAGATGTACAGCAGACTGAGGTCATTTTAGGTGCAGATGTACAGCAGACTGAGGTCCTTTTAGGTGCAGATGTACAGCAGACTGAGGTCCTTTTAGGTGCAGATGTACAGCAGACTGAGGTCCTTTTAGGTGCAGATGTACAGCAGACTGAGGTCCTTTTAGGTGCAGATGTACAGCAGACTGAGGTCCTTTTAATTGCAGATGTACAGCAGACTGAGGTCCTTTTAGGTGCAGATGTACAGCAGACTGAGGTCCTTTTAGTTGCAGATGTACAGCAGACTGAGGTCCTTTTAATTGCAGATGTACAGCAGACTGAGGTCCTTTTAGGTGCAGATGTACAGCAGACTGAGGTCCTTTTAGGTGCAGATGTACAGCAGACTGAGGTCCTTTTAGGTGCAGATGTACAGCAGACTGAGGTCCTTTTAGGTGCAGATGTACAGCAGACTGAGGTCCTTTTAGGTGCAGATGTACAGCAGACTGAGGTCCTTTTAGATGCAGATGTACAGCAGACTGAGGTCCTTTTAGGTGCAGATGTACAGCAGACTGAGGTCCTTTTAGGTGCAGATGTACAGCAGACTGAGGTCCTTTTAGGTGCAGATGTACAGCAGACTGAGGTCCTTTTAGGTGCAGATGTACAGCAGACTGAGGTCCTTTTAGGTGCAGATGTACAGCAGACTGAGGTCCTTTTAGGTGCAGATGTACAGCAGACTGAGGTCCTTTTAGGTGCAGATGTACAGCAGACTGAGGTCCTTTTAGGTGCAGATGTACAGCAGACTGAGGTCCTTTTAGTTGCAGATGTACAGCAGACTGAGGTCCTTTTAGGTGCAGATGTACAGCAGACTGAGGTCCTTTTAGGTGCAGATGTACAGCAGACTGAGGTCCTTTTAGGAGCAGATGTACAGCAGACTGAGGTCCTTTTAGGTGCAGATGTACAGCAGACTGAGGTCCTTTTAGGAGCAGATGTACAGCAGACTGAGGTCCTTTTAGGTGCAGATGTACAGCAGACTGAGGTCCTTTTAGGTGCAGATGTACAGCAGACTGAGGTCCTTTTAGTTGCAGATGTACAGCAGACTGAGGTCCTTTTAGGTGCAGATGTACAGCAGACTGAGGTCCTTTTAGGTGCAGATGTACAGCAGACTGAGGTCCTTTTAGGTGCAGATGTACAGCAGACTGAGGTCCTTTTAATTGCAGATGTACAGCAGACTGAGGTCCTTTTAGGTGCAGATGTACAGCAGACTGAGGTCCTTTTAGGTGCAGATGTACAGCAGACTGAGGTCCTTTTAGGTGCAGATGTACAGCAGACTGAGGTCCTTTTAGGTGCAGATGTACAGCAGACTGAGGTCCTTTTAGGTGCAGATGTACAGCAGACTGAGGTCCTTTTAGGTGCAGATGTACAGCAGACTGAGGTCCTTTTAGGTGCAGATGTACAGCAGACTGAGGTCCTTTTAGGTGCAGATGTACAGCAGACTGAGGTCCTTTTAGGTGCAGATGTACAGCAGACTGAGGTCCTTTTAGGAGCAGATGTACAGCAGACTGAGGTCCTTTTAGGTGCAGATGTACAGCAGACTGAGGTCCTTTTAGGTGCAGATGTACAGCAGACTGAGGTCCTTTTAGATGCAGATGTACGGCAGACTGAGGTCCTTTTAAGTGCAGATGTACAGCAGACTGAGGTCCTTTTAGGAGCAGATGTACAGACTGAGGTCCTTTTAGGTGCAGATGTACAGCAGACTGAGGTCCTTTTAGGTGCAGATGTACAGCAGACTGAGGTCCTTTTAGGTGCAGATGTACAGCAGACTGAGGTCCTTTTAGGTGCAGATGTACAGCAGACTGAGGTCCTTTTAGGTGCAGATGTACAGCAGACTGAGGTCCTTTTAGGTGCAGATGTACAGCAGACTGAGGTCCTTTTAGGTGCAGATGTACAGCAGACTGAGGTCCTTTTAGGTGCAGATGTACAGCAGACTGAGGTCCTTTTAGGTGCAGATGTACAGCAGACTGAGGTCCTTTTAGGTGCAGATGTACAGCAGACTGAGGTCCTTTTAGGTGCAGATGTACAGCAGACTGAGGTCCTTTTAGGTGCAGATGTACAGCAGACTGAGGTCCTTTTAGGTGCAGATGTACAGCAGACTGAGGTCCTTTTAGGTGCAGATGTACAGCAGACTGAGGTCCTTTTAGATGCAGATGTACAGACTGAGGTCCTTTTAGGAGCAGATGTACAGCAGACTGAGGCCCTTTTAGGTGCAGATGTACAGCAGACTGAGGTCCTTTTAGATGCAGATGTACAGCAGACTGAGGTCCTTTTAGGAGCAGATGTACAGCAGACTGAGGTCCTTTTAGATGCAGATGTACAGCAGACTGAGGTCCTTTTAATTGCAGATGTACAGCAGACTGAGGTCCTTTTAGGTGCAGATGTACAGCAGACTGAGGTCCCGTGTTGCTCTCTCGTCTGCATTTGCACTTCCTCTTGTGAAGTTGCCGTTTTGTCAGAGTATTTGTGGCTCGGTGTTTCGTCCTTTGGGTGGAGCCGTTTCTGTCTTACAAACATTTTAAGAATGTGCAGCCGGCAGAATGAATTTCTCCTTTTCCATTTCCTGAACATGATTTTTCTTTTTAACAAACACAAAAGCATTTCCAGCTGCGTTGCGTATTTGGACAATGCTCCGTCCAGAATGTCGCCGCACTGGGGCATTCTCTGTATCATGTTGCACTGTGCAGACACTCCGGGTGACTTTGGTAATAATAATAGTGCTGCGGTGGCGGTGGCGGTGGTGCAGGGGTTTGTTCGCTCGCCTCACACCACATGGTCCTGAGTTCAGTTCTGGTGTCAGGTGCAGGTGGTGGTGTTTTTGTTTTACGCAAATGTTCGGGTTTTCCACACGATGTGAAAGCAGAGACTGTGTTACCTGCAAACCCAGGCTGCAACATGTGATACGAAACTCTCAGAAACAAAACATTTTGTGTCTTCTTAGTTATTTTTATTCGTTTGTCAGACCATAAACAAAAAACAACAAAATCCTTACATTTTTTCATTCTCATTTATCATTCTCACTCTCATAAACGATACATTTTGGTGCCTTCATTAACATTATTGTTAGTTTGTACGACCATAAACCGAAAAAAAATCCTTACATTCTTCATTCTCATTTTGCTTCTTTTGATCCGATCATAAACGCTAAACTTCTGTGTCTTCTTTAAATGATGAATGTTTATTGGGACAGCAGTGCACAGAACATGCACAGAACATGCACAGAACATGCAAACTTATAATGGAACGACATAGATACGGAACAAAAACCAAATGCTTCTTAACTATAACAACAAAAATAAATGTCACACAGATTTGACTCATGTCCGGAAAGAGTGTGAGGAAGTAAATACTTAATACTTATTTAAGAAGAATAGTGTCAACAAATAACCTTTTACCTTTTCTTCATTTTTTTTTAAAGATGCCAGTTTTTTGTTGGTTTGTTGGTCATACAAACTAATACTAAGTTTATTTATGATCAAATCAAAGTAAGAAAAGTGTAAGGATTTTTTTTTTCTTCCTAAAGCGATTCAGGAAAAGTTCATTTCTGTCTCAGTGGGATTTTTTCAGTATCAAAACCTTCACAAAAGAGTTTCGATTTGCAGTATCAGACTGTGAAAGTGTGAAAGTCTCTTCTTCTTTCTTCAGTATTCTCCTCCACTCCTCCTCCTCTTCCTCCTCTCCTCCCTCCAAACTCCGAAGCATCACTGTCCCTTCGATGCACACATTAAGTCCAATCGTCGGAGCGAATTCCAAATATCCTCCCGGAGCCTAAATATGCACATGTTTGACTCGGGGGGGTCAGGCCCAAATCACGGCCGGAAACGACTCTCCTGCTCGAGCCAGACCGCGCGACAAGACTGCATCAGCAATCACCCACCGGAGAGAGGGAGAGGGAGGAGAGGGAGAGGGAGGAGAGAGGGAGAGAGGGGAGAGAGGGAGAGGGAGGAGAGAGGGGAGAGAGGGAGAGGGAGGAGAGAGGGAGAGAGGGAGAGGGAGGAGAGAGGGAGAGGGAGAGAGGGGAGAGAGGGAGGAGAGAGGGAGAGGGAGGAGAGAGGGAGAGGGAGGAGAGAGGGAGAGGGAGGAGAGAGGGAGAGGGAGGAGAGGGAGAGAGGAGAGAGGGAGAAAGGGAGAGAGAGAGGGGAGAGAGGAGAGAGGGAGAGAGGAGAGAGGGAGAGAGGGGAGATGAGAGAGGGAGAGAGGGGAGAGAGGGAGAGAGGAGAGAGGGAGTGAAGGAGAGGTGAGAGAGGTGAGAGAGGAGAGAGGAGAGAGGGAGAGAGGGGAGAGAGGGAGAGAGAGGAGAGAGGGAGAGGGAGGAGAGAGGGAGAGAGGGGAGAGAGGGAGAGGGAGGAGAGAGGGAGAGAGGGGAGAGAGGGAGAGGGAGGAGAGAGGGAGATAGCGAGAGGGAGGAGAGAGGGAGAGAGGGAGAGAGGGGAGAGAGGGGAGAGAGGGAGAGGGAGGAGAGAGGGGAGAGGGCGGAGAGAGGGAGAGAGGGAGGAGAGAGGGAGAGGGAGGAGAGAGGGAGGAGAGAGGGAGAGAGGGGAGAGAGGGAGAGGGAGGAGAGAGGGAGAAAGGGGAGAGAGGGAGAGGGAGAGGGAGGGGAGAGGGAGAGGGAGGAGAGAGGGAGGAGAGAGGGAGAGGGAGGAGAGAGGGGAGAGAGGGAGAGAGGGAGGAGAGAGGAGAGGATGAGAGAGGAGGAAAGAGGAGAGAGGGAGGAGAGAGGAGAGGATGAGAGAGGAGGAAAGAGGAGAGAGGGAGGAGAGGAGGAGAGGAAAGAGAGAGGAGAGAGGGAGAGAGGGGAGAGAGGGAGGAGAGAGGGAGAGGGAGGAGAGAGGGAGAGAGGGGAGACGGAGGAGAGAGGGAGAGGGAAGAGAGAGGGAGGAGAGAGGGAGAGGGAGGAGAGAGGGAGAGGAAGGAGAGAGGGAGAGAGGGGAGAGAGGGGAGAGGGAGGAGAGAGGGGAGAGAGGGAGAGGGAGGAGAGAGGGGAGAGAGGAGAGAGGGAGAGAGGGGAGAGGGAGGAGAGAGGGAGAGGGAGGAGAGAGGGAGGAGAGAGGGAGAGGGAGGAGAGAGGGAGAGAGGGAGAAGAAAAGAGGGAGAAGAGAGGGAGAGAGGGGAGAGAAGAGGGAGAAGAGAGAAGAGAAGAGGGAGAAGAGAGAAGAGAAGAGGGAGGAGAGAGAAGAGAGAGGGGAGAGAAGAGTTGAGAAGAGAGAAGAGAAGAGGGAGAAGAGAGAGGGGAGAGAAGAGAGAAAAGAGGGAGAGAAGAGGGAGAAGAGAGGGAGAGATGGGAGAGAAGAGGGAGAGAATAGAGAGAGGGAGAAGAGAGAAGAGAAGAGAAGAGAAGAGGGAGAAGAGAGTAGAGAGAGAGGAGGGAGAGAAAAGAGAGAAGATGGAGAGAGGAGGGAGAAGAGAGAAGAGAGAGGGAGAGGGGAGGGAGAGAAGAGGGAGAAGAGAAAAGAGAGAAAAGAGGGAGAGGGGAGGGAGAAGAGGGAGGGAGAGAAGAGAGAAAAGAGGGAGAGGGACGGGTTAGAAGAGAAAAGAGGGAGAAGAGGGAGAGAAGAGAGAGAGGGGGAGAGGGGAGGGAGAGAAGAGAGAAGAGAGGGATGGGTGAGAATAGAAAAGAGGGAGAGGGGAGGGAAAGAAGAGAGAGAAGAGGAAGAAGAGGGAGAGGGGAGGGAGAGAAGAAAGATAAGAGGGAGGAGAGGGAGAGGTGAGGGAGAGAAGAGAGAGAAAAGAGGGAGAGAGACGGGAGAGAAGAGAAAAGAGGGAGAAGAGGGAGAGGGGAGGGCAGAAGAGAGAGAAGAGAGAGAAAAGTGAGAGGGGAGGGAGAGAAGAGAGAGAATAGGGAGATATAAAGAGAGAGAGCAGAGAAAAGAAAGTGAAGAGAGGGAGAAAGCGAGAGAGAGGGAGAGAAGAGAGAAGAGGGAGAGGGGAGGGAGAGAAGAGAGAGAATAGGGAGATATAAAGAGAGAGAGCAGAGAAAAGAAAGTGAAGAGAGGGAGAAAGCGAGAGAGAGGGAGAGAAGAGAGAAGAGGGAGAGGGGAGGGAGAGGGGAGGGAGGAAGGATGGAAAGATCAGGCAGGGGTGAGAGAGAGAAAAGACAGAAGAGTGAGAGGGATGGGAGGAAGAATAGACCAGGAAGGGGTGAGGGAGAAGAGAGAAAGAAGAAAGAGTAAAAGAAGAGATGGTAAAGAAAGAGAGTGAAGAGAGAAAGAAAAGATTGTGTAGGGTGAGAGAGAAAGCAGAGAAGAGAGATAAAGAGAAGAGAATGAATGGAAGAGAGACAGAGAGCGAAGAGAGAGAAGAGAAAGAGAGAGTGAAAGTAGAGAAAAAGAGAGAAAAAGACAGAATAACAGAAATAAATAGAGAAAAGAAAGATTGAAAGAAAGTGAGTAAAAGAAACAGAGCGAGGAGAAAGAGAGCAAGAGAAGAGAAAGAAAGAGAAGAGAAAGACAGAGCAAAAAGAGAGAGAGGAAAGCGTGAAAGAGAAAAGAGAGAAGAGTGAAGAGAGAGAAGAAAGTGAAAGAAATAAAGAATAGAGATTGAAAGAGAGAGCGAAAAGAAAAGAGAGGAGAAAGAGAGTGACAGAAAGAAAGAGAAATGAGCAGAAAGAGAAATGAGCAGAAATGAAGAGCGAGAGAGAGAAGAGAAAGAGAGAGTGGAATAAGGGAATGAACGAGCGAGAGAGAGACAGAAAGAGAGAGAGAAGAGAAAGAAAGAGTGAGTGAAATAGAAAAGAGAAAGAGTGGAGAGAGAGAGAAAGAGACGAGAGTGTGAAAGAAAAAGAAAAAAGAGACGGGCGTGAAAGAGAGAGAGGAGAGAGAGGAGGAAGCGGGTGATTACAATGGCGGAGGTGTAGAAGCAGATGTACAGGTGGTTAGGAGGCGAGGAGACAGGAAACAAGGAAAGGACGTAGGAGGCACGGGGCTGAACGTCGAACAGGAGGAAGTGATGACGTCGTCGTAGCTTCAGGTGGGGGAGGGGCCTGATTAAACCTATGGGAGATTCACCGTTTTTGGAGGAAACTTGAGAAGATTTTGACCTTCAGTCCGGCGGAGATCGACACGAGGCTCTGTTCACGCTCACGTCGCAAACCAGGAGGACGTTCGGAAACCTGCGACAACGACTTTCCGGCGTAGCTCCCGACACCGGGCTCCACCGACTGAGCTCAAACCCACCGAGGTAAACGTGATCGTCGGTAAAATGAAGCCTGTTTGGAATCATCCCCGTCTCTTCTAATCGCGTGTTCCCCGTGCGTTCGGAGTCGCGCGTCAGCGGAAACGAGGAAAACCGAGGTACTGAGTCGGAATTGTGGATGAGCCGAACGTAACGGAACGCTACAGTGACGTGGAGGTGAGGAAAACCGGGACGTTTTCTCAGTTTTTCCTGCATTTTGTCGGACTTACGGCCTCCCCGTTTGCAGCGTGAGCGTGAACAGAGCCGATCCCGGGGCTGAAATTATCCAAATGATATTAGTTTGAAGGTGTGTGGAGTTTAAAAACGCAACGGAGCACTTCCTACGTTCGCACGTGACATCACAAGATGGAATAGGGTGTTTTCTGTTACGCAGGTGTGTTTGTGTGTTAAAAGTGTGAATGAAAAACACAACTCCAGGTCTGTTTGTGACGAGGAAACTACATTAGAACAGAGATCTGAAAATAGTGTGATATTTAAGATTTATTATATTCTACGGGTCAATTTGTCAACAGGCACATTTTAAAATATAAAAAAATATCCGTTTCTATTGAACTTTTTAAAATATTTCCAGTGTCAGGAGCATAAATCTGCATTTTTAGAGTAAAATGTCATGTGGTGCGACCGAGAATAACCTTAAAACTGTTTTATTTTCTAAAACCTGGTTGGGATTTTAATCTAAGTTGTGAGTAATATGAAGTGTATAGAAACAAACTGTTGCATTTCTTTAGATTTTTAATGCAGATTGATATTTTCTTCACCTGCTTGTGTTTAATGAACAAACTACTGCCCTGGAAAATGCATCAAATGAAGAAAAACGCCTAAAGAACCGTTCACCCAAGTCGACTTTGTCTGTTATTAAACTCCAGCCATAGAATTCCTGCTGTTATTAGTGGCACCACATGATGCACGGTCGCACCACATGACATTTTAACACTTTAACCTCCTGAGACCCTGTGGCCCCACACGAGGACATTACATTTTTGCCTCTTAGCACCATGATTTTCAATTATTTTAAACTTTCACCTGTAATCAACTAAAAACCTCTCCAGCAGCTCCTGAAAGTAAAAAAAAAAACTGCTTGGTAAAGTTTAGATGCAAAATGTATGAATAAAACCAATGTATTTATGTACAATAATGTCTCTTCATGTGTCTTAATGTATCTTCATTTGGCATTAAAATTTGACACATTTTATTGCCCACAGCAGACGAGAGCATCAGGAAATGTCATGTCCTCGTTTGAAGACATTGGGACTGTGTTATATTATTGATTGTACCTGTTGTTAGGTAAACTTGGGAATATTTAGATGAGTTTACAGTTATAAATTGCTGGACGTTTCTGCTGCTATAGGGAAACTGCTGCCTGTCTCCACTTTTTGCACCTCTACTTTTTTTTGTAACGATTGAAAACCAGAAAAAATTAAAACTGTGGACCACATTTTCAGGCCTTTTTGTGTGTTTTTAACCTCACTCACTGAACCCCAACCCGCTCACGGTCGACCTACGTCACATTTGGCAGGTTTAGAGCTTGAAATAAACAGCTAATTGCGGTTTGTTTGTTTTTTGTAATTTATTTATACATTTTAATGTTTTTACATTTTTTAACCAATGGTGTCATACAGAAGACTTACTTAGTAGGTCCTACTTATCCCAAATAGCAAGAAGAAATGAAAAATGCACACCAGACAAAAGCTCGGGTCTCAGGAGGTTAAGTACAAAAAACATGCAAAATAACTCAGGATTTATGAAAAAAATGATTTGGCTCCATGGAGGTCAGAGGTGCTACAGAAATGTGCTGAATTATTACGAAATTTGAACCTTTTTAACTGAGGAAATTGCGATTGGACAGAAATTGTAGGCGTCACGTCATTGACCCATGTACATTTCTATTGGCCGAGTCACCTGCCTGTCTCCATGGCGATTGCTGAATTTTGTACCTGGGGGGAAAAAAGAAAGAAAAAAAAAAAAGCATCTCTATGGAAGGTTTTGGGCCTTAAAAAGTACGTAATGCAACTTTAATTATAATACTTGTTAAATAAAAAATGCAGTTTCACTTAAATTGTTCAGTAGTGATGCAAAAACACGCTGTGAAACGTTCAAGACTCACCCGCTTTGTCTGGGAAAAGTGATGCAATTGCGCCCTCTGGTGTTGAAAGAGAGAACATGGATTTTATTTTTAATTTTTTTAAGATTTAAGAAAACATCTAACATTTTCTGCACAAGCCATATACACACATAAAAATAAAAATACCAAGAATACCAATAATAACAAAAAGATAATGATAACAACAATTTAAACATTACTCCGCCATAATAAGAACTATTCTTGTCATTATCAACACCAATACTCCCACTACAATACAATATTCTACTTGACTTTGTTTGGTCATTTTATTTTTTAGAAAAAACAAAGCAGAAAAAAGAATTATTTCACAAGTAAAATTCAGTTGATTCTAACCACCAAACTTCAGATCGGTGGATAAACAGTCGACAAAGTGAGCTCCGCTGTGACTCCAGGCTCACACTGTGTCGCTATATAAAAAAACATATATACAAACACAATATTTTATAACAGAAAGAAACGATTAGTGTTGATGTCCTGCCCTCTCCTGGCTCATCCTGCGCTCAGTTGACGTGTGCAGTCCAAATGCACTCTGAAACGTGTAAAGGAAGAAAAGACCGGTCCAAATGAACGTTTACAAAACAACTCTGACCAAAGACACGGGAGTCCAGGAAAAGACCGATGGCAGCGCTTCCAGCAGTGACTTTGCTGTGACTTTTATAGTCTGTCACGCACGTGGTCCAAAGTTTGATTTTTACGCCGTTCGATTCACATAGTTGGGGTTTTATAACTTAACCAACAACTTTTTTCCCCCACAATTTCCAATGAAATACTTAGGGATTTGTACTGAGACTTGGAGTCATAACGTGATACAGATGCTGCACTAGACCAGCAGCAGCACCGTGCATGGCCGATCCACACAAGAACAGTCGAGCTGATGTCTCACAGTCAAATGCTGCTTCAAACTTCACTCTTGTCTGCACTGTGCATTTGACCCGGTTACAGCAGCCTGCAGTGGTGATATGTGGAGTAAATGTGCTGAAATGAATTTGGCAAACGTTACAGTTCAAAACATATTTTGCCTGTCATTACAAAGACAAACTGCAAGAACTGAAAAAGTGGACTTTCAAAATGAGAAAATGAAGGAAGGACAATGAGTTCTTAAAAGAACACGTGGCAACAGGTAATCTCCTTTTTAATATTTTCGTACTCGTGTTGTCTTAGTGAAAAATGAAATGGTTTGATGATCTGAGAATTAGCTCAAAGTGTCGTAAATAATCATTTTATCTGTTTACGTTCTTGTCCAGTCAGGATTCTGATGAAGCAAGTGACACTTCTGACACAGAAGAGAAAAGTGGAAATGTAAAGTGTCAACGCATAAGCACAAAATGAAGGGCCATTTTTGATGATATAAGAGGGTGAAAAATTAAACCAGGTGTCCAGATATCACAGCGTTAGATAAATCATTGTCTGCAATAATAATGCCAAAAAAACCCAAAAGCGACTCAGTGTCATTCTTTATCATCACGTGGCTGCAGGAGCGCTGGTGTGGCCATTTTCCATAGACAAAACAGGTGATTTCTTTTGTTACAGTAAGTAACAAAAACAACCTGCCTTTGCTCGTCTGTCAGGCCAAAGCTGCACAATATCAAAGTGACACAGATCACATCGAGTGGCATTTAGTCCATTGTAAAATACAACAGTGAGTTAAAACAGCCCAGTAACAGAAAGGGCTTTGTGCTTGACTTCCTGTTTAAAAATGCAGAACTGAGAAGTCCTTTCTCTTTTAAATGACATTTCACCATAACGAGAAAAAAGATGTTTTTATTGGTCAAAAAGGGCTGCAAGATGTTTTTGAATGTACTGTAATATCCAAACTATCAGCCTCTACTTTTTTCTTGCACTTTGAACCCTGCGGCTGATATAACGATCCAGCTTATGCAGGTTTTTTTTAAAAATATATACAGATTATTGTTAAATCAACACAGTGGAGCTGAGTGCATAGACAGGACAGCGGCTCTTTCTGCAGGAGAGGCGCAGTAAAGCACAAAGTGACATAGTCTGATAATCTAGGCTAAGCTTGGATGACGAGCGTCAAGAAATCATTGACCAAAACTGGCCACATGCAAAGAGCAACTTTTGCTCAAGTCTGATAGTGGATCCTGACAGTGTGGAGCCATGTGAAACAATACACAATCACCAACAGGTTTCGAAAGGCTGGACTGCTGCATGATGAAGAGGACGGCGCACGCTAAAGGGAGAATTTACCTCGAAGCGAACGTGACATCGAGAACGACGACATTCTGACATTCTGAGGCTGTTTTATTCCGACACTGAAGACGACGACTTCAGTGGTTTCAGTGCACAGGAGAAAGATGAAGATAAGGATCAGTGACTTTTCTGGTAGGTGAACATACCTACAGAATAGACCAGTTCTGTGAGATTCATCTCAGGGGGTGAACACTAAGGCCTTGTCCACACGTAGCCGGGTATCTGATAAACCGAAGATGTTTTGCTGCATTTTGACCTGTCATCCACACGAACACGCATCACAAACGAGTATTCAGGGAAAACTCCGGCCAAAGTGAAGATTTTTGAAAACTCCGTTTATGCCTGTTTGTGTGGACAGAGATAACTGAGGTTTTGCGTTTTAAAACATCACTGTCTGCGCCAAAAAATATGAATCTGCCCTGACGTCAAACGTGCGACCTTTGTTCAGGCGACTGCAAAAGCCAAAGCCAACGCAGACTATGGACCGGAGTCGTTTCTTGAGAGCTGTGGGAGCATTAATTATTGTGCAGGTGCTATGTACATGTTTAATTGCAGAAGTCCAACTACTGCTCCAAGAGCAATAAAGATAAGTTTAGGCGGAAGTGACGGCGAAGTGAGGGCTCAATGGAAATAACGCCATCTACAGGTTTGGAATGCGTATGAATGTGGTTGAAAAGGCAGATGTTCGGTTATGTGTGGAAGGTATTTTTTTCGAAGACGAGGTGGTGTGGATAAAACAGTTTTTATAAACGAGGGGGGGGAAATGTTCGGTTTTAAAAATACCCGGCTACGTATGTACATGGCCTTAAAGTGAAACTTTAAACTTTATTTCCAGACTTCCAGAGGCCACAGGCCTGTTTTCTGATATCGATCTCCATTGTTTGATTTCTTACTGCCAGGACTCCCCTGAAGCAGTGGGACTCTCAGAGGGATTATCCTGGGTAAATAAAGGTCAGTAAATAAATAAATCACCAATAACCAATAAACCATCCTTAAAAATATATCCAGAGACCAGACACAAGTAGCACGTCAATCCACAAATATATTCTTAAACTCCTCATGGTTTTTGGTGTGGTGGACCAGGCAGGTGCTCCAGAGGGACAGAGCATGTGTCTTTAATCAGACCAATGAATATCTCTATGGACCTGCTGTCACTGGCCAAACCAAACCATCCCTTTAATTACCCACACAGAGGAGAAGATGTGAGCTGGAAAAACAGGCCCGTAGATTTCTGCCACTGTGGTGTTTGCCCCGAGGGTTCTGAGGGAGGTAGTGTCAGTGATGGTATCGTGGATTTCATAACTAAGGTGAAAGTAACAAAAGAGGAGGTATTAACTGCTTACACGTGACTTATTTAGACCACCATGTTGCCTTTTATTGAATTATACTGAAAATATACAGTCGTGGCCAAAAGTTTTGAGAATGACCAAGAGCAGTTTGGTGATGATCAAAGCCTTTTCCAGCAGGATGGAGCAGCTCATCATAAAGCAAACGTAATAACTAAACGGCTCAGAGAACAAAATGTAAAGATTTTAGGTCCATGTCCAGGAAACTCCCCAGATCTTAATCCCACTGAGAACTGGTGGTCAATCCTCAAGAGGCGAGTGGACAAAAAAAAAAAAACACAAATTCTGGTCAGAAAGTCAGGATTTGGTCCAGAAGTGGATGCCAGGGAGAACTGCAGAGGTCTTGAAAAAGAAGAGTCAACACTGCAAATATTGACTTGTTGCATGAACTCAGTGTAATTGTCAGTAAAAGCTTTTGATGCTTATGAAATGCTTGTGATTGTATTTCAGTAAACCATAAAAACATGTGAGAAAACACCTAAAAACAATGACGCAGCAGACCCTGTAAAAATGTAATATTTGTGTCATTCTCAAAAGTTTTGGCCACGACTGCACAGACTGGGATGTGCGTCCGCTGTTATCCAAACAACAAGCCTTGGGGCACCAGCCAGGGGGAAGTCCTGCTCAACAAGAAGAACTGGACCCTCAACTCCAGAGACAAGGACGAGGTGAAGAGGATAGAGTCCTGCATGGGTGTGATTTTGACAGTCCACACCCAACCCGTTTTCTGACAAGTGTAATGAAATTCCACACCCGAGCCAACCCACGATAAGTACATACCGACACCCGAACCACACCTGAATGAAAATCAGTCCAAAGTTTAATTATAAAGTTTATTGCCAAAATGCTTCCACACGTCAGACAGTTTAGTCGAGGTGTTGGCCACAGCTTTATACTCTCCACTCGCTAATTTTCTTTTCATCTCCTCGGGAATCATTTGAAGAGAGTTTAAGACGATTCAATTCAATTCAATTTATTTTGTAGCACCCAAAATCACAACAACAGTTGCCTCTAAGGGCGTTCCAAGATATGGATGAGCAAGATATGTATGACAAACATACACACAGACATATCAAAACAGGAATAAACAACATTCATGTAAAGCAGCAAATGAAACATGGTCCAGTCATCCCCTGTCCTTAGACCCTCCTTATCAGCAAGGAAAAACTCCAAAAAACCCAGGGTCCTGGGAAAAAGAAGAAACCTCGGGGAGAACTACAGTGAAGGAGAGATCCACTCCCATGCACGGACAGGCTATAGATGTCCAGGCCCATGGGCCAGTTCAGTATGACCACAGCTACCCAGGTGGGGAAGGAGCCGGGCGAGGAGGAGGAGCCGGGCGAGGAGGAGGAGCCGGGCGAGGAGGAGGAGAGAGGTCCAGCTGCCATCAAGCGTCTGAAAGAGTTCCACTCCACAGGGGGAGTGGGACAGGGGACAACATGTGAATAGCAATGAACGAGCTACAGATGAGAACATAGTAAGTGATGCTGATGAGAAAATAGGAGGAAACAGAGGACAGTGCTCAGGTTGCCACACTTCCCCCAGCTTGTTATCTCCTGCGGCAGCTTATCTTAGTGACATCAACTAAGTAACCTGGTCATAAGCTATTCCAAAGAGGAAGGTTTTAAGCCTGGTCTTAAATAAAGAGACTGTGGAGCCTGCAGGGAGTTGATTCCATAACACAGGAGCTTGGTAACTGAAGGCTCTCCCCCCACTGTACTTTTAGACACTCTAGGAACCACTAATAATCCTGCATTCTGAGAGCGAAGTGCTCTATTTGGCTGATAGGGGACAATGGCATCCTGAAGATATGATGGGGCCATATTGTTTAAGGCTTTGTATGTCAGGAGGAGAACTTTGAATTTAATTCTAAACTCGACAGGAAGCCAGTGCAGTGATTTTAACACAGGACTGATGTGATCACATCTTTTAGTTCCTGTTAGGACTCTGGTCGCTGCATTTTGGACCAACTGGAAGCTTCTTAAAGTACCTTTAGCGCAGAAGGTGAGCAGAGAATTACAGTAATCTAGTCTGGATGTAACAAATGCATGGATAAGTTTTTCAGCGTCATTATTAGGCAAAATATTTCTGATTTTAGTTCTGTTTCGCAGGTGAAAATATGCAGTTTTACAAGCTTGGTTTATATGAGCTGTGAATGAGAGATTTTGGTCAAATACGACTCCAAGGTTTTTTACAGTAGAGCTAGAGGCTATACTCACATTGTCGAGTGAGATTATCTGGTCAGACAGAGAATCTCTCTGACCTTTAGGACCGACAACAATGACCTCTGTTTTTTCAGGGTTTAAGAGCAGGTAATTCAGGGTCATCCAGGTTTTGATGTCCTTCACACAGGCACTGAGCTTATCGATTTGATCGGTCTGATTAGGTTTCATTGATAAGTACAGCTGAGTGTCATCAGCATAGCAGTGGAAATTAATGCCATGTTTTCTGATAATGTTACCTAATGGCAACATATACAGAGTAAACAGGATTGGACCAAGCACAGATCCTTGTGGATCACCGTAAGCTACTTTAGAGCAGGGAGAGGTGCACTGGTTTACACTAACAAACTGGTACCTATCTGATAGAGAGGATTTAAACCATTTGAGGGCGGTCCCTCTGACACCTATGTCACATTCTGACCTCTGCAGTAGAATGTTGTGATCAATGGTGTCAAACGCTGCACTGAGGTCCAGTAGGACCAGGACTGAAGCCAGCCCGTTATCAGCAGCTAGTAGCAAATCATTTGTCACTTTAAGCAGAGCAGTTTCTGTGCTGTGGTGAGCTCTGAAACCAGACTGAAATTTTTCATATAAATTATTGCCCTGCAGATGGTGACAAAGCTGTTTCACCACAACTCGTTCCAGAATCTTTGAGAGAAATGGAAGATTCGAGACAGGTCTGTAGTTGGCTAGTTCATCAGGATTTAAGCTAGGTTTTTTCAAAAGCGGTTTAATTACAGCATATTTAAAGGACTGAGGAACAAAGCCATTTTCTAACGACATATTTATTATGTTATGGATGGAACCTATTATTAAGTGGAGAGCTTCTTTGAGGAGTTTGACTGGAATAGGGTCGAGCAAACAAGTTGATGGTTTGGACGACATGATGACTGAGGTAATCTCCACCTCATCGACAGGAGTAAATTTGTCTAATGCTGTTAGAGGATTTATGTGGGATATTGGTGTTACAGACTGGATTTGCTGAATTTGCTCGGGGCTGATTTTTGGAGTGGCTTCGTTGATCTTGTCTCTAATGGTTGTAATTTTGTCATCGAAGAATTCAAGAAAGTCACAACTGAACTTCGAAGGGAGAAGAGACTCAGGGGCAGTGTGCGAGTTTGTCAGCCTGGCTACAGTGCTGAACAGAAATCTGGGGTTGCTTTTGTTTACTTCTATTAGGTTTGAATAGTATCTGGTTTGTGCTTTTCGCAGAGCGGCCTTATAAGAGAGCAGGCAGAGCTTCCATGCCTTCAGAGACTGCTCGGAGCGCGAGCGGCGCCAGAGCTTCTCTGTGCGTCTCACGTGTTGTTTGAGTGATCGCAGTTCTGGAGTAAACCAAGGAGCCGGAGGTCTTGGTTTAATGCTTTTCTGTTTTAGCGGAGCTGCAACATCGAGCACAGATTTTAAGGTGAGCATTGTCCTATCAACAAACTGATCCATGATAATTGGGTTAAAGTTGTTCTCATTGTCACATGGCATATCATTTAATACTGGCTCGATTATTTCTTTGAACTCGGCTACCGATTTTTCTGATATTGTTCTTTTCATTATAGTTTTCTCCTGCCGAGCTGGATAGTCTTTTAGTATGAATTGAAAGGTACAGTAATTAAAAAATGGTCAGAGAGTATAGGGTTTTGAGGAAGAACAATTAAATCATTAATCTCAATACCATAAGTTAGGACGAGGTCAAGAGTGTGATTGTGACAGTGAGTCGGCTTGTTCACACTCTGGGTAAAACCGACCCCATCCAGGAGAGCACCAAAAGCACTGCTGAGGCACTCACTGCTGTTATCAACATGAATGTTGAAATCTCCAACTATAACAATCCTTTCCCATTCCAAAACTAAACTTGAAATAAAGTCAGAAAACTCTGTCAGAAACTCGGCATAAGGACCAGGAGGTCGGTAGATTGTTCTGAATATAACAGCTTTTTGGTTTTTTCCAATTGGTGCACGTAATAGATAGTGCGAAGCTTTCAAAGGAGCGGAATGTATAATTAGATTTGAGGCTGAGAATTAGGCTGGAGTGAGAAATGACGGCCACACCGCCACCTCGACCAGTGCTCCTGGCACTTTGAAAGTTCACGTGACTTGGAGGTGTAGATTCGTTTAGTCTAACATAATCATTTTCCTGAAGCCATGTTTCAGTTAGAGCTAGAAGATCAATATTAAAGTCGCCAATTAATTCATTTATTAAAAGAGATTTGGAGGAGAGGGACCTGATGTTTAGCAGTCCACATTTTACACACTTATCATTTTGTTTATTTGCGACACATGTATTTATTTTTATTAAGTTCTGAGATCTGACGCCTTTCCTATCAGAGTTCAGTTGACTTTTATTTGTGCTTTTTACATGCTTAATTTGTTTATTTGCGACACAATTATTTATTTTAATTAAGTTATGAAACCTGACGATCAAAAACTTTCGATGGAAAGGACTGATTACAAGGGGGAAACCACCACGATGAAAGAAAATAAATGGAGTTCCCCAAAGCTTTTACCACTCGCTGCAGATGTTAAGCGGTTGAACGCCCACATTGAAAACGCTAGACATCTGTCAGAAAGAATGTTAAAAATGCCTTCCTCAGCCATTTATCATTCAATTATTCAGATCTTGCAAAGGTTACTCTGGTCCAAATAATACTTTTGGAGATTTTGAGAATGGAGTTAGAAACAGTGAGCAATCGGACAACTGAATTTAATAAAGATATGATGCCATGCCTCTCGGTGTCAAAATAGTTCCTTAATACGCACGATAAAACATGCATTCTAGGCGCATTGTATTATTTCACACACGTAGATATTAACTGCGAGCGAGCAAATTGTCGAAAGTGTCAGAGATTTGTGGGAAAACACATATGCAGGCAAAAACATATGGATTTTACATTTAATCATCTTGTAAAAACAATGGCATTTTTGCATTTCACTAAAATATAGCCCTGTTTTTGGTTAGCACATGATGTTTTGTAAACCGCATAGCACAACATTTTTCATCTGTTTTATTAAAATTTGCGGTTCAACTGTCGGGCATCTGCGGGTGACATGAACCTGTGCAGGAAGAGGATACAATGACAGCTGAAAGACCTGCTCAACAAGAAGAAGCAGATCTTCAACTCCAGAAATTAGTACGAGGTGATACGGTGACAGCTGAAGGTCCAGGTCAGGCAGGGTCAAGAAGCCTCTGGGAGGAAGTTGGGGGTAAAACTCCAGAAGAACATATTCATTGCTCAAAGTAGCCACAATTTGCTTATTCACCTGTTTTCTCTATTACATAATTGCATATATCTTCATTCATCGATTTGATGTCTTACTTTATATCTAAAATGTATAAAGCAGTACAAATAAAGAATAAAAAACATTGAATGAGAGCGTGTGTCCAAGCTTTTGACCGGTAGTAGAAATACTCTGACATTTGTGGTTATGCATCATGGTTCTCTGGTGCTATTCAAAGGAAACAAACCTTCTGTGAGCAGTAACCTACTGGCAATTTGGCAAATGAATACGGCTCATCAGGCTCAGGCTGCCAAAGTCGTACGGCCTTTATCAACAATACACCTCTGTTCCTCACAGGAGGAGCAGGTCAGGATTAAAATGCTATTTCCTGATTCCCCAAACATAATCAGTGCAACTGACTGCACTGAATTGCACAGTTTATTTATGTAAACAAAAATTTTCCTCTTGCCTTCCTATCATGGATCTATAATAAGAGCTGGATAAGACACGTCCCCTCTATTCGTGACCACAGACTGATGTGTGGATGAGTGAGGTACTGCAGCTGCAGCTCAGAAAGAATTCTCCAGAGAAGCACAGAGCGTTTATGTGAAATCAAACTGCCCGTGCTCTGACAGGGCATCCATAGCTTTCTTAAGGGTCAGATTTTGTAGGGATTCTGTATTTTTACAATATGAACGTCTAAAAGTCAGCTTAAGGTTTGCCTCATCCCACTCTGAGCCTGCCCTCCAGCAGCTCAGGCTCTGCTCAGGTCAGAACTGTTTTTCTGGCGTCACCTTGGGCAGCGTGGGGCTGCAAAACAGGAACTAAATGCAGAAGTAAAAATATTTTTTGCGGTCATGCGCTAATGAGCACAGGCCATTGAAAACAATACGGCGGCATCTTGGATCCATCTTCCAGATATTATTATAGTTCTATGCTCCACACGTAGAAATGCCATGTCCAGGGCGTGTCTGTGTTCACATGTTAAATGCTGTTTCCCAGCCTGCCTCTCAGCTAATGTTTCTGGGCCTATAGAAAACCCAGACAAAGCCTGGGTTTAGCAGAGCTTATGTTGTACAGAACATTCAGTTATATGTGCCTGACATGTCTGTGGGTGAACTGAGTCAAAGGAGAAACTGTATGTACAATTTTGATATTAAATTGCATAAACTTGATTATCTGTGCCCCCAGATACTAGGAAAATGTTCAAATCAGACACTGCTTTTACTGGTAACAATTGTAATGTTGATTTAATCTTAAATACAAAAACATTGGACCTTGCGTCTCAGTTCATTGAGAGGCGTGTCGAAAAAAATAAAGTGCGTCAGTTCGAATGCTTCTAATTTGTGTGTGATTTATCACAGGCACAGACGAGTTACGGGTGGAATGTTAACAGGTCTGGGTGGGTGCGGATTTAACTTTGATATAATTACGGGTTTACGGGCGGGTGTGGTGCTGTACTGCACGGGTGCAGGTCTCCAAAAACGGACCCGTGCAGGACTCTGGGTCTGGGTACGGTTGGAGCGTTCACATATACACAAAAAAATGCTGAGGCATCGGTCCGAGTTTGTTTAAATGGCTGAAACGGACCAAGTGTGAAAAAACCCTGAGACACAAAGGCCACTGTGAAGCACAGTGGAAATGTGTTGCTGCAGCAAAACTTGAATTTCCCTCAGGATCAATAAAGTATCTCTCTCTACTCCCTCAGTGGTCCAGGTGGGTTCCATAGTGGTCCATGGGTGCATACTAGTTTATGTGCTCTCATACCTGTTCTGGTACAGCTCAAGATCTTTCTAAAGTTTCGGAACGGCTCATTTCTGTTCTGTGAATGGGACTTTTTTAGTATCAACACCTGCTTAAATGAGTATTAGAGATTAGTGTCTGATTTTCAACCCTTTTGACAACCCTACAAATAACACATTATTAGCCTGTCCGTCTTCCCTATAAAACTGTGAATGTAATAGCAGGTAATCAGGAAATCTAATGGCAGCCCTTGTGTCTGATTGGCCAGTCCTGATCATTTCCATGGAGACAGAGGAGGCGACTTCTGCGGAGAGCATGATAAATGTGTCTGTCATTTGTACTGTAGCGCCAGGTCCACTGTGCACTTTGGGTTCAAATATTAGAGGGCCCTTCGGATGACACGCTCTAATGCTGATGTATGAGCACAGGCACTATTCTCAGCAGGCCACAGGGACCACAGGGAGGACGCGAAGACACTGCAGAGGGGGGCAACGCTACAATATGCTCACTGTTTTATCCTCAACGCTTTAAGGGAGACAGAGAATTTACGTGATTTAATGAGACAGGCACAATTCATATACAGTAAAGAGAAGGCATTATGTGAACTTTTTACCGTATTATAACGTTGTTTCCTCATCAAAAACATGCCTGAAGAGGTTTTAGGCTATGTTCAGACTGCAGGGCTTAATGCTCAATTCGGATTTTTTTGTGAAATACGATTTTTTTGCAAGGTTGTTCACATTTCCAGTTAAATGCGACTTGTATGTGATCTCCAGTGTGGACTTTAAACGCCCCAAAAGTGTTTTAAGAAAGAGATTGAGAAGGAGAAGGATGAGGTTTTTGGCCACGGGGTTTTGTGGGGCAATGGCAGCAACGTCCGTAGAAAGGAATGGTAGGTCAGATAAATGCGACCTGGGCGTTCAGACTGAATTTGAGTGTCAAAAGATCAGATATGTACCGGTTTTAGGAGCACATATCCAAGTGGCCTGGGGCACATTTGAAAAAATCAGATCTGTGTCGTTCGGACGGTCATTAAAAGATCAGATACAGGTCGCATAGGGGTGAAAAAGTCAGATTTGGGTCACTTCAGGCTGCAGTCTGAGCCTTAGATGTTATCCATGCATGTTTGAGTAATTTAGCAATCTCTCCTGGGCCCTATTCAAACCCTCTTCATGGTTGTAAGATTTGTCCGATGCTCTGCCCACCAGCCTACATCACCCATGCTCCCACACAACAATTTTCCATAAATATACAAAAACATGATACAAAACAATACACTACAGATTTACAAACTTGATGCAATGTGCAGTAGTTTCATTAGCAAAATGCACATTTGTAATGTGACAAAGGTTTGAAGGGAGACCGCCTTTTCACTCAGAGCTTCAAAAACAAAACTTATGAAACTCGTGAAACATGTAAAACAGGAAACTTGGTTAACAGGTTAATAACAGGTTAATAACTCGGTGACCTAAATAGTTCATATTTGTTGAAATACTTCTTGTGGCTTGAATTCCTCACATACTTTTGGTCACCTTGGGATAAGAATTTAACACATTCTAACTTAAAATTATGTGCATTTCGAAATATACTTGAAACTTCACCTCGATGTCCAAGAAAACATTTGGCTGCTGAAGCTCTCTGCTGTCAGCAACAGGAATTTTCATCCTGAACACAATTTAATTGTAGAATGGGTCCAGTGATGGTTTATGGGCTTAAAAACTGTGCAGAAGTCCGGAGTCTACGATGCAACTACATGGCCATTATGTGAACGGAGCATTTTTGAGTGCTCAGAGAAGATGATTAAATTAATGGAAGCAAAACACAACTCCAGGGATGTTTTTGATGTGGTTCAAATGTTAAGAGAGTCAATTTTGCATAAATGTGTTTTGTTTTTGAACAGCAGAGATGCACAGATTGCAGCAAATATTTCCGACAGTTGGCCCTGCGCAGACTCACGTTAAACTTCAAAACTCAAACCCATCAAGGATCATAAATACACATAAACCGAGGTCTGAAACTTGAAAACAACCCGAAGGACACAAATTGTGTACCTCCACACAAGGTTTAGAGCTGTTGTATGACGTCCTCAAACTTTGCAGAAGCTGGGAAATAGTGACTCAGGCGCTCGCAGCTCAGTGGTGAAATGGAACACTTGAAACATGTAATTTCTTATCCAAAGAATGATCTGCCATTAACCTCACACATGCAATATGAAAAACATATCAAGTGTAAGTAATTGACAACTACAAAAAAACCCAAGATCTAAAGCGACAGTAGGACTACCTGAAGGAAACAAGTCTTTTGTGAAACTGGTCCAGAAGACGTGCACTACCGGCCCTATGAAAGCCACGCTGTACAGGCAATTTGGCAGATAAATATGGCGGATTAGCGGTTCCGGCTGTCAAAGCTGTACTGCCTGTATCAACAATACACTTCCATTGGGATGACTGGGATTTCCGCACACATTAGAGGAGCAGGTCTATCTTAAAATGCTATTTGCTTGTTTCCCAAACATGACCAGTGCAACTGACTGTGCTCAGCCTGCTATAAGGGCATCATGTGAGAACCACTTAATTTATGTAAACAGACAGCACGTGCTCACATATCTATACACAAATGATCTGGGATGCCCACCTGAACATCACCAATATGGTGGCACACTGGTCTGACTCTCCAGGACTCCTTTATTTTAACACACAGCACCACAGAAACCAATGCGCAAGCAGGTGCAGGCCAAGATGACCGACTACTGGGTGACTCTGACAAAACACACTATTATTTAAGCCATTAAATTCATTTTGTTTAATTTCTTGATGATGATGGGTACCCACTTTGTTGATAGCTGTTAAGTTCCTTTTTATACCTGCTGATGCCAGAGGAGGCCCACACAAGGCGCTCCTGTACACTTTCTGTGGTGGAGCTCCCGATCAGTCTTCTCAAATGCAGGTGGAGGTGCCCAGATTCTCGGGGCCAGACTCTTGCAGCATCCTGGAAATCATCCTACTTGTCAATTGTCAATGTCACAGGGGGGCGCCAGTGGCAAAAACTGCCATTGTGTCCTTAGGCAAGACACTTCACTCTCATTGCCTGGTATGAAAGTGGTGTGCATGGCAGGAGTCCCTTGAAAAAGAGATTAGTAATCTCAATGGGACTTTCCTTGTTAAATAAATAAAATAAAAAATTAAGAATTATTTCGTAGCTGCACCTAAACCATTCAGACAGCTCCAGCAGGACGTATGTGAAAGCCGATCAAACTGGACTGGGCGCGTTTAGCCACATGTATCAGGTCCACAGTGAAACTAACAGCAGAACAAGCTTGGATTTACCATATTTACCACAGGAAACGACAGGATTTCAAAAGGACATTTTAATTTAGAAGCAGCTGTGCCATAAGATGCTGTATGTAAAGCTCTGCACTCTCCACCACCTGCTCTATTCAGCCCATTGGTCCAAAAATGGCCCAGTGAGTAGAGATCCCATTAGTCCGACCGTACACAGCAGAGATGCAGGGAGGACTTGTAACATGCTGAGGATAAACCATTCGTATATTCGGAGTGTGGGTGGAATTCTCGTTGCTTTAGAGCCACACCGGGGCGGGTCCAGAACCCCAGAACAAGAAAATCTATGCCATGTCATTAGCAGTGTTTAATATATACACACAGCACATTTAGGTATCAATAAATTATACTTTTATATTAGGTCCTTATGCGCTGCAGACTTTTTTAATGATGGTAATGAAACTGATACAGTTGCTACTTATTGATACTTTGGGTTACCTTAATACTGTATTATTGCCCAACGTTACTGGGTGGCACATAATTCAATGATAAAAAGCCTTTAGACTATTCATCTTCCTCAGATTTCCTCTTGCCTTTCATGTAGAAATGCCATTTCCAGATCGTGTCTGTGTTCACATTTGTGTCGACAAATGCTGTGTTTCCCAGCCTGCCTCCCAGCTAATGTTTCTGTGCCTGTAGAAAACCCAGACAAAGGCAGATCCTATGTTGTACAGTGCATTCATACTGTTTATGTGGGTGGACTGAGTCAAATGAGAATTAATGGATTTGTATGTCAAAATTTGATTTTAAGTTGCATAAATTTAACCCATCATTAAATATTCAAATCAGATATAGCTTTTACTGATAAGATTATTTTTTTCTTATTTATTCTTAATGACATAGTTGTTTCTGCAGATGAGTATTCAATCAGAAAGCAGAATGAGCCATTTGCCAATATTGAAACCAGTTAGTTTGAACCTAAAATACCTCTGATCTAAGCGGTCACTACCAGTGCAAACAGTAAACACACAGGCAATGTGCCTATAAGAAAGACTTGTAAGTGTAGAGACGACCCTCACTACAGGAGAATTTGCCTGATTGGCTGCAATTTGCTTCTCTCCGCGGGAGACGTGACCCGAATTTGTGTCTCCGTGTGCGATTATGAAGTGTGACAAGGCTGTTCTGTCAGATCGTACCCACGAAACATCAGCAACGCTACAGTAACAGCCAATAAAACAGATCGTCAGGGTCGGACGGACATAGACACAAACTCAGGAAATAGCAAAAATAATGAGGTGGATTTATTACTCACCTCTCGTAAAGCTTTACATGTAAACTGCATCTTGCCATACATATTGTCCACAGAATTTTTCCTCCGCAAATAATGACATCCAATCCCCAAAACTGCACTGGTAATCCAGTGGTAAAACTACAGATTAGAGATAGCGACTATTTCCTGTGGACTTTATCACCAACCTACTGTGCATTCAAAATCCTGTATCTGAAATACTGCACCACATTTCACAAATAATAACACAGTTCTGACTTGTGTCTAAACTAGAAGTGCAGAGCTCTGATCTTTGAACACTTAAGAGTCTCAAAGCGAGTGGTTTTACTGTAGACAGGAAACAGCTGAGGTGGGCTCATAGTTTTGTCACCTGTAGTACACATATCCTGCTGCAGCCTTTCTCAATCGGAGATTTAAATCTCATAAGGTTTTCCTTGTGTCTGTGGTGCACACTTTTTTGTTGCACGTTTAAAAATCATTTAAGACCAAAAAATCCTGTAGTGGCCGGCGGCCTTTAGGGGTAATACTGTTCAGACAGTGGAAACACTCTGTACCAAACCGCTCCAAACTGAACCAATGACAGAACAAAGCTAGCACTACGATATTTAATTATTTTAATATATCCTTTGCTTCACCTTGCTCATTTAGTGTGCATTACTTAGTTAGTTAGCTAGTTAGTTAACAATAAGAAAATGGGTATTTGTTTTAAAATCATCCATCCATCCATCCATCTTCTCCCGCTTAATCCTGCTGGGTCGCGGGGGCAGCGTGCTGCCCAATACTCATAGCACCTGACCCCCCCTATGAACCCCTCTGCAGGTGGTGAGCCCACAGGAGGGTGGACAACATGGTCCTTGATGTTAGTTCATAGGGGTGCGGGCATGTTTTGGGTTGATGGGGGAAACCGGAGTACCCGGAGGAAACCCATCCAGACACGGGGAGGAACATGCAAACTCCACACAGAAAGGCCCGGGCGACCCGGGGATCGAACCCGCAACCTTCTTGCTGTGAGGCCTGAGTGTTGCCACACAGCCACCGTGCCGCCAACCGTGTTTTAAAATCATTCCCCCATATTTCCACACAATTTAGCCTGCGTTCAGTAGTGATCCAACACAGACTGACGCCCTGGGCGAGACCGACCGAAAGGACCAGGGATGGGGGGTATTTCCTCATTACAGCAACGTGCCAGTACAGTACAGGGCATTATGTTGTTGTACACATTCAAACCTACTGAACACAAAAGAGATTATAGGTTCTCTTCACTACAGTTGATCTGGTTCAGTGAGCTCAGCCTATTTCTTGACAACAGGAGAACCCGGAGCAATGAAACCACCGAACCAACAGAATACCACTCCGGAGTTTTGTGCCAGACCCTTTGTTCTACGTACATTCTGTGAGCCGACATGGGATCTATGCACACACACACACACACACACACACACACACACACACACACACACACATACAGAGCTCGCTGACATTTGAGCAGAACCATGTCTTATCTGTCAAAAAGGCAGATTGGACACAGGACACTATATAAGAGACATGACCCACTCAGTTTTACCATTTCCCAACAGCGTTTGGAACAATTCTTCATTTTGGTAAGTATTGTTTTGGAAATTTAGTTTTAGTGTTGTCATGACACTGAATTTAGAAACTCAGGTATAGACTTGATACTCAATACAGATACGATGATGATAAAAAAAAAACACTCCATATTTAGACAATAGAATGTGATCTTCTACATTAAATCATAGTATTTTCTTTTCTATTCCCATGTGGCCTTATATCTGTGGTCCATGGGCGTATACTCATCAAGATCTTTCTAAAACTATTCAGGAAATGTTCATTTTTGTGCTGTCAATGTGTTTTTTAGTACTGACACCTGCTCAAATGAGGATCTAGTTTCAGTACTAGTTTTAGTATCGGTTAGCACGTGGTTTTCAATACGTTTGACAACACAAATTTGTTCTTACATATTTTTTCTCAAAGGGTTGACTACTGTCTGCTACAATGAGGAATCTGGTGTGTATGGATGAGCATTTTACAGTAAGGTAAAATGAATAGCCTATATGACTTGCTATCATCGCAGGACTCATTTCTGGTACGTTATATTACTTTTTTTTCACTATAGTTGTGATTATCCTCAAGTGAATAGATCTATTTGTACATGAAAGATAATAAATGAGTAGCATAATATAGTAAGGGTAGTTATTTTGGTACGTACTATTCTGGCCGTGTCTTGTGACAGATTTAATTGACATTTTCTGTCACAATACGAACAACACGTTTTATTATTTTGGTAACATTATTTTGAATGACATAACCAGAGCAATTACTGTAATAGCTGGGAGCCTGCAAGTGTCCTTCCTTCCATTCCGTAAGTATATCCAGTAGTTACAGTATACAAAAGATTGTTAACAAAGTGCTATTTTGATATAAATGTAATTACTGTTGTTTCTAATTTAGCCATTGCCATCAGTAAACCTTCTAACGAACGTAAGTGTTAAAAAGTACTTGTTAGTTTAGTTTAATCTTGATGTAAATCCGCACACACAGCACCCGATGTGTTTTGGCACAGGCTGTTGGACTGAGTGGTTCGACAGGGACGACCCCTCAGGGACTGGAGACTGGGAGCTGCTGACGGATCTGCTTAAAGAGTATCCAGGAAAAATCTGTGCTAAACCAGTGGATATCGAGGCCAGGACTCTGTCTGGACTGACCCCAGCCGCTGCAGGAGATGTGGTCGAGTGAGTGTCTCCCACCAACTCTCAGACTAAAACAGCTTTGTGTTTAGAAATGAGAAATGGCTGCAGACACTTTTTGGTTCACCTGCCATGTGCAGTGTCCTTACCTCTTTTAGTACATGATCGGTACATGTGAGGGGACTTTTCCCCAACAGTCCTCAGGCTCTGACTCAAATCCAAAGAACTCCAGGCCAGTGCCAGGGGTGACTACATTTTGGGGCAGTGTCAGGGTCCATCCAAATGGGTTAAATGTTTTCTGGGAGTTGTATAACTGAACAGCTGCTGTTCAAGCTGCTGGTTAGGAGGATCCAGATCCACCAAAAGCAGCGATAGCTCCTTCATTGCTCTTTCCTCCTCCTTGGTCCGTATATTGGTCAATGATGTCAGAGAATAAAAAAGGAGAAGGAAGAAAGGAGATCTTTCCCCCCAATTTCAGATGGAGACAGAGTTTTGTCTTCTACTGAGGAAGAAGTGTTTTTGCACTCTGCTGTCAGAAGATCCTTCAGTTTCTGTCTTTTGTCCCCATCTCTTATTCAGCAGAGCAGAGTTTGAACTTGAACTTTGAACTCAGGGCAGCAAGAATCTATGTTGTCCAGCACGAGAAATAAAAATATCTAATGTGTCCTGAATATATTAATTGTATTAAGTTTACACCTCATAGAAGTAAAATGCCCCCATTTTCAGGCATAGTAACTACATAATGAGACCTCAAGTCTTCATTATTATTCCTTATGCAAGAAATGACTAGACCTAAAGTGGTGCCGAGAGTTGATTTTACCTTTTGTCAAATGTGTTTTTATTTTTCAGGATGGACAAAGATAAAGGTTTTGTCTGCAAAAACGTCGACCAAAAAGACAAAAGCTGCAACGACTACTGTGTTCGCTTCAGCTGCTACGACCCCTACTGTGCAGATGAAGGTCCTGTACACCAATACGATCCCTTTTTGTGTCCTAAATCGATCAGTTAATGAGTGAAGTGAATGGTTTTTCCTTATAGTGTGCTGGACTGACTGGTTTGACCGGGATGACCCCAGTGGAACAGGAGACTGGGAGACTGAGCAATTTGCAAAAACAATATCCGGGAAAAATCTGTGAGAAACCCAAGTTAATCGAAGTGGTGACTGTGTCGGGCAACGTCCCTGCGACTGCAACTGGACAGGACTTCTACATGTAAGCCTCTGCACTCACCACAACTCATACTTCACGGTGGGGGTGCTCTGCATGGATGTCTGTGGTGGAATGTCCAGCAGTTAGCTAGCTTGTGACTGTAGTGATGTGTGTGAGAGACTTGTCTAACAGCACAAATCCTCTCGACTGCTGTAGCTGCAGCTGCAGTTCTTTCTGGTCAGATTGTGTTCAAATAAAACTAAGAAAGCCTCAGACAGCTCGTGCCTACAGTTAGCATCACACCTCGGGGAATGTTGATGACGTGAGCTGCGAAGTATCAGTATCTGTTTTATATATTTACATTCTAAAGCCTGTCGCCCGTCCATACAACAGTCTCCATCCATCCATCCATCTTCTTCCGCTTATCCGGGGCCGGGTCGCGGGGGCAGCAGTCTAAGCAGGGGCTCCCAAGCTTCCTTCTCCCCAGCCACTTCCTCCAGCTCCTCCGGACGGACCCCGAGGCGTTCCCAGGCCAGCCGAGAGACATAGTCCCTCCAGCGTGTCCTGGGTCTTCCCCGGGGCCTCCTACCGGTGGGACATGCCCGGAACACCTCCCGAGGGAGGCGTCCAGGAGGCATCCGGACCAGATGCCCGAACCACCTCAGCTGGCTCCTCTCGACGTGGAGGAGCAGCGACTCTACTCCGAGCTCCTCCCGTGTGACCGAGCTCCTCACCCTATCTCTAAGGGAGCGCCCGGCCACTCTGCGGAGGAAACTCATTTCGGCCGCTTGTATCCGCGATCTCGTTCTTTCGGTCATTACCCAGAGCTCATGACCATAGGTACAACAGTCTCCTTCCAAAAAATAGCTTCCAAACATCTATTTATCTATGAAAAACCAGGACTGTTTTAGCAACAACCACACCAAAGCCTTGTTAGAAAACCTGACCCCATGTAGCACTGTTAATATCGATAGATTATTAACATTAGCTGAGATTATTAACGTTAACGCGGTTAACGCGGAAATTAGCATAGATCTTAACAACCACATAATAAGCATTTCTTACATCTTAAGTTATGGAGGACAACACAAGTGGAGATTTACAAGTCAAGACTTGGACTCAAGTCCCACTTGAGTCACTAATTTGAAGAAGGTTCAGGGTTCAATCCCCAGGTGGGCCTTTCTGTGTGGAGTTTGCTTGTTCTCCCCATGTCTGGGTGTGTTTCCCCCATCAACCCAAAAAATATACAGTCCAATAATACAATATTGCATCATCAAATATCTTACATCAAGGAACCAGTCACACATTCACACCCCTGTGCACACATACTGAGAAACTAAAGAAAACATGAGGAAAATCATTAGGAAAATCAATCATTTATTTAATTCACATTCTTTATAAAAGACTTTATTTTCTTTTCAAATGGAGAAAATATATTGTGTAGTCCTACTCTCACTGCAAACCAAGTTCACCCAAAGGTCTGAATAAAGACGTCTTATTCTTTACTTATTTCTTCACAGTTTTAATCCAACTGAGGGCTTCGTGTGCAAGAACAAGAAGGGCCAGTACTGTAAGGACTATAAGGTGCGCTTCGGCTGCTGCTGCGACTGACGACCACCGCAGAGACACAACAGAGATGAGCTCTTCTTCATGATGTGATGTCCATGTTGTTTTGGTCAAACTGGAGAAGAAATAAACAGCTCATAAAAAGGGTTGATGTTGCGTCTCATTCTTCAGGAGACATATTAGGCAAAGGTTTTTAGCCATGTTATAACGGTGCTCTCGTGCATGTTGGAGTAGTACAGGATTGTCCTGCATTTGAGGCTTGAGTGCTGCAAAAAGTCTGTTTTCTCATAGTTGGGTCCCTGGTGCTGTATTGTGTATAATTAAAAGTAACAGAGGAGCCGGGAGAGGAGCTGCGGCGCTTTAAACTGTTTCTGTTGATTTTTGCCAGACGTCTAAAACACACACACAAACACACACACACACACACACATTCATAAGTACTTGACATACTGTATATGTGGCTGGACTGAGTCAAATGGAGATAATAGAGCTGTTTATCAAAAATTTAATTTGAAGTTGTATAAACTTAACCCATCATTAAATGATCAAATCAGATACAGCTTTTACTGATATGATTTATTTCTTATTTATTCTTCATTGCACAATTGTTTCTGAAGATGTTTATTCAGTCAGAATGAGCCTCACATGAGTCTCTCATTTGTGTTGCCACTTTCAGTGCTGAAATCCAGTTGGTTTAAACTTAAAATGCCTCTGATGGTCAAACCCCAGCACTGACAGTCAATCATGAATCAGGTCCGGGGCACGAGCCTACAGTGCAGCCGCCCGGGGTAGCATTTCGTGGGGGGGGCACCAGGAGGGGGTCTCGCCCGGGGAGTAGATCAGTGAAGAACCACCACCGATCAGTTCAAACTGTAAGAGCGCAGACTACGTACCTATAAGAAAGAATTGTGTCAGTTCAGACAGTGGAAACACTCTGGACCAAACCGCTCCAAAAAGAACCAATGGCAGAGCAAAGCCAGGACTCCGATATTTAGTTATTTTAATAGATCCTTTGCTTCACCTTGTTCATTTAGCATGTGTCTCAGTGATGTGCCTCGCAGAAGCAAATAATAAGTATGTTAGGTAAGTGTACTAAACAGCTGCAATACACATATTACATAATAAACCTTTAAATCAAAACTATGGCAGGAAAAGATTCAAATAAATTGTAATGTAAAATAATGATCTGCATATATAATAACATTATGTAGTTGTCAACATTCAAACCAACTGAAAACAAAAGAGAGTCTGGGTTATCTTCACCACAACTGATCTGGTTCAACAGGACAGGACAGCAGGAGTTTCCAAAGTGGTGAAATCACATGTTTTCAAATGGAATTTTACCACACCAGAGTTTTGTGACAGACATGTTGTTCTGCATGCATCCTGTGAGCGAGCTGGCAATCGAGTATAACCACATATCTGTCACATGGCGGATTGGACACAGGACACTATATAAGGCAAGTGACCGATTCAGTTTCACCATTTTCCAACAGCGATTGGAAAACTTCTTCATTTTGGTAAGTATTGTTTTGGAAACTTTGAAATTTAGTTTTTATTTAGAAGTTCAGGAATAGACTTGATTCTCAATGCAGATATCACAATGATTATCAAATCAAATGTGATTTTCAACATTAAATCATAGTACTTTCTTTTCTATTCCCATGTGGCCTTATATCTGTGTGATCCCTCCGTAGTCCATGGGCGTATATGTGCTCTTAGACTTGTACTGATGCAGCTCAAGATCATTCTAAACGGTTCATTTCTGTCCTGTGAATATGTTTTTAGTACTGATACCTGCTCAGATGAGTGTCTGATTTCAATACTAGTTTTAGTATCGATGGCAAAGGAGAGAATTCAATTTGTCAACTGGACAAAAGTTTATTTTGTCTAATGGGTCAATGACATGACGCTGTCCAAGTGCAATTTCCTCAGTTAAAAAGGTTCAAATTTCGTAATAATTCAGCACATTTCTGTAGCACCTCTGACCTCCATGGAACCAAATAATTTTTTCAGAAATCATGAGTTATTCTGCATGTTTTTTGTACTTAAAGTGTTAAAATGTCATGTGGTGCGACCGTGCATCATGTGGTGCCACTAATAACAGCAGGAATTCTATGGCTGGAGTTTAATAACAGACAAAGTCGACTTGGGTGAATGGTTCTTTAGGCGTTTTTCTTCATTTGATGCATTTTCCAGGGCAGTAGTTTGTTCATTAAATACAAGCAGGTGACGTCATATTGGAGCAAAAGAAAATATCAATCTGCATTAAAAATCTAAAGAAATGCAACAGTTTGTTTCTATACACTTCATATTACTCACAACTTAGATTAATATCCCAACCAGGTTTTAGAAAATAAAACAATTTTAAGGTTATTCTTGGTCGCACCACATGACATTTGACACTAAAAATGCTTCGCATAAATGTTAAATACAGATTTATGCACCTGACACTGGAAATATTTGAAAAAGTTCAACAGAAATTGATATTTTTTGTACGTCATTGACCCTCATACGTTTTGCTGCACATCCAAGTTGCTTCTTCAGTTCTGCTCAGATGCTGGAGGACACTGCCTTAAATCTGCCTGCAAGAGGAGGAGTTAGCTACCAAGAAATGACTCTAAAACTGAAACTAATGCCCTACATGTTTACAGCTTCTGCTGTTCGCTCGGCCTATTGAACCTGCCCTGAGTTCAGCAGAATCATTCAGGGCCATAATGGAGTTTTCACACCTCTGGGCCTGACCTGGCTACACCTATTCTTTTCTTAATTTGTTCTGATTTAGGTTGAGGAGGGAGTTTTAAATTGGAGACAGATGGTGTTTCTGTTTAAAGAAGGCTCCTTTTTCTGAACAAAAATAGCCTCTTTAACTCCCCTCTCAAACCAATTCTTCTTTGTCTCAGTTGACAAATCGAAATCTCTCCTTTCCCATGGATTCTACTTGGGCGACTGAGGGATTTTACACTCTTTTAGTGTCTTTAGTAAGTGGTTTTTGATACTTTTACTAACTTTTTTCTCTCCCAAAGGGTTGACTACTGTCTGCTACAATGAGGAATCTGGTGTGTATGGATGAGCATTTTACGGTAAGGTAAAATGGATAGGCTATAATGACAATGTGCTGTGTTTTTCACCAACAGCTGGGACTTGCTATCATCGCAGGACTCATTTCAGGTACGTTACTTACGTTACGACACGGATTTGAGAATTGTAATTAAAGGCACAAACCTAACAAGCCATGACTCAAAGATGTACGCAAAGTTTCTGCAAAATAAAATTGTGTATTTGTGATTATAGTACCTGAAATATAAGAAATGAGTCGTATAATCTAGTAAGGTTTGTTATTTTGGTACATACTTTCTTTAAGGAGGTTGACAAAAATGACACCTCACAGCAGTATTCTGGCCGTGTGTTGTGACAGAAAGACTTCATTGACATTTTGCGTCACTTAGGCACAATACGAAGATGTAATCTTTGATTATTTTAGTGACGTTTTGAATGACATAACCAGAACAATTACTGTTGTTATAGCTGGGAGCCTGCAACCGGCCATGGCTCTGCAACCACTCCGTAAGTATTTTCAGTAGATACTAAAAAGTATACAAAAGATTAACAAGGTAGAATGCTATTTTGATATAAATCTAATTACTTTTGTTTCGAATTTAGCAATTTCCACCCTTCCACCTCTTCCGAGTAAGTGTTAAAAAGTAGTTTTTGTATACAATACCTGTAAATAGAATAGATCAGATGCTATTTTGTTATAAATCTAATTATTACTGTTGTTTCTAATTTAGCTCTTCCCATCATTAAACCTGAGTTACGTAAGTGTTAAGAAGTTGTTTCTGTACACAGCACCTTTAGATACCATATACAAAAGATTGTTTACAAAGTAGGATGCTTTTTTCATATAAATCTAATTACTGTTGTTTCTAATTTAGCCATTGCCATCAGTAAACCTTCTAACGAACGTAAGTGTTAAAAAGTACTTGTTAGTTTAGTTTAATCTTGATGTAAATCCGCACACACAGCACCCGATGTGTTTTGGCACAGGCTGTTGGACTGAGTGGTTCGACAGGGACGACCCCTCAGGGACTGGAGACTGGGAGCTGCTGACGTCTCTGCTTAAAAAGTATCCAGGAAAAATCTGTGCTAAACCAGTGGATATCGAGGCCAGGACTCTGTCTGGACTGACCCCAGCCACTGCAGGAGATGTGGTCGTGTGAGTGTCTCCCACCAACTCTCTAGAAAACTATTTTTGGTTCACCTGCCATGTGCAGTGTCCTTACCTGTTTTAGTACATGATCGGTAGATGTGAGGACTTTTCCCCAACAGTCCTCACACTGCAAAAAAGGATTTTCTAGCATAGTTAAACTGACTTGAATTAAGCAGATTCATCTTACATTACACAGACATTTCAACACATCACAAAATGGATTCTTAAAAGCAATTACAAATTATAGACTTAATTTCCAAACCTTTCAACATAGATTTAAACTGAACTATTGAAGTCAGTTCTTGTAGTTTCAAGACTTTGTGTAAATGATTCCATGTTGAAGGCGCAGAATATTGAAATGCCACATTACCCGTCTCTGTGCGGACGCTTGGAACAGAAAGAAGCAGTTTTGTGACCGCAGAGCACAATGTCCATCTGTTTTATGTTGAATATACGTACATATGGAGGGAGCAGACCCACAATCCCTTTGTAAATGAACATGTACCAGTGACTTAGCCTGTCCAGTGCTGCCCAACCAACACGTGTGGACAGTTCACAGTGTGTCCCAAATATATTAAGTGTATTAAGTTTACACCCCATAGAAGTAAAATTCCCCCATTTTCATGCATAGTGAGTAGTTACTAAGGGTCAAAGTTCTCAGTAAACTCTTTGTTCACTGTGAAGTAAGTCTTTTTTATTAAGGCCAATTAAGGTGTATTTATGATCAAGTGGTACCAAGATTTGATTTTACCTTTTGTCAAATGTGTTTTTATGTTTCAGGATGAACACAAATATCGGTTTCTACTGCAAAAACTCCAACCAAAAAGACAAAAAGTGCAACGACTACCGTGTTCGCTTCAGCTGCTACGCCCCCTACTGTGCAGATGAAGGTATTGTACACCAATACGATCCCTTTTTGTGTCCCAAATCGATAAAGTTAACGAGTGAAGTGAATGTTTTTTCCTTATAGTGTGCTGGACTAAATGGTTTGACCGGGATAACCCCAGTGGAACAGGAGACTGGGAGACTTTGAGCTCTTTGCATAAACAATATCCGGGAAAAATCTGTAAGAAACCCAAATACATCGAAGTGAGGACTGTGTGGGGCAACATCCCTGCGACTGCAACTGGACAGGACTTCCTCATGTGAGATGCTGCACTCACCACATCTCATACTTTGCGATCACATCCACACATTAGTAAAAAACGAGCTGAAAACTGAGGAAACAAATGGATTTACAGCTTTTCAAAAACTCGTGATCCACACCAGCATACACGGTTCTGTTTAGGTGTTTTGTGGTCAGATTGTGCCTCAGACGGCTCGTGCCTACAGTTAGCATCACACCCCCGGGGAATGTTGATGACATGAGCTGCGAAGTATCGGTATCTGTTTTACATATCTGCGTTCTAAAGCCCGTCGGCCTTCCATACAACAGCCTCTGAACGTCACATCTATCAAAAACCAGGACTGTTTTAGCAGCTGACGGCCACACCACACTGGAAAAAGCCGTTAGAAAACATTAACAAATCTAGTCAAGTTTAGATGAACTTGAATTAAGAACGTTTTATCGTGATTTGAGTAAATTTTACTTGACAAATAAAATCATCTGCCCGTGGAACTAGACTTTTTGTACTTTTTTACTTTGTACTATTGTTTCAGTTACAATAAAACTGAAAAAACATGAGGAAATTCTTTAGGAAAATGAGATTTATAAAAGACATTTTTTGTAAAATGGTGAAAATATATTGTGCCGTCCTACTCTTAATCACTGCAAACCAAAGGTCCAAACAAAGGCACCTTATGCTTTACTTATTTCTTCACAGTTTTAATCCAACTGAGGGCTTCGTGTGCAAGAACAAGAAGGGCCAGTACTGTAAGGACTATAAGGTGCGCTTCGGCTGCTGCTGCGACTGACGACCACCGCAGAGACACAACAGAGATGAGCTCTTCTTCATGATGTGATGTCCATGTTGTTTTGGTCAAACTGGGGAAGAAATAAACAGCTCATAAAAAGGGTTGATGTTGCGTCTCATTCTTCAGGAGACATATTAGGCAAAGGTTTTTAGCCATGTTATAACGGTGCTCTCGTGCATGTTGGAGTAGTACAGGATTGTCCTGCATTTGAGGCTTGAGTGCTGCAAAAAGTTTTCTCATAGTTCATACGGGTCGGTGACGTCATTTCCGGTGAGTGAATTCTGTTTTGCGAGCACTGTTTTGTGAGCACTGTTACTAGCGTCTCTCTACTGAATCTGTTAATCCACGAATCCAACATCTAAACTAGTGCCTGAGCACTTCGTCAAACCGTCGAAGTTTATTCAGCATCTAGTGCTCTGTAATTCGTGGTCTAAGCCTCTGTCTCTCTGTAGTTTCAGCTTGTAGTTTCAGCCTGATCTAGCCTAGCCTAGCATCATGGCTAAAACTCTTGCCCCCCTTTCCTGTTCTAGTTGCCACATGTGGAGTGAGAACCCTGGCTTATTTGATAGTGACAGGGATAGTTGCGCTAAGTGCAGCGTAGTGGCAGTCCTCGAGGCCAGTGTTACAGAGTTAGAAACGCGGATCCGCTCATTGGAGGCGCTGAAGCCGAGTTATAGTCAGGCAGTAGCAGGGACCGCGGACCACATTAGCATGAGCGCAGCTAGCGAGAGCAGCCCCCCGGTGCATCCCGTGCAGCCGGGACCAGACCAGGACAGGTTTGTGACAGTTAGAAGCAGGCGCAGGGCTAAGACTAGGACTGCAGGAGACCAGGGACACAGGGCTGAGAGTAGGACTGCAGGAGTCAGGGACACAGGGCTGAGAGTAGGACTGCAGGAGACCAGGGACACAGGGCTGAGTGTAGGACTGCAGGAGACCAGGGACACAGGGCTAAGAGTAGGACTGCAGATCAGGGACACAGGGCTGAGAGTAGGACTGCAGGAGATCAGGGACACAGGGCTGAGTGTAGGACTGCAGGAGATCAGGGACACAGGGCTGAGTGTAGGACTGCAGGAGATCAGGGACACATAGCTGAGTGTAGGACTGCAGGAGACCAGTAGGGAGCTTCCCGTCCGGAACAGGTTCGCCCCCCTGAGCTGGACGCGGGACACACTAGTCATAGGGAGCTCCATAGTCAGGGACATGGAACTGCCTGCAGCTTCCACACAGTGTTACCCTGGAGCCAGACTGGGTGACATCGAGGGGAATCTGAGGCTTTTAAAGAGAAGTAAGAACAGGTACCACCGGATCTATACACGCGGGGGGTAACGATACTCGGCGCGGTCAGTCAGAGGTGCTGAAGTTGCAGATAGCGGCAGTTTGTGATTTGGCTAAGTCGATGTCAGAGTCCGTGTACTTCTCTGGCCCCCTTCCAAATTATGCCAATTGTGAAATGTTCAGCGGCTTTTCAGCTGTCAACCAGTGGTTGTCCAATTGGTGCCCGCAGAATGGTGTCATCTTCATAGACAACTGGAGGGCATTTGAGGGGAAGCCCAGGCTTATACGTAGTGACGGCATTCATCCCACAGCGGCTGGCTCCTCCCTCTTAGCTCAGAATATGATGGCTAATCTTAGATGACCATCAGGTAAGACTAGCACACAGAATAGCTCAGGGAGTGTCAGTGACGCTAGGGAGCAGAGTAGACTAGTGAGGCACTGCTCTGTTAGCGAGAACAGCTCCAAACAGGCTGAGACTGTGTGTGCCCCACGTACAGGGGCCTCCTCTGAGCCACCCTGCATGAACAATTCTCCCAGACTGGCTGAGGCTGTGTATGTCCCACGCACAAAAAGCACAAATAAAACACAGCTAAACTCTGATAGGAAAGGCATCAGATCTCCTAACTTAATAAAAATAAATACATGCATCGCAAATAAACAAAATAAATGTATAAAAAGCACAAATAAAACTCAACTAAAGTCTGATAGGAAAGGCGTCAGGTTTCATAACTTAATAAAAATAAATACATGTGTCGCAAATAAACAAATTAAGCATGTAAAAAGCACAAATAAAAGTCAACTAAACTCTGATAGGAAAGGCGTCAGATCTCATAACTTAATAAAAATAAATACATTGTCACGGGGGGACTAGTTGGACCCAAACGCAGAAACACCAAGAACAATTGAAATGATTTATTTACAGAGAATGGGCTGGTAATTATTGGACTGGGGAGCCAGAAGGAGCAGGTAGGTCACGGGCTGGGGGGGCCAGGAGGAGCAGGTAGGTCACGGGCTGGGGGGGCCAGGAGGAGCAGGTAGGTCACGGGCTGGGGGGCCAGAAGGAGCAGGTTGGTATCAGGCTGGGAGGTCCGGAGGTGTGGAGTGGAGAAATGGTTCCAAGATGAGGAGCAGAAACAGGAGCAGGTAAAGATCCGGGGTAAACTGGAAACAGGAAAAATTCAATGAAGTTCAAAAAAACCAACGGAGCAAGCAGAGAAGATATTCAAAAAAGCTTGTGAGCCTGGAGACGAGTTACCCTGAGTGTAAACTGACGAACTGGCAGGAGTGTTGGAGTGAACCGGTTCTTGTAGCAGCGTTGATTGTAGATGGACCACAGGTGAGTGAACACAGGAGGGAGGGGGAGAATCCAGGAGGATCATGACAGTACCTCCCCCTCAACGGGAGCCTCCAGGCGACCCAGGATGTGTCTGATGGAAGTCACGGATAAAGGCAGAATCCAAGATCAAAGCCCTGGGAACCCAACAACGCTCCTCGGGACCGTAACCTTCCCAGTCCACCAGATACTGGTAGCCCCGGCCACGTCTCCTTACATCCAAAAGCCTACGTAAAGGCAGCATGACCATCAATGACCCGGGCGGGTGGAGGGGGCCTGGCAGGAGGGCACAAAGTGCTAGAATGAACTGGCTTAAGCTGCGAGACATGGAATGTTGGGTGAATCCTCATAGACCTGGGCAATTGCAATTTTACAACAGTGGGGTTGATAATACTGTAATGAACGGACCAATATAACGGGGAGAGAGCTTCTTGGAATCAGTTCGTAAAGGAATGTCCTTAGAGGAAAGCCAAACCCTCTGACCTGGAATGTAGGCAGGAGATGGTACACGATGTCGATCGGCGATCTGTCGATTCCGGAGGGCAGTGCGTATCAAAGCAGCCTGCGTATCTTTCCAGATCTTGCGGCATCGGCGAAGGTGAGCCTGAACAGACGGCACTGCAATATCCATCTCTTGAGCTGGGAACAAGGGGGGTAAGTATCCAAGTGAGCATTCAAATGGGGACAGACCAGTAGCTGCACTTGTCAAAGAGTTGTGTGAATATTCCACCAAAGGTAAATGAGAGCTCCAAGAAGATGGATTCAGGGCTGCAACACACCGCAGGGCTGCCTCTAGGTCCTGGTTCGCTCGTTCAGTTTGACCATTAGTCTGGGGATGAAAACCAGAGGATAGGCTCACCTTAGCTCCAAGGGCAGTGCAGAAAGATTTCCATACTTGGGAAATAAACTGAGAACCCCGGTCTGAGACAATGTCCATTGGAATCCCATGAAGACGAACTACATGCTTGATAAGTAAGTTGGCAGTCTCTAGAGCAAATGGAAGCTTAGGAAGGCCAACAAAGTGAACAGATTTGGAAAACCGGTCAACTATGGTCAATATGACTGTATTACCTGACGAATTAGGAAGACCAGTGACGAAATCTAGGGCTATGTGCGACCAAGGACGAGATGGAATGGGAAGCGGCCGTAGTAGTCCTGCAGGTGGCCGATGGGAGGCCTTTCCTCTAGCACAGACTGTGCAAGCTGCAACAAAGTCCTTAGCATCAGCATCCAGAGTGGGCCACCAGAAATGTCGTCTCAGGAGAGCTGTAGTCCGTCCCACACCAGGATGGCAGGCAAAACGCGAAGAGTGGCCCCACTGCAGAACCTGGGAACGAACAGAATCTGGCACAAATAAACGATTTGGTGGACCAGTACCTGGATCTGGTTGCTGGCGTTGAGCATTGTTGATGATGGATTCTATTTCCCAAGTGATAGTAGCCACAACTCGTTCTGATGAAAGTATGGTATCGGCGGGCTCAGGAGCTTCTGTGGAGGAAAACTGTCTAGAAAGAGCATCAGGCTTGATGTTCTTGGAGCCGGGTCGGTAGGTAAGTGTAAAATTAAATCTATCAAAGAAAAGAGCCCAGCGAGCTTGACGAGAGTTGAGACGTTTAGCGGATTGAATATAGGCCAGGTTTTTATGGTCGGTCCAGACCAGGAATGGGTGGACTGCCCCTCCAGCCAGTGCCTCCACTCCTCAAGTATGCCAATTTAACAGCCAGAAGTTCGCAATCTCCTACAGAATAGTTGCGTTCAGATGGAGAGAGCCGTCGGAAAAGAACGCGCATGGATGGAGCTTGAGATCAGAAGAGCGCTGGGAGAGAACCGCTCCTACCCCGATGTCTGAGGCGTCCCACTTCAAACCACAAACTGACGTGAAGGATCTGGATGGATGAGAATTGGCGCTGATGAAAACCGCTCCTTTAAATCCAAGAAAGCACGATCAGCCTCTTCTGTCCATTTGAAAGGTACCTTAGGGAGGTTAATGTAGTCAGAGGTGCAATGACTTTACTGAAATCTCGGATAAAGCGGCGGTAAAAGTTGGCAAAACCCAGGAAACGCTGGAGCTGTTTCACGTTGGCTGGTGCTGGCCACTCTATAACAGCACGGATCTTTTCAGGATCTGACCGGACCTGCCCACTCTCCACAATGAAACCGAGAGCTCACTGAAGGTTTGTTAAACTCACATTTCTCTGCTTTAACAAATAATTTGTTCTCCAATAATCTTTGGAGCACCTGACGAACATGGATGGTGTGCTCCTCCTGGGACTGGGAAAAAATTAAGATATCATCCAGGTAGACAAAAACAAACCTATTAAGGAAATCACGGAGAATGTCATTGACCAAAGCCTGAAAAACAGCGGGAGCATTAGACAGTCCAAAAGGCATAACGGGGTATTCAAAATGGCCGATAGGTGTGTTGAAAGCAGTCTTCCATTCATCTCCCTCACGAATCCTGACCAGGTGGTAAGCATTTCTGAGGTCGAGTTTGGTAAAAATAGTGGCGCCATGCAAGGGTTCAAAAGCAGAACTGATGAGCGGAAGAGGATATTTATTTTTAATAGTAATATTGTTCAAACCTCTGTAGTCTATGCAGGGGCGGAGTGAATGGTCCTTCTTAGAAACAAAGAAAAATCCAGCACCAACTGGAGAAGATGATGGTCTAATGATTCCTGCAGCCAAGGAATCACTAATATACTTCTCCATGGCCTCCCGCTCAGGACAAGAGAGATTGTAGAGACGACCGGATGGCAGAGTGGCCCCAGGCAATAAATCGATGGCACAATCATATGGTCGGTGAGGTGGAAGTGAAAGTGCCTTCTCTTTACTGAAGGCCTCTGCTAGATCATGGTATTCAGCGGGGACCAGGGACAAATCAGGTGGCAGAGGGGTATTCACATTAGTCTCTGTAGGTGGAAGCTATGAAAGGAGACAAGAAATATGGCAATTAGTACTCCAGCCCAAAATCTTAAGAGACAACCAGTCCAAGTGAGGATTGTGCTGCTTTAGCCAAGGATATCCTAAGATCACAGGTGAATGAGGGAACTTATCAAGTTAAAACTAATGATTTCATGATGATTTCCAGACAGGACTAATTGGACAGGTTCGGTGAGATGAGTTACTTTTGCTAGTAGTCTCCCATCTAAGGCATTGGCCACTAATTGTTGTTTCAGAGGTTCAGACTGTAAACCAATTTGATGAGCAAAGTTAGTGTCCATAAAATTGTCATCAGCACCAGAGTCTATGAGAACAGAAATGGGAACAGTTAGATTAATTTTGGAGTTGTTTAAACATAGAGTGGCAGGAAGTATCATACTCTGTGAGGTTTGTGGACTGAGTTGAGTTTGGCTCACCAGAACCCCCACATTCACTGGTGAGCCCCCTTTTGGGCTTAACAGGGCAGTGTGCCAGAAGATGACCAGTTTGTCCACAATAAAAAGCACAGACCAGATTGGAAATCTGCGGAAGCAGCTCAGTTTGTGTAAGATGGGCCCGTCCTAGCTGCATGGGCTCAACGTCGGAAATAGGGTAAACTTTTGAGGTTAAGGGTTGAGGAATGTCTGAACTCACCCGAGAATGAGAGGTGGGAGACAGGCGGAGGGAGGCGACTGTATATGGGCTCTGTCTCGATGGCGTTCTCTAAGGCGGTTATCAAGTTTTATAGCTGCTGATATCAGGGAATCAAGATCGTCATATTCATCCCTCACTGCAAGCTCATCCTTAAGTTGTTCAGTGAGGCCATTCAAAAGCACACTTTGGAGAGGGCTACATCATTCCACCCAGCCTCTGCAGCCAGGGTTCTGAAATCAACAGAAAATTCAGCTGCACTGTAGAACCTTGACGGTAATAGGAGGCGTTTGGCAGCCTCTTTGCCTTGAACAGGATGATCAAACACTTTCCTTAACTCTCCCACAAAAAGATTATAGTTCTGACGGATGGCTGGTTGTGTCTCCCAAGTGGCTGATGCCCAAGCTAATGCCCTTCCTCGTAACAACCCCATTATAAATGCAATCTTGGAACAATCAGTAGCATAGATGTAAGGCTTTTGGATAAACACTAGTGAACACTGGAGAAGGAAAGCCCCACATTTCCCCATATTCCCAGAATAATGTTCAGGGTCTGGCACATGTGACTCACGGAACTGATGATCTGGTGGTCCTCCAGTGGCGACCTCTGGTGGTTGAGCAGAGGCCTGTTGCTGCGGTGCAACGACCTGTTGCCGAGGTAAGAGCTGGGCAAATGCTATATTGAGGCCTTGCAGCATGGATCCAAGTTGTGACATTTGTGCACCAAAAGCTTGTTGATCCTCGGCTATTTGTTTGAGCTGAGAGTCGTGCTTACTGAGTAATTGGCCTTGGCTAGAAACAGCCTGAAGCAGGGAATTGTGGTCTGCTGGGTCCATATTTTGGCCAGTTCGTACTGTCACGGGGGGACTAGTTGGACCCAAACGCAGAAGCACCAAGAACAATTGAAATGATTTATTTACAGAGAATGGGCTGGTAATTATTGGACTGGGGAGACTGAAGGTGCCGGTAGGTCACGGGCTGGGGGGCCAGGTGGAGCAGTTTGGTCACGGGCTGGGGGGGGCCAGGAGGAGCAGGTAGGTCACGGGCTGGGGGGGCCAGGAGGAGCAGGTAGGTCACGGGCTGGGGGGCCAGAAGGAGCAGGTTGGTATCAGGCTGGGAGGTCCGGAGGTGTGGAGTGGAGAAATGGTTCCAAGATGAGGAGCAGAAACAGGAGCAGGTAAAGATCCGGGGTAAACTGGAAACAGGAAAAATTCAATGAAGTTCAAAAAAACCAACGGAGCAAGCAGAGAAGATATTCAAAAAAGCTTGTGAGCCTGGAGACGAGTTACCCTGAGTGTAAACTGACGAACTGGCAGGGAGTGTTGGAGTGAACCGGTTCTTGTAGCAGCGTTGATTGTAGATGGACCACAGGTGAGTGAACACAGGAGGGAGGGGGAGAATCCAGGAGGATCATGACATACATGTGTCGCAAATAAACAAAATGATAAGTGTGTAAAATGTGGACTGCTAAACATCAGGTCCCTCTCCTCTAAATCTCTTTTAATAAATGAATTGGCGACTTTAATATTGATCTTGTAGCTCTAACTGAAACATGGCTTCAGGAAAATGATTATGTTAGACTAAACGAATCTACACCTCCAAGTCACGTGAACTTTCAAAGTGCCAGGAGCACAGGTCGAGGTGGCGGTGTGGCCGTCATTTCTCACTCCAGCCTAATTCTCAGCCTCAAATCTAATTATACATTCCGCTCCTTTGAAAGCCTCGCACTATCTATTACGTGCACCAACTGGAAAAACCAGAAAGCTGTTATATTCATAACAATCTACCGACCTCCTGGTCCTTATGCCGAGTTTCTGACAGAGTTTTCTGACTTTATTTCAAGTTTAGTTTTGGAATGGGAAAGGATTGTTATAGTTGGAGATTTCAACATTCATGTTGATAACAGCAGTGAGTGCCTCAGCAGTGCTTTTGGTGCTCTCCTGGATGGGGTCGGTTTTACCCAGAGTGTGAACAAGCCGACTCACTGTCACAATCACACTCTTGACCTCGTCCTAACTTATGGTATTGAGATTAATGATTTAATTGTTCTTCCTCAAAACCCTATACTCTCTGACCATTTTTTAATTACCTTTCAATTCATACTAAAAGACTATCCAGCTCGGCAGGAGAAAACTATAATGAAAAGAACAATATCAGAAAAATCGGTAGCCGAGTTCAAAGAAATAATCGAGCCAGTATTAAATGATATGCCCTGTGACAATGAGAACAACTTTAATCCAATTATCATGGATCAGTTTGTTGATAGGACAATGCTCACCTTAAAATCTGCTCTCGATGTTGCAGCTCCGCTAAAACAGAAAAGCATTAAACCAAGACCTCCGGCTCCATGGTTTACTCCAGAATTGCGATCACTCAAACAACACGTGAGACGCACAGAGAAGCTCTGGCGCCGCTCGCGCGCCGAGCAGTCTCTGAAGGCATGGAAGCTCTGCCTGCTCTCTTATAAGGCCGCTCTGCGAAAAGCACAAACCAGATACTATTCAAACCTAATAGAAGTAAACAAAAGCAACCCCAGATTTCTGTTCAGCACTGTAGCCAGGCTGACAAACTCGCACACTGCCCCTGAGTCTCTTCTCCCCTCAAAGTTCAGTTGTGACTTTCTTGAATTCTTCGATGACAAAATTACAACCATTAGAGACAAGATCAACGAAGCCACTCCAAAAATCAGCCCCGAGCAAATTCAGCAAATCCAGTCAGTAACACCAATATCTCACATAAATCCTCTAACAGCATTAGACAAATTTACTCCTGTCGATGAGGCGGAGATTACCTCAGTCATCATGTCGTCCAAACCATCAACTTGTTTGCTCGACCCTATTCCAGTCAAACTCCTCAAAGAAGCTCTCCACTTAATAATAGGTTCCATCCATAACATAATAAATATGTCATTAGAAAATGGCTTTGTTCCTCAGTCCTTTAAATATGCTGTAATTAAACCGCTTTTGAAAAAACCTAGCTTAAATCCTGATGAACTAGCCAACTACAGACCTATTTTGAATCTTCCATTTCTCTCAAAGATTCTGGAACGAGTTGTGGTGAAACAGCTTTGTCACCATCTGCAGGGCAATAATTTATATGAAAAATTTCAGTCTGTTTCAGAGCTCACCACAGCACAGAAACTGCTCTGCTTAAAGTGACAAATGATTTGCTACTAGCTGCTGATAACGGGCTGGCTTCAGTCCTGGTCCTACTGGACCTCAGTGCAGCGTTTGACACCATTGATCACAACATTCTACTGCAGAGGTTAGAATGTGACATAGGTGTCAGAGGGACCGCCCTCAAATGGTTTAAATCCTCTCTATCAGATAGGTACCAGTTTGTTAGTGTAAACCAGTGCACCTCTCCCTGCTCTAAAGTAGCTTGCGGTGTTCCACAAGGATCTGTGCTTGGTCCAGTCCTGTTTACTCTGTATATGTTGCCATTAGGTAACATTATCAGAAAACATGGCATTAATTTCCACTGCTATGCTGATGACACTCAGCTGTACTTATCAATGAAACCTAATCAGACCGATCAAATCGATAAGCTCAGTGCCTGTGTGAAGGACATCAAAACCCTGAATTACCTGCTCTTAAACCCTGAAAAAACAGAGGTCATTGTTGTCGGTCCTAAAGGTCAGAGAGATTCTCTGTCAGACCAGATAATCTCACTTGACAATGTGAGTATAGCCTCTAGCTCTACTGTAAAAAACCTTGGAGTCGTATTTGACCAAAATCTCTCATTCACAGCTCATATAAACCAAGCTTGTAAAACTGCATATTTTCACCTGCGAAACATAACTAAAATCAGAAATATTTTGCCTAAAAATGACGCCGAAAAACGTATCCATGCATTTGTTACATCCAGACTAGATTACTGTAATTCTCTGCTAACCGTCTGCGCTAAAGGTACTTTAAGAAGCTTCCAGTTGGTCCAAAATGCAGCGGCCAGAGTCCTAACAGGAACTAAAAGACGTGATCACATCAGTCCTGTGTTAAAATCACTTCACTGGCTTCCTGTCGAGTTTAGAATTAAATTCAAAGTTCTCCTCCTGACATACAAAGCCTTAAACAATATGGCCCCATCATATCTTCAGGATGCCATTGTCCCCTATCAGCCAAATAGAGCACTTCGCTCTCAGAATGCAGGATTATTAGTGGTTCCTAGAGTGTCTAAAAGTACAGTGGGGGGGAGAGCCTTCAGTTACCAAGCTCCTGTGTTATGGAATCAACTCCCTGTTGGTGTTAAACAGGCTCCACGGTCTCTTTATTTAAGACCAGGCTTAAAACCTTCCTCTTCGGAATAGCTTATGACCAGGTTACTTAGTTGATGTTACTAAGATAAGCTGCTGCAGGAGATAACAAGCTGGGGGAAGTGTGGCAACCTGAGCACTGTCCTCTGTTTCCTCCTATTTTCTCATCAGCATCACTCACTATGTTCTCATCTGTAGCTCGTTCATTGCTATTCACATGTTGTCCCCTGTCCCACTCCCCCTGTGGAGTGGAACTCTTTCAGATGCCTGATGGCAGCTGGACCCATCTCCTCCTCCTCCTCGCCCGGCTCCTCCTCCTCGCCCGGCTCCTCCTCCTCGCTCGGCCTCCCCTCCTCCCTGGCTCCTTCTCCACCTGGGTAGCTGTGGTCATACTGAACTGGCCCACGGGCCTGGACATCTATAGCCTGTCCGTCCATGGGAGTGGATCTCTCCTTCACTGTAGTTCTCCCCGAGGTTTCTTCTTTTTCCCAGGACCCTGGGTTTTTTGGAGTTTTTCCTTGCTGAGAAGGAGGGTCTAAGGACAGGGGATGACTGGACAATGTTTCATTTGCTGCTTTACATGAATGTTGTTTTTTCCTGTTTTGATATGTCTGTGTGTATGTTTGGCTCATCCATATCTTGGAACGCCCTTAGAGGCAACTGTTGTTGTGATTTTGGGTGCTACAAAATAAATTGAATTGAAAATTGAATTGAACTGTAAGCATTTTCATTAGTTTTAATGGAAAGATTAAAAAAAAAAAAAAAGAGTATTGAGGCAAGGAATGCGTTGCTTTTATCATTGTTGCCATGGCAACAACAAAATAAAATTCCGCAACACTCTGTTCTAGAACTCACTTCTGTGCCTAGGCAAACTGAGAGGACGGCCTGACCGGTGAGTTTTACCGTGCGTTTGCGCCCATTCTCCACACGTTATTCCACGACATCGAGAGTGAAGGGAGGTGCTCGTCCTTTTTCACTCTTGGTGTGGTGATGTTAGTGTTTAAGAAAGGTGCACGAGAGAGCCTGGCCAATTACAGGCCTATAAGTCTCCTCAACACCGACTACAAAATTTTATCTCGAATTCTGACAGGTAGGTTAAAGCACGTTATAGGTAAGTTAGTTGCGGACAGTCAGCGTCACGGTATCGGGCGTGACATCTCCGACACAATGCTTTCTTTAAAGTACTTGCTGAAGGAGATGCACGCCTCGATTGGCATCCATGTTTCAGTTGATTTCAATAAGGCGTTCGATAGAGTGGAGCACAGCTTCCTCTATCGGCGTTCTAAACAAATTTGGTTTCAAAAAACAGGTTCATTAATTGGATCGCGTTTTATATTCGAGTGCGGTCGGCAGCGTGAAGGTTAACGGCCTCCTCTCTGACCCCTTCCGTTGCGGAGTCGGTCCGACAGGGGTGTCCGTTAAGCGCGCTCCTCTACAGCATAGTAGCTGAGCCCCTCGCTGCTATGCTGAAGAGAGACAGGGCCGTCTTGCGGATTCACGAGCCCTTCAGGTAAGGTTTACAAAAATTTTTCAGTTTGCGGACGACACCAATCTGGTCCTCAGAGATGTGCAGAGCCTCGGCGGCTCTGCATACGCTCAATGTTTATTGCCTGGCTTCAGGCGCTGAGAGTTAATCTCGATAAATCCTCCGTGGCCTTCTGCGGAGACCTCGCGGCCGCCCAGAACACCTGGGGCCTCAGGGGCCTTGGGGACTCTTACTAGAGTTCTCGGCGTTCCAATGGGGAGAAATGAGGCGGTCTGTAGGGACAATCTGTGGGTAGGTTTATACGGTAGCGTTAATTCGACAATGGATTTATGGCGTTTGCGAAATTTAAATCTAAAAGGTAAGGTATTAGTTGTGAACGCCCTGTGCTTGTCCAAGCTCGTGCACGCCCTCACCGTGTACGACTTGCCAGGCGCAGCGGCCAATAAATTTAGTCTTGCGGTAAGTAGGTTTATTTGGAGGAGAGAGCGAGGGCTCATTGCACATAATGTTTTGATAGGTGAGTATAATCGGGGGGGATTAAAATTGACCGATTTAGTGGTTAAAAAACACGCGCTGCGCCTCAATCTTATTAATAAGTTTCTTGACACGGCTTCACGACGCGTGGAAGAGACTTCTTTGCGTATCAGGTAAGTCAGTTAGGTGAGTGCGGTTTTCAATTTATGCATGTTGCCCCAGAAGGCCACCCTTGAGCGTTTTCCTCCGTTTGAGAGGGAGGTGTTTGAGGCCTGGGCGGCGCTGAGGCCGCACACCGTGGCGGCCCCGCGCTCCCTGTGGCAGCTGAGGCAGATGCCTTTGCGTTTCAACCCGGACATGCTCTCCGACCCTCCCGAGAGGAGGGAGAGCATGTTTAGTGGTAGGCCTATTTTTGAGAGAGTAGGTATAAGACAGGTAAGTCAGCTTTTAGATATAACAGGTAGGTTTAGTATAGATGAGATTAGAGGTAAGTATATAAGAGCGGGGATCGGGTTTAGGAGAGGGGAAGTTTTTAGAAAGGTAAGTAAAATACAGTCTTCGGTTCTGGGGAAGTGGGGCGGCCTCTTTGGGGACGACCCCCTGACTCCAATTGAAAAAGGCAGCGATGATACAAGTAAGGACAATTTTGATTTTATTATTGTTAGGGGGGACAGGATGTCAAGGCTGACAGAGACAAGAACGCACACCTTCTACCAGCTGTTGGTATCCCACGTTACTCGGAGGCCCACCGCAGAACACAGGTGGTCACAAACATTTCCTTCACATGACATCGCATCCATCTGGGCAAACATATATAATTGGTACACCCCACCCCAGGTCAGCAACTTTGACTTTAAATTTAGACACAGTATTATATATCCATGCACCACACTGCACGCCATAAATCCAGACAGTGCAGGCAGACTGCCCGGTGTCGGCAGCGGCGGCCGAAGACCTGCTCCACCTGGTTGTCTGGTGTCCGGTTGTGCGGCGTTTCTAGACCCGGCTGCTGGACCTCCTTGCCCAAAGACTGGTTTTGAGACTCCCACTGCCGGCGGCCCGTGACGTCGATGACCCCGAGCTCTGGTTGTGCCTATTCGGGCCCGTCCGGCAGCAGAACATCGCCCCGACCAACTGGGACGCCGTCCGCCTCGTCCTGTCCTTGGCCAGGTACACCATCTTTCTGGTCCGGAACCTCCACCTCCACGACGGCCGATCAGCCGACCACTGGGCCCTGTTCCAGACCCTGCTCAAGACCAACATCCGCCAGCTCCACTTGACGAAAGAACAAGACTTCATCAGCACCTTCACTCCGAACAATAAATTTATCACCATGTCCTCATCCGGATCCCCGCAGCTCCACTTCTGATCCCTGCCCCCTTGCACTTCCCTCTGGACCCCGCCACATGGACTCCCCCTACAGCACCCCAGCTCCCCCCCGGTCCCCCCTTATTTTGCCTCAGTTTTTGTTGTCTTAGATGTTTTGTCCTGTGCTTTTGCTGTCTGTCTTTCTGTTTTTTCTGTGGAATGTCACCCTGTCCTGTCGTATGTCTCATGTTGCGTGTTAAGTGTATCCCCGGCCCGCCTCGTATTCCCCTCATGCCCCTTTTTGCCCGATCCCATCCCCTCTAAATCCCTAACCCCTTGTGTCTGCTCCCGTGCCCACATTCCCCAATGTGTCTTTTGTGTGTTTTATGCAAATATGTAATATTTTGTTTTAAATTGATGAAAAGTATTTTTTGATAATAAATGATAAAAAAAAAAAAAAAAGCCCAATCTCGTCTTATCTCGGATGCCAAGCTAGTTCGGGCCTGGTTAGTACCTGGATGGGAGACTGCCTGGGAATACCAGGTGCTGTAAGCATTTTCATTCATTCAATGGAAAGATTTAAAAAAAAAAAAAAAAAAAAAAGAAAAAAAAAGAGTATTGAGGCAAGGAATGCGTTGCTTTTATCATTGTTGCCATGGCAACAACAAAATAAAATTCCGCAACACTCTGTTCTAGAACTCACTTCTGTGCCTAGGCAAACTGAACTGTTTCGATAAGGTTTTCACCGATTTCAATGCATATATAACTGCAAGACCAATTTAGACAACACAGTCCTATTTCCTGTCTGTAAATATCCATTAAGTGGTATCCAGTGTCGCTTACGGCCATACCAACTTGAAAATGCCCGATCTCGTCTGATCTCGGATGCCAAGCTAGTTCGGGCGGAAGGGGTGTGGCGTGCTTGGTGTGTGGCGTGCTCCTCGTGAGCTAGTGACTCAGCTTTTTTTCGTGTTTTCGTATATTTCTTAATAACTTTGGCTTATTTTTTGTTGTTTTCCCCCTTTTTTATTTATTTGTAGTACCTCCTCCCAGCACTCCTGCTGAGGAGGAGACGTCTTTTTGTTTCTCCCCGTGAGCTTAGCTCGGACGGCTAACATGGCTTCGACCCAGACTAAGATACAGACAACGGCAAAGGATAACGGACCAAACAAAGAAAAATCTACAGAGAGAGTGAGTGTAATGAACAGAAAGATGAATGATGATGGTGTTAAAAACAAGGAAATAAAATACAACAAGGAGCTGACCGTGTTTTTGGAGTTGGAGGGGGGGACGGGCCTGTTCCCCATGGCCTTAATGAAAGCGATGAAGGAGGTGGTAGGGACCGTGCTGGCGTGTCGGATGGTGGCCAGGGACAGGTACGAAATGACGGTGGCGTCTCAGGCGGCCAAAGACAAGCTGTTGGATGGGTTCCGGGTAGGTGAGACCAGGGTCCACGGGTGAGACATTACCACGGACGAGCTGGTGGTTTCTTTCATGGGCCTGCCGGCGTACATCGTGGATGAGGAGATCCTGCAGAAGCTCCTCTCCTGGGGAGTCTCCGCCGTCTCTGAGGTGAGGAGGAGAATGTGGCCGGGAACGAGCGTCGCCGACGGCACCAGATTTGTGAAGGTCCGCTTCACGGACACCGTGCAGTCTCTGCCGTACTCTGTTCGGTTCAACACTGCGGGGGGCCCCGAGTACTTCAGGGTCATACATGACAGGCAGGTGAAGGTGTGCAGGGGGTGTCTCCAGCCCGACCACGTTTTACGCGAGTGCCCGGAGTTTTTGTGTAGGAGGTGCGGGGGCCAGGGGCATTACGCGCGGGAGTGCACGGAGCCCAGGGCGCCCAAGTGTAGCGGCTGCCAGCTTTTCCTCCACCTGTGTGTGTGCTCGGACCAACACGACTCTGACCATGGGGAAGAGAGCACGGGGGGAGATGGTGGTAGCCTCGCTATGGGGCCTGAAACCATCCCCTCCCTCACCGCCTCGTGTCTGGACAGGGATCAGGACGAGGAAGTCCAGAACGCGCTGGCGCTCGTGACACAGGGGGGCGAGGAGGTTTTTCCTGGCTACTCCACTGCACGGGGGAGGGAGGCCGAAAAGAGCCTCATCTCCAAGGCTGGGGTAGCGGAGGCTGAACCGGGGAAGCGGATGGATGCGGGGACGGTCCCGCCTCTTACCCCTGAAGCGGGGGGAATGACGCCGCCCAAGAGCCAGATCCCCAAGCCTAGCCGCTCTAGGGACGCTAGCAGAGGCAGAGAACCGGAGCGTGGTGGGCCAAACAGAGAGAAGCCCAGATCTCGGTCACACAGAGACAGAGCGGCGCACGAAAAGGCCGCTCCGGGAGAGCAAACCAGAGTGCGGGCTTCACGGCCCCAGGACCTGCTCTCTCTTGCTCCACGTGATCCGGTCTCTGTGAGTCCCGGTGAGTCCGCTACCCCAAGCGCTAATGAAGAGGACTTAATGGATTTCTGCCATAGCAATACGCGAATTAAACAAAATGACGAAGGCAGTGGAAAAACCCAAAGAAGGAAAAAGTAATGGCTAAATTTCCTATTTCATCTTTCACTATGGCGCTCTCCCTGGTCTCGCTTAACACATGTGGTCTGAGGAGCGCGGTCCGGATGCACAGCGCGATCCACAACACCACCTGGGACGTGCTGTGCATCCAGGAGACTGGGTGGGAGGCGGAGCACGCGCGCAGAGTGGAGGGGATGCGGGTGGGCGAGCTGTACTGCGCCCTGGGTTCCGTGAACTCCCGTGGGGTGGCTATATTAGTCAAACCAGGGGCTCTGGGGGAGTCGTCGCTGGTCCACGCGGACCCGTGTGGGCGCTTCCTTATAGTGGACTCATACGTGGCCCTCACAAGATCCGCCTTATTAATATTCATGCGCCAAATGATGAGAAGGAAAGGAAGGGTTTTTTCAGAATATTTTTTCCTTTGTCAATAACAGCACTATAATAATTGGAGACTTCAATATAATCCTTTCTAAAACAGATTTAGGACCCAACAACGTTTATAGGAACGATGCGAGCAGGACAGCACTTTTAGACTTGGCCGCAAACAACGACATGTCCGAGGTCTGGAGGGGCCTTCACCGCAGGGCCAGGGAGTTTTCCCGGCGCCAGGTGGTGGGGGGGGTCCTCCTCCAGTCACGGCTGGACATGTGTCTTGTTTCGGCCGCTATATGGAAGCTCATTAGCGGGGCCGCGTATACGTGCTTGGGCTGGAGCGATCACTCCCTTCTCTCTGTCAGCCTCGACTTCCTGGGGGGAAAGAAAAACGGGGGGGGCTGGGTTTTTAACAACTCTCTCCTTGAGGACCCCGGCTTCGTCCGGAGAATGGAAAGACTGTGTGATTGTTTTGATACAGAGATAGAAGTGTTTGATTCTCTTATAGACTGGTGGGACGGGGCCAAAGCCCGCATCAAAAAACTTGCCATCGGCCACAGCAAGCGGAGGAGGTGGGAGCAGGCGGCGCGGGAGCGCGCGGTGCGCGACCGCCTCCAAGCGCTGGCTGTAGCGTCTCTGGCGGGGCCTGTGGACCCAGAGTATCTGGAGCTACAGAATGAGCTCCGCAACATACAGGTAAGTAAAGCTAAGGGTGCCATCCTCCGGGCCAAGGCTCAGTATGCGGTGGAGGGGGAACGCTCCACTGCGTATTTCTTTGGTCTGGAGAAGGCAAAACAAGGTAAGTTATACATAGACAGTTTGTTAGATGACACAGGTAGGTTAGTAAGTGATACAGGTAAGATTTTAGAGGTTGCAGGTAAGTTTTATTCGGGTTTATTTGACAGTGAGGGGGTAAATGAGGTAAGTTGTAGTCAGGCACTAGATGCGCTCGATGCGAGACTTAGCACTAGTGACGCTGATCTGTGCGATGAGCCCGTCTCATTAGATGAAGTTTTTGCGGCCATCAAGGGGCTCAATAACTGTAAGAGTCCCGGAGAGGACGGCCTGACCGGTGAGTTTTACCGTGCGTTTGCGCCCATTCTCCACACGTTATTCCACGACATCGAGAGTGAAGGGAGGTGCTCGTCCTTTTTCACTCTTGGTGTGGTGATGTTAGTGTTTAAGAAAGGTGCACGAGAGAGCCTGGCCAATTACAGGCCTATAAGTCTCCTCAACACCGACTACAAAATTTTATCTCGAATTCTGACAGGTAGGTTAAAGCACGTTATAGGTAAGTTAGTTGCGGACAGTCAGGCGTACGGTATCCCGGGGCGTGACATCTCTGACACAATGCTTTCTTTAAAGTACTTGCTGAAGGAGATGCACGCCTCGGGTGGCATCCATGTTTCAGTTGATTTCAATAAGGCGTTCGATAGAGTGGAGCACAGCTTCCTCTATCGCGTTCTAGGTAAATTTGGTTTCAAAAACAGGTTCATTAATTGGATACGCGTTTTATATTCGAGTGCGGTCAGCCGCGTGAAGGTTAACGGCCTCCTCTCTGACCCCTTCCCGTTGCGGAGGTCGGTCCGACAGGGGTGTCCGTTAAGCGCGCTCCTCTACAGCATAGTAGCTGAGCCCCTCGCTGCTATGCTGAAGAGAGACAGGGCCGTGCGCGGATTCACGAGCCCTTCAGGTAAGGTTTACAAAATTTTTCAGTTTGCGGACGACACCAATCTGGTCCTCAGAGATGTGCAGAGCCTCGACGCGGCTCTGCATACGCTCAATGTTTATTGCCTGGCTTCAGGCGCTAAAGTTAATCTCGATAAATCCTCCGTGGCCTTCTGCGGAGACCTCGCGGCCGCCCAGAACACCTGGGGCCTCAGGGACGCGGGGGACTCTTACAGAGTTCTCGGCGTTCCAATGGGGAGAAATGAGGCGGTCTGTAGGGACAAATTGTGGGTAGGTTTATACGGTAGCGTTAATTCGATGATGGATTTATGGCGTTTGCGAAATTTAAATCTAAAAGGTAAGGTATTAGTTGTGAACGCCCTGTGCTTGTCCAAGCTCGTGCACGCCCTCACCGTGTACGACTTGCCAGGCGCAGCGGCCAATAAATTTAGTCTTGCGGTAAGTAGGTTTATTTGGAGGAGAGAGCGAGGGCTCATCGCACATAATGTTTTGATAGGTGAGTATAATCGGGGGGGATTAAAATTGACCGATTTAGTGGTTAAAAAACGCGCGTTGCGTATTAAAATCATTAAGAAGTTCCTTGACACCGGCTTCACGGCCGCGTGGAAAGACTTCTTTGCGTATCAGGTAAGTCAGTTAGGTGAGTACGGTTTATTTAATTTGTGCATGTTTCCCCAGCGGGCCACCCTCGAGCGTCTTCCTCCGTTTGAGAGGGAGGTGTTTGAGGCCTGGGCGGCGCTGAGGCCGTGCACTGTGGCAGCCCCGCGCTCCCTGTGGCAGCTGGGGCAGATGCCCTTGCGTTTCAACCCTGATATGTTCTCCGACCCTCCCGAGAGAAGGGAGAGCATGTTCAGTGGTTTGTTTGAAAGGGTAGGTATAAAACAGGTAGGTCAGCTTTTAGACGCAATAGGTAGGTTCAATATAGATCAGATTAAAGGTAAGTTCATGAGGGCAGGGGTCGGGTTTAGAAGAAGCGAAATTTGTAGAAAGGTAGGTAAAATACAAGTATCGGTCCTGGGGAAGTAGGGCAGTCTCTTCGGGAATGACCCCCCTGACCCGGGAGAAGAAAACAATGAGACAGGTAGGTACAATTTTGATTTTATTATTGTTAGGGGGGACAGGATGTCGAGGCTGACAGAGACAAGAACGCACACCTTCTACCGGCTGTTAGTGTCCCGGGTTACTCGGAGGCCCACTGCGGAACACAGGTGGTCACAAACATTTCCTTCACATGACATCGCATCCATCTGGGCAAACATATATAATTGGTACACCCCACCCCAGGTCAGCAATTTTGACTTCAAATTTAGACACAGAATTATATATCCATGCACCACACTGCACGCCATTCATCCCGACAGGTACGGCCGAGACTGGCCGGTGTGTGGTGAAGCGGCCGAGGACCTGCTCCATCTGGTCGTCTGGTGCCCGGTCGTGCGGCGTTTCTGGACCCGGCTGCTGGACCTCCCGGAGGCTGGCGTTGAGGCTCCCACCGCCGGCGGCCCGTGAAGTCGATGACCCCGAGCTCTGGTTGTGTCTATTCGGGCCCGTCCGGCAGCCGAACACCGCCCCGGTGACCTGGGACGCCGTCTGCCTCGTCCTGTCCTTGGCCAGGTACACCATCTTTCTGGTCCGGAACCACCACCTCCATGATGGCCAATCAGCCGACCACTGGGCCCTGTTCCAGACCCTGCTCAACACCCACATCCGCCAGCTCCACTCCACAAAAGAAGAAGATTTTATCAGCACCTTCACCCCAAACAATAGCCTCATCAGGGAACCGAAAGGCGAAGCTCTCGATTTACCGGTCAATTTACGTTCCTCCCTTCACCTATGGTCATGAGCTCTGGGTAATGACCGAAAGAACGCGATCGCAGATACAAGCGGCCGAAATGAGTTTCCTCCGCAGAGTGGCCGGGTGCTCCCTTAGAGATAAGGTGAGAAGCTCGGTCACACGGGAGGAGCTTGGAGTAGAGTCGCTGCTCCTCCACGTCGAGAGGAGCCAGCTGAGGTGGCTCGGGCATCTGGTCCGGATGCCTCCTGGACGCCTCCCTCGGGAGGTGTTCCGGGCATGTCCCACCGGTAGGAGGCCCCGGGGAAGACCCAGGACACGCTGGAGGGACTATGTCTCTCGGCTGGCCTGGGAACGCCTCGGGGTCCGTCCGGAGGAGCTGGAGGAAGTGGCTGGGGAAAAGGAAGCTTGGGAGCCCCTGCTTAGACTGCTGCCCCCGTGACCCGGCCCCGGATAAGCGGAAGAAGATGGATGGAGTATTGAGGCAAGGAATGCATTGCTTTTATCATTGTTGCCATGGCAACAACAAAATAAAATTCCGCAGCACTCTGTTCTAGAACTCACTTCTGTGCCTAGGCAAACTGAACTGTTTCGATAAGGTTTTCGATAACGTATTGTCATGACCTGGCTCAGGGAAATGACAAAGGGACGCCAAACAACGAAATATACCAAAATTAATTAGATTTATTTAAATTAAGATGAATCAAATAAAGGAAATGATATAACAATGAGATGTGACTGTCTGTAACATCAGTAGTGTAAAGGGGTGAATGAGTGAGTGGTCATGGTGTAGGAAGTGTTGTATATGCAAAACTAAAATAAAAGGCTAACAAAGGGCTAAGGTGGTGCAGCGCAGGTGACGGCCTCTCGAGAGAGAGAGAGAGAGAGCGGCAGTAGGCGGGCCTTTAAATAGGCGCAGCACGTCGGGCCCAGACGCACCACGCACACCTAGGTCCGCCCTCAGCTTCACCTGCACAGAAATAAATAGACGCACAGACAGCGCCCACACACCCACTTGTAGGAAGGGGTCGTGACAATATCCATTAAGTGGTAACCAGTGTCGCTTACGGCCATACCAACTTGAAAATGCCCGATCTCGTCTGATCTCGGATGCTAAGCTAGTTTGAAAATGCGATGGTTTGAATCCCCCGTCGCCAAGGAAACGGCGAGGTGGCGGGGGGCGCCTGCTTTCATTGAGGAGGCAGGATGCGATGGTTTGAAGCCCCCGTCGCCAAGGAAACGACGCGGTGGCGGGGGGGCGCCTGCTTTCCCATTGAGGAGGCAGGATGCGATGGTTTGAAGCCCCCGTCGCCAAGGAAACGGCGCGGTGGCGGGGGGCGCCTGCTTTCCCATTGAGGAGGCAGGACGCGATGGTTTGAATCCCCCGTCGCCAAGGAAACGGCGCCGTTTCGGGGGGCGCCTGCTTTCCCATTGAGGAGGCAGGATGCGATGGTTTGAATCCCCAGTTGCCAAGGAAACGGCGCCATTTCGGGGGGCGTCTGCTTTCCCATTGAGGAGGCAGGATGCGATGGTTTGAATCCCCAGTTGCCAAGGAAACGGCGCCATTTCGGGGGGCGTCTGCTTTCCCATTGAGGAGGCAGGACGCGATGGTTTGAAGCCCCCGTCGCCAAGGAAACGGCGCGGTGGCGGTTGGCGCCTGCTTTCCCATTGGGGAGGCAGGATGCGATGGTTTGAATCCCCCGTCGCCAAGGAAACGGCGCGGTGGCGGTTGGCGCCTGCTTTCCCATTGAGGAAGCAGGATGCGATGGTTTGAATCCCCCGTCGCCAAGGAAACGGCGCGGTGGCGGGGGGCGCCTGCTTTCCCATTGAGGAGGCAGGATGCGATGGTTTCAATCCCCCGTTGCCAAGGAAACGCCGCCGTTTCGGGGGGCGCCTGCCTTCTCATTGAGGAGGCAGGATGCGATGGTTTCAATCCCCCGTTGCCAAGGAAACGGCGCCTTTTCGGGGGGCGTCTGCTTTCCCATTGAGGAGGCAGGATGCGATGGTTTGAATCCCCAGTTGCCAAGGAAACAGCGCGGTTTCGGGGGGCGCCTGCTTTCCCATTGAGGAGGCAGGACGCGATGGTTTGAAGCCCCCGTCGCCAAGGAAACGGCGCGGTGGCGGTTGGCGCCTGCTTTCCCATTGGGGAGGCAGGGTGCGATGGTTTGAAGCCCCCGTCGCCAAGGAAACGGCGTGTATTCGGGGGGCGCCTGCTTTCCCATTGAGGAGGCAGGATGCGATGGTTTCAATCCCCCGTTGCCAAGAAGCGCCGCCCGTTTCAGGCGCCTGCTTTCCCATTGAGGAGGCAGGTTGCGAGGGTTTGAAGCCCCCGTCGCCAAGGAAACGGCGCCGTTTCGGGGGGCGCCTGCTTTCCCATTGAGGAGGCAGGATGCGATGGTTTCAATCCCCCGTTGCCAAGGAAACGGCGCCATTTCGCGGGGCGTCTGCTTTCCCATTGAGGAGGCAGGATGCGATGGTTTCAATCCCCCGTTGCCAAGGAAACGGCGCCATTTCAGGGGGCGTCTGCTTTCCCATTGAGGAGGCAGGATGCGATGGTTTGAATCCCCAGTTGCCAAGGAAACAGCGCGGTTTCGGGGGGCGCCTGCTTTCCCATTGAGGAGGCAGGACGCGATGGTTTGAAGCCCCCGTCGCCAAGGAAACGGCGTGTATTCGGGGGGCGCCTGCTTTCCCATTGAGGAGGCAGGATGCGATGGTTTCAATCCCCCGTTGCCAAGGAAACGCCGCCGTTTCGGGGGGCGCCTGCTTTGCCATTGAGGAGGCAGGATGCGATGGTTTGAAGCCCCCGTCGCCAAGGAAACGGCGCCGTTTCGGGGGGCGCCTGCTTTCCCATTGAGGAGGCAGGATGCGATGGTTTCAATCCCCCGTTGCCAAGGAAACGGCGCCATTTCGCGGGGCGTCTGCTTTCCCATTGAGGAGGCAGGATGCGATGGTTTCAATCCCCCGTTGCCAAGGAAACGGCGCCATTTCGGGGGGCGTCTGCTTTCCCATTGAGGAGGCAGGATGCGATGGTTTGAATCCCCAGTTGCCAAGGAAACAGCGCGGTTTCGGGGGGCGCCTGCTTTCCCATTGAGGAGGCAGGACGCGATGGTTTGAAGCCCCCGTCGCCAAGGAAACGGCGCGGTGGCGGGGGGCGCCTGCTTTCCCATTGAGGAGGCAGGATGCGATGGTTTCAATTCCCCGTTGCCAAGGAAACGGCGCCATTTTGGGGGGCGTCTGCTTTCCCATTGAGGAGGCAGGATGCAATGGTTTGAAGCCCCCGTCGCCAAGGAAACGGCGCCGTTTCGGGGGGCGCCTGCTTTCCCATTGAGGAGGCAGGATGCGATGGTTTGAAGCCCCCGTCGCCAAGGAAACCGCGCGGTTTCGGGGGGCGCCTGCTTTCCCATTGAGGAGGCAGGATGCGATGGTTTGTATCCCCCGTCGCCAAGGAAACGGCGCGGTTTCGGGGGGCGCCTGCTTTCCCATTGAGGAGGCAGGATGCGATGGTTTGTATCCCCCGTCGCCAAGGAAACGGCGCCGTTTCAAGGGGCGCTTGCTTTCCCATTGAGGAGGCAGGATGCGATGGTTTGAAGCCCCCGTCGCCAAGGAAACGGCGCCGTTTCGGGGGGCGTCTGCTTTCCCATTGAGGAGGCAGGATGCGATGGTTTGAAGCCCCCGTCGCCAAGGAAACGGCGCGGTTTCCGGGGGCGCCTGCTTTCCCATTGAGGATGCAGGATGCGATGGTTTGAAGCGGCCCGGTAGGACTCCTTCTTCAGCTTGACGGCATCCCTTACTTCCGGTGTCCACCACCGGTTCGGGGATTGCCGCCGCGACAGGCACCACAGACCTTACGGCCACAGCTACGAACGGCCGCATCGACAATAGAGGCCGAGAATGAAGCCCACTCGGGCTCCATGTCCCCAGCCTCCCCCGGGATCCGGGAGAAGCTCTCCCGGAGGTGTGAGTTGAAGGCCGCACCGACAGAAGGTTCTGCCAGACGTTCCCAGCAGACCCTCACAATACGCTTGGGCCTGCCAGGTCTTTCCTGCTTCCTCCTCCGCCAGCGGACCCAACTCACCACCAGGTGGTGATCAGTTGACAGCTCTGCACCTCTCTTCACCCGAGTGTCCAAGACACACGGCCGGAGGTCAGATGACACGACAACAAAGTCGATCATCGACCTCCGGCCTAGGGAGTCCTGGTGCCACGTGCACCGATGGACCCCCTTGTGCTCGAACATGGTGTTCGTTATGGACAAACTGTGAGTAGCACAGAAGTCCAATAACAGAACACCGCTCGGGTTCAGATCGGGGAGGCCGTTCCTCCCAATCACCCCTCTCCAAGTGTCACTGTCGTTGCCCACGTGGGCGTTGAAGTCCCCCAGTAGAACAACGGAGTGCCCGGTCGGTGCACTGTCCAGTCCCCCTCCCAGAGACTCCAAGAAGGCCGGGTACTCTGCACTGCTGTTCGGCCCATAGGCCGACACCACAGTGAGAGACCTGTCCCCGACCCGAAGGCGCAGGGACGCGACCCTCTCGTTCACCGGGGTAAACTCCAACACGCAGCGGCTGAGCTGTGGGGCTATGAGCCCACACCAGCTCGCCGCCGCTCCCCGCGGCCAACACCAGAGAAATGGAGAGTCCAACCCCTCTCAAGGAGTTGGGTTCCAGAGCCCAAGCTGTGCGTGGAGGTGAGGCCGACTATATCTAGCCGGTAACGCTCGACCTCCCGCACAAGCTCAGGCTCTTTCCCCCCCAGCGAGGTGACATTCCATGTCCCCAGAGCTAGTCTCCATGTCCGGAGATCTGGTCGCCGAGGCCCCTGCCTTCGACTGCCGCCCAGATCTCTCTGCACCCGGCCCCTATGGCTCCTCCCACGGATGGTGGGTCCAGGGGAGGGCGGTCCCACGTCGCTCCTTCGGGCTGTGCCCGGCCGGGCCCCGTGGGGAAAAGCCCGGCCAGCAGGCGCTCGCCCACGTGCACCCACCCCAGGCCTGGCTCCAGGGTGGGGCCCCGGTACCGCCTTTCCGGGCGACGTCACTGACCTAGTTTTTATCGTCATCATAATGAGAGCCATTTATACCCTATTTATTACATTTTCTTAATTGATTGTTGGGAGAATTAACGATAAATTTTCAAATAATTAACATTTTATATTAAAATGATCATCATTATTATTACTATTACTAACCTGCATAAATAAACTCAACTTTACAACATATAAACATCACCACTATAGAGCCACATCAGCCCGTGTCAGATTAGAATGTGTTTAATGCAGCTTTGGCACATTTGTTTACGTCTTACAGAAACAAAACTTAAAACTGCATGGCTCATTTGCATAAAATGTAAACACTGAAAAAACAGCTCTTTCCTTGTGCTGATGCTTCAGCTTCAGTCGGACTAAAGGACACGACTCAGTGGAATATGAGTGTTCTTTCTGTGACAGAGGATGTTCTGCTGATGGTGAGTCTGTTCTGTGCGTATGTCGCGTTGGAGATGGTTCATGTTTTCAGAGATCATACATGTGCAGATTGTACGTGTGCAGGTTTAGCTCTTTATTTAACAGTCCTTTCACTTTATTTATGTTGATCACTTCATTTATTTTGGCTCCTGTCCTGATGAAAAGACTGAAATGGCAATCAATCAATCAAACTTTATTTCTATAGCACCTTCCAAAAGCCAAAGCCGACCAAAGTGCTGTACAACAATAAAAACAAAATAGAAAACAATAAACATCATACACATAGGTCAACAAAGCCCATTACACCATTAAAATAAAGAAAGTGTCATAGGGCCACTAAGTGTTAAAAGCCATTCTAAATAAGTAGGTTTTAAGTTTGGCTTTGAACAAAGGCAGGTCAGTGATGGAACATAACTCAATGGGTAAAGAGCTCCAGAGTTTTGGCCACTGCAAAAGAACGATCACCCCACTGTTTGCACCGGGACCGGGGGACCTCCAGCAGATGTTGCCCAGCAGATTGTAGAGCTCTGCTGGGTTGGTGAGGGGTCAAAATCTCACACAAGTAGGAAGGTGCAAGACCATTGACTGCATTAAAAACAAACATCAACATTTAAAATGAATTCTGAAAATCCCGATCATACCCAGGATACGGATGTGCAGGTAAACGCACTCTCTGAGAGATATAGTGATCTCCAAGGAGCCAGAGCTGAGACGTGGGACTGTGGGGCCAAAACTCCAATGTTTGTGCTGTGAGACGCAGCCTCGACTCCTTACGCTACGCACAAGAACCTGCATTTGGTTTGTTGATTAAAAACGAACGTGATATACAAAATTCTTAATAATCAATTATTAATTCATTGACGAATCACGCCTATCCCTAAAACTTAGTGTAATGTTTGTATTGCAATCTTCACTATAGCCTATGTTTATGTAGGACATTTGAAAAAAAATATATTGGCGGTGTTACTATTTTTGGTATATGCTTGCGAGTGACCAATTAAAACTTGAGTATCACTGTCCCAGCATATCACGTGAACCCACAGGGGCCCTCAAATCCAACGCCGTGTTTACACCCTTTTGCGCCGGGCCCTCGTGAAGTCCGGATCGCAGACGTCGGCAACACCACCTGCCCCTGCCCTCCCCCAACCTCTAAAAAACTCACGTCCGTGTCCTCTGCATTGTGAAAACGGGAGTGAAAGTGTCTCTCATGTGGGGTAAAAGTGTCTCTCATGTGGGGTAAAAGTGTCTCTCATGTGGGGTAAAAGTCTCTCTCATGTGGGGTAAAAGTGTCTCATGTGGGGTAAAAGTGTCTCATGTAGGGTAAAAGTGTCTCTCATGTGGGGTAAAAGTCTCTCTCATGTGGGGTAAAAGTGTCTCATGTGGGGTAAAAGTGTCTCATGTAGGGTAAAAGTGTCTCTCATGTGGGGTAAAAGTGTCTCTCATTTGGGGTAAAAGTGTCTCTCATGTGGGGTAAAAGTGTCTCATGTGGGGTAAAAGTGTCTCTCATGTGGGGTAAAAGTGTCTCTCATGTGGGGTAAAAGTGTCTCTCATGTGGGGTAAAAGTGTCTCATGTGGGGTAAAAGTGTCTCTCATGTGGGGTAAAAGTGTTTCTCATGTGGGGTAAAAGTGTGTCTCATGTGGGGTAAAAGTATCTCATGTGGGGTAAAAGTCTCTCTCATGTGGGGTAAAAGTGTCTCTCATGTGGGGTAAAAGTGTCTCATATGGGGTAAAAGTGTGTCTCATGTGGGGTAAAAGTATCTCATGTGGGGTAAAAGTCTCTCTCATGTGGGGTAAAAGTGTCTCTCATGTGGGGTAAAAGTGTTTCTCATGTAGGGTAAAAGTGTGTCTCATGTGGGGTAAAAGTGTCTCATGTGCGGTAAAAGTGTCTCTGATGTGGGGTAAAAGTGTCTCTGATGTGGGGTAAAAGTGTCTCATGTGGGGTAAAAGTGTCTCTCATGTGGGGTAAAAGTGTCTCTCATGTGGGGTAAAAGTGTCTCATGTGGGGTAAAAGTGTCTCTCATGTGGGGTAAAAGTGTCTCTCATGTGGGGTAAAATTGTCTCATGTGGGGTAAAAGTGTGTCTCATGTGGGGTAAAAGTGTCTCTCATGTGGGGTAAAAGTGTCTCATGTGGGGTAAAAGTGCGTCTCATGTGGGGTAAAAGTATCTCATGTGGGGTAAAAGTGTCTCTCATGTGGGGTAAAATTGTCTCTGATGTGGGGTAAAAGTGTCTCTCATGTGGGGTAAAAGTGTCTCTGATGTGGGGTAAAAGTGTCTCTGAGGTGGGGTAAAAGTGTCTCATGTGGGGTAAAAGTGTCTCATGTGGGGTAAAAGTGTCTCTGATGTGGGGTAAAAGTGTCTCATGTGGGGTAAAAGTGTCTCTCATGTGGGGTAAAAGTGTCTCTCATGTGGGGTAAAAGTGTCTCATGTGGGGTAAAAGTGTCTCTCATGTGGGGTAAAAGTGTCTCTCATGTGGGGTAAAAGTGTCTCTGATGTGGGGTAAAAGTGTCTCTCATGTGGGGTAAAAGTGTCTCTGATGTGGGGTAAAAGTGTCTCTGAGGTGGGGTAAAAGTGTCTCATGTGGGGTAAAAGTGTCTCATGTGGGGTAAAAGTGTCTCTGATGTGGGGTAAAAGTGTCTCATGTGGGGTAAAAGTGTCTCATGTGGGGTAAAAGTGTCTCTGATGTGGGGTAAAAGTGTCTCTGATGTGGGGTAAAAGTGTCTCTGATGTGGGGTAAAAGTGTCTCTCATGTGGGGTAAAAGTGTCTCTGATGTGGGGTAAAAGTGTCTCTGAGGTGGGGTAAAAGTGTCTCATGTGGGGTAAAAGTGTCTCATGTGGGGTAAAAGTGTCTCTGATGTGGGGTAAAAGTGTCTCTGATGTGGGGTAAAAGTGTCTCTGATGTGGGGTAAAAGTGTCTCTGATGTGGGGTAAAAGTGTCTCTCATGTGGGGTAAAAGTGTCTCTCATGTGGGGTAAAAGTGTCTCATGTGGGGTAAAAGTGTCTCTCATGTGGGGTAAAAGTGTCTCTCATGTGGGGTAAAAGTGTCTCTGAGGTGGGGTAAAAGTGTCTCATGTGGGGTAAAAGTGTCTCATGTGAGGTAAAAGTGTCTCTGATGTGGGGTAAAAGTGTCTCATGTGGGGTAAAAGTGTCTCATGTGGGGTAAAAGTGTCTCTCATGTGGGGTAAAAGTGTCTCATGTGGGGTAAAAGTGTCTCTGATGTGGGGTAAAAGTGTCTCATGTGGGGTAAAAGTGTCTCTGATGTGGGGTAAAAGTGTCTCATGTGGGGTAAAAGTGTCTCTCATGTGGGGTAAAAGTGTCTCTCATGTGGGGTAAAAGTGTCTCTCATGTGGGGTAAAAGTGTCTCATGTGGGGTAAAAGTGTCTCTGATGTGGGGTAAAAGTGTCTCATGTGGGGTAAAAGTGTCTCATGTGGGGTAAAAGTGTCTCTGATGTGGGGTAAAAGTGTCTCTTATGTGGGGTAAAAGTGTCTCATGTGCGGTAAAAGTGTCTCTGATGTGGGGTAAAAGTGTCTCATGTGGGGTAAAAGTGTCTCTCATGTGGGGTAAAAGTGTCTCTCATGTGGGGTAAAAGTGTCTCTCATGTGGGGTAAAAGTGTCTCATGTGGGGTAAAAGTGACCCACATTTGGAGTCCACGTGCAGAATGTTTTGCTCTGATACTGGGGTTCACGTGTAGAGCTAGTGAATCCCCTGGGAGATCTACGTCGCTGACATGTGCCATTTGCAGGTCTACGGGATGTGTTGGGCGATCTCCGTTGCTGGGAATACACAGCGCTAAAATATCCCGTGTCCCCATGGTCCGAGTCACGGACCACAGAGGCATAGGAACGGGCGCGTGGTAGGCCAAGTTCTGGGAGTCAGGATGAGCTCTCGCGGATTAGGGTAAGTGTAAGACGCTCGTCTCCCAGGAGAAAACGAGTATGCACCGGCTGTCTCCCTTCTCCCAAAACCCCGTGCATCCCAGCGCCCCGATCGCCTCTGTTCTCTTCCGTGCCTGGAGGACATTTTGTCCTCGGACCCTCACGTATAAAGGAATAAAAATGAACCGATTTAACAAAACCCTTTAAAATCACAAGTGTTTTTGGTGTTCAGGTGATTATTTTATACTTCTTTTGTATTTATTTATTTATTTTTTAGTTTTTTTGTATTTTTTCTTTTTTTATATAAACAATTTTTTTTTTAATATAAATTGTGCCTCAGGTTAACGTGTTTCGGTCAGTATTCTGACCTTTATCAAAACCAAAGCACAAAAGGAGCTCTGCTGTGTGTCTGTCGATAAATGTTGTGTTGAAAGAGAGTTTTTTGTTTTTTTTTCCTTTGTAGGTGAACGGCGATGTGTAATTTGCCTTTTTTTTCCTTTGTAGGTGAACGGCGATGTGTAATTTGCCTTTTTTTTTCCTTTGTAGGTGAATGGCGATGTGTAATTTGCCTTTTTTTTCCTTTGTAGGTGAATGGCGATGTGTAATTTGCCTTTTTTTTCCTTTTGTAGGTGAATGGCGATGTGTAATTTGCCTTTTTTTTCCTTTGTAGGTGAATGGCGATGTGTAATTTGCCGTTGCAGCTGTAGAGATTCTTCAGGAGGCCGCACATGGGCCAGCCTCCCTTTTTTTCTTTTTTTTTTTTGCAATACAATATATTTATTTGTTGGTTATACAAGTATATGCTCACAAACCATACATTGTCACATTTGCTTAGATATTCAGTTAAAGGTTTTATGGAGAAAGGTACATTTCACTTAAAGATGAAAATATTTTTTGACATAGAGAATGATGTTTGGTGTTAGCATCTTTGTATTCACACCACACCCCTATAAATACACCGAAGACAAGAAATCAAAAGAGAATGTTTTTTAAGTGGTTGTAATGGAGAAAATGTGACAGATTTTACATTTAGGTGGACTTAAATACTGAGTATAGGAATTTAGCCTAGTGACCTTGTGGAATGTCACTGAAGCAACAGTGGACATTTTTATGCATGTAACAGGCAGTTTTGATAATGATGATCAATATGAATAATAAAAAGTTGATCATTTATTTATTTATTTTTTTCATTTAGCTACACCTGATTTAATTGCTTTAAGTAAATTTTAAGAAAAGCCATTCTACGGTGGAGTCTCAGCTTTTCTGTCCGACATTCTGACATGACCCTCACCACCTTCTGCTGATCGGCGAGCCAGGATTCTCTCTGGGCCTCCAGTTCTGAGATGGTCTTCTCTAGACTCAGCACTAAAGCCTGATGTTCCACCAAGTTCGCCTGGCATTTCGCAGTCATATCCTCCCACTTCTGCTCCGGTTGGATCTTCCTCCTCTTCTGACAACAGTCAAAGATCTCAAAGATATCGTTTCAGGTCCTGGCAGCGAGCAGCCAGGCTCTGAAACGTCTTTTTTTTTTTTTTTTTTATTATTAAATTATATTATGAACACACAAACACAGTTGCTCAGATATAACAGATGAGAGACATTTGTATCTAAATATATGTATATATAAAGACAAAAGCAAACTGAAAATAATAAACAGTGCTGAAAGATGACAGCATAGAATTGCATACAAAAAAGACAATTAACGAGAGGGGAATCCGTTAAGCACACAAGAGGCCAACACTGGGCCTATAAACCTCAAATACGGTTCCCATGTGGAGTAAAAAGTGTCCGTAGAAGAGTTAAGCATACATGTGATGTATTCACTGGGAATACATTCCATTGTGATATTATGCCATGATTTCTTCGTAGGAGCAGAGTCCTTAATCCAGAAGTATAAAATATTCTTTCTCGCAGTAAAAGTTAACAGATTGAACAATCGTTTGTGCTTGGAGTGGATACGAGGGTCTGGGAGGCCAAGGAGAAGATATTTGGGATCCAAGGGTATGGTAATATTAAAAATAAAATACAAATCCTTAACCACACCAGACCAATAGTGTTGTATTTTGGCACATGACCACACACAATGAAAATAGTCACCAACTTCAGTCTTGCATTTCCAACACAATGGAGAGAGTTTTGGATCCATCTTATTTTTGAGAACAGGTGTTATATGTATTCGATGCAATATTCTAAATTGGATTGCCATGGTTCGGTTACAAACGGAAATTCGTGCAGCCTTTTCCCATACTTCCTGCCACACCTCGGGATCTATCAAAATGCCCATATCACTTTCCCACGCCAATTTCACAGACACAGAGGCAGAAGGAATATTAGAAACTATAGCTTTATAAAATACAGAAATTGAGTGTTTACCAGGTGAACAAAGTATGTTTTCTATAGCGGATAAGTCATTATTTGTAAGTGTTGTGTCTCTGATAATAAAGTGCCTAACTTGTAAATATCTGAAAAAATCTGTTTTCTGTAACCCAAATTTTTCCTGTATCTGTATAAAGGACATCAACCCTCGGTTTTCAAATAGATCCCTTAATTTTGTAATACCTTTCCTCAACCAAAGTTTAAAGCCCTGATCCTTACGCCCCGGTAAAAAATCTGGGTTATCTACGATTGGAGTGAGCGCAGAGGTACTGCAGCAGGTCTCCACTTTACGGACCATTTTCCAAGCTTTTACAGTATTCAAGGAAATCGGGTTTCCACAAATTTCTTTGACTGAGCTGTTAATAAAAAGGAGGGTCCAAAGAGGGCAATTACACTGAGAGGATTCAATGCCTAACCAAACTGAGGTGGGACTATTCTCAAACCATTGAGTAATCACACGTAAATGAACTGCTAATTGATAATGTCTGAAATTAGGCATATCAAGACCCCCATCGGAACGAGGTCTCTGAAGCCTGGACATTTTCAATCTAGGTTTCCTTTTACTCCAAACAAAAGAACTCAGCCATCCTTCAAGCAATTTGATCACCTTGTTTGTCAACAAAAGTGGTATCATCTGGATAGGATAAAGTAGTCTGGGCAGAATACACATTTTAACAAGAGCAACTCTGCCAAGCCAAGACATAGGCAAAGGAGTCCACCGATCTAAATCTGCTTTTATGGCATCCAGGAGAGGCGGATAGTTGGCTTTATACAAAGATTCAATTGAGGGTGTTATAAATATGCCCAAATAAACAAATCCAGATGGCGACCAGCGAAATGGAAAGGGTACAGACAATTTAGGAACTGAAACCAAGGATCCAAGTGGCATGGCTTCGGATTTAGAGAAATTAATTCTATAACCAGAGAACTCGCTAAACAAAGCAATTGTATGAATCAATTTCAAGGTAGAGGATTGAGGATTAGACAAAAAAATCAGTACATCATCCGCATAGAGCGAAATCTTATGTTCTCTCTCATTCGCCAAGATCCCTGATATTAATTTATTCTGTCTGATCGCTTGAGCTAATGGTTCAATGACAAGATTGAAGAGCAGAGGACTTAAAGGATCACCCTGCCGATTTCCTTGAAAAAGAGAGAAGTTATGAGATTTAAATCCATTAGTAATGACAGATGCCGTAGGAGAATTATAAAGAATCTGAATCCAGTGAAGAAAAGTCTCACCTAAGCCAAATTTACCCAGAACATAAAATAAGTATGTCCATTCCACGCGGTCAAACGCCTTTTCCGCGTCAAGGGAAATCACTAAAGCTGGGTCCTTAGAGCCATTAATTAAATAAGTGAATGATATTGAGTAGTCGCCTCATATTATCAGTTGAGTGCCGACCTTTAATAAAACCAGTCTGATCATTACAAATAATCATAGGGAGTATTTTTTCTAACCTTAAAGCCAATATTTTAGAGAGTAGTTTTTGGTCTGAATTAAGCAAAGCAATCGGTCTATAGGAGGCACATTTTTCAGGATCTTTTCCTTTCTTAAGAATAAGAGAAATATTTGCCTCTCTCAAAGAGGGAGGGAGGACACCTAAGGAGAATGAATGATCCAACATGGCAAGCATAGGGTCTATAATAGTGTTGCCAAACACCTTGTAAAACTCATACCCAAACCCGTCCGGCCCTGGGGCCTTTCCCAATGGCATAGACTTCAATGCTAGGAGAGCCTCCTCCCTGGTGATTGGAGCATTAAGACTCTGTTTCTGGGCTTCTGTAATCTTTGGAAGTGAAATATCTGAAAAAAAGAATGCATGAGATCTAAAGCATTGGAAGGTTGCTCTGACTTATATAAGTTTGAGTAGAAAGTTGCAAATTCTGCATTGATAGATTTTGTATCTAAATATCTGGAGCCATCTGAGCCTGTAACAGAAACTATAGTCTGCGCCGCAAAACGCTTCTTCACAAGATTTGAAAGGTATTTACCAGGTTTATCTCCAGATTCATAAAGTTTTTGTTTAGCAAATTTAAGTGAATATTCTGCTTTTTGAATCAGAAGAGTATTCAAAGCAGCTCTGGTAGCTGAGATTTCTGTAAGTAATTCAGGATCAGGTTTGGATGCATGCTCTTGTTCAAGGTCAGCTAAGCAAGACTGAAGGTGATTAACATGTTCAGTTCTCTGGCGCTTCCTAGATGCCACATAAGAGATGACCAGGCCCCTACAGTAAGCCTTACAAAGAATAGAGGCCTTACAAAGAATAGAGGGATTTTCTGCGGAGACAGAATTAATACACAAAAAAATCTTCAGTTCGGAATTTAAATAAGAAATGAAGCAATCATCCCTTAAAAGAGAGGAAGGCAGTCTCCAAAATTTAGATAGGGAAGCGTTATTGGCAACATTATAAACCATAAATACAGGAGCATGATCCGAAAGTACAATGCTGCCAATAGAGCAAGACAAAACACTGGATAGATTAGTAGAAGGAACAAAAAAGTAATCAAGTCTTGAGTAACTCTTATGCGGAGAAGAGAAAAATGTAAATTCCAAATTTAAAGGATGTAAACATCTCCAAACATCAGAGAACCCTGTGTCTCGGCATAAAGAGGAGAGCATTTTGGCCTGTTTAGACATGCATGAACCATGCGCTGGGAGTCGGTCAATAGAGGGGTCGAGAATACAATTAAAATCACCCCCGATAAATAAATGATCAGAGGCTAAATTTACAAACTGTGAGAAAACTTTTGAGAGAAAGTCAGGAGAGTACCCCGGAGGACAGTATAAATTTAAAAGTGAAACATTCTGACCAAAAAGTGTCCCTGAGACCCTGACATAACGTCCCAAAGGATCATTAATGCAGTCTGTAGCAGTGAAAGGGACTTTTTTACTAACCAAAATTGCCACCCCTCTGGCATAAGAGGAGTAAGAAGTAGCAAAGATCTGACCAACCCAGCCCTTATGAAGTTTGGTTAAATCCTTGTTTTCAAAATGAGTTTCCTGAAGGAATGCAATAGAAACCTCCTCCCGCTTTAAAAAAGAATAAATTGCAGCTCTCTTTGCAGGTTTTTGTAAACCTCTCACATTCCAAGAACAGAATTTAATATTTACGTTAGATCTTATCATGACAGAAAATACAACAACTTAAATGCTGACATCCTGTAAGGAAAATAAGTAACTAAATACAAGAAATAATCAACAATCAAATATATCAGCTGAAAAATGACCTCATCCTGAGCAAAAATAAAACAGCAAGAACAGATGAACAAAACATAAAAAATAAACCAAAGTAAAGTAATGGGGTCTTTCCCTAAGAAAAAAGGGACAACACTCTCACATTTCACTATCCTCGAACATACCATAAATGCACACTCGGACAGTTGGCATTTTATGCCACTTGGCATTATAAAAAAAAATAAATAAAGGATAGGACAATCACGATCAACGACCCAAACAGTAAGTATTGAAAGTATAACACGCCTCAGTACTTGAATCAGTCTGAAGAGACTGAGCGTAGAAAGGCGAGGACCTCCTCCGGAGAAGTGTAAATCTTCTTGGCACCGTTGTAAGAAACGTGTAGAGTAGCTGGATAAAACAAACCGTAGGATATTCCCTCTTCCCGCAGCTTACGTTTAACCGCATCAAACGCCTTTCGCTTCTTCATGACGGAGGCAGAGAAGTCATTATAGAAGAAGAGTCGGGATCCGTTGAAAACAAGAGCATTGCCTTGACTGGCCCGGCGCGCCGCCTCCATCACTCGCTGTTTATCTTGGAATACATGAAAGCGTAGCAACAGCGGCCGGGGTCTGTTACCTTCAGACGGCTTTAGCCCAGGTACACGATGCGCTCGCTCCAGCCGAATACGCCCGTCCGTGGGTATTTTGAGAAACTGAGGCAGCCACGACCGGCTGACTCATCTCCACGCCCTCAGTCAGACCCAGGAGTCGGATATTCAGACGTCTGCTGTAATTTTCAGCCATGTCCGCCTTTTCAGACAGTAAACTGACTTCCTTCTCCAGCCGTCCGATTCTGGATTCGTATGCTGCAACCATGTCCTCGAAAGCTAGTATTCTAGCTTCGGCCTCGTCAAGCCGTGTGTTTGTGGCTTTAATATCTTCTGTATGCTGGCGAACAGTTTCGGACAATGGGGCAAGCTTATCGTCGATCAATTTGGTTATGTTGGCAGTCATAATCTCAAAGGCTTTGGCCATAGCTGGGTCAAGGTCCGCGGTAGCTTCATTAGCATCAGGAGGAGGCCCCTCGCCATCTTGATGCGAGTCATTATATCCCGAGGGCGCTTCATTTTTGTCTTTTGGTCTCCTGGGTTTTCCCATATTATCAAAAGATTGTGGCCAAAATGTTTCCAGGGACATAGCCCGTAATATCCACGGGAGAATCAGGAGGTCGCCGCGCAGATTGTCAGGATATTATAAAAAATGTAGCCAAGTGGCACGGGGCCTTTGCCGAAACGCTGTTCTCAGCTCGCCACCATCACGTGACCCCCCAAGTTGATCATTTATAAGACATGAACAGTAAAAGAATATCCTGCCAAACTGTGCACCTGTGGGTACTGACATCTGCCTCTGTGACTCCAGTGAGTTTAACATGTGTGTCCTTTTCTCATTGATCATTTAGAGCTCTGTTGTGAGCTGTCCTTTACTCTGGATATTCTTCATTATGGACTGGACCACATCAGACGTTGTGCCCAGACCTCCGAAATCTGGAGTATGTAACCTGGTCTCATTCATGGTGGTGAGGACTGCATTTCGGATTAGGCTTGCATAATCATTCAGCTTTAGATGGTCCAGCATCATGCAGCTAGCCAGCAGCATAGCTGTAGGGTTAGCAATGTTCCTCCCTGCAATACTTTTGCCTGTGTTTCTTGTGGCTGTTTCAAAAACAGCATAGTCACGGCCATAATTGGCACCAGGCACGAGGCCAGGCCCTCCCACTAGACCAGCACAAACATTGCTGACCACATTCCCGTACAGATTGGGCATCACCATGACATCAAACTGCTGTGGTTTGGACACCAGCTGCATAGTAGTGTTGTCCACAATCATGTTGTCAAACGTGATGTCTGGATAGCCTGAGGCCACTTCTTTGCAGCACTGCAGGAACAGACCATCGCCGAGCTTCATTATATTGGCTTTATGCACTGCAGTGACCCTACGTCGGCCTTTCTCACGAGCCAGATTGAAAGCATACTCTGCGATCCTGAGGGAATTGTTCCGGGTGATGATCTTAAGGCTCTCCACTACGCCTGAAACACTCTCGTGCTCCAGACTGCTGTACTCTCCCTCTGTGTTCTCACGGATGATCATAATGTCAATATTCTTGTGTCGAGTATGAACTCCAGGAAGAGACTGGCAGTGCATCACGTTGGCGTACAGGTCCAAGCTTGTGCGGAGCATATTATTCACAGATTTAACTGAAGGCGGCAATGTGTGATTGGTTTCTATGTTACCTTTGAGAGCAACTCCATTTCGGCGGATGGCAGTAACAGCATTGACTATGTCATCCTGGTTTTCCTGAGCAGCGTTGACATGAACCACTTCAAAGTCCACGGGCACGCAGCTGAATCTGAAGACTTCTCTGACATTACTTAAAAGATCGGGTCCAATCCCATCTCCTGGAATCAGAGTGACTGTGTGTCTGCCTCCATACTTAGCAGGAGGGGGTATATGTTCTCCAGTGAGGATGGACTTGTTCCTTTGACTTGTCACTGTTGTCCCCAAAACTTTAGCCGCACTTCCAAAGTGTCCTGCCTTGAGAGGAGTAATTATTTTGGACATCGAGAGCACAATACTGTGGGCAGCCATGTTGCTTCAGGTGAAGTGAAATGTTGAAAGAGAGGTTTTTTTTTTTTTTCCTTTGTAGGTGAACGGCGATGTGTAATTTGCCTTTTTTTCCTTTGTAGGTGAATGGCGATGTGTAATTTGCCGTTGCAGCTGTAGAGATTCATGTTCGTTCATGTTTTGCCTCTTCATGAAGACAAAGCTTCAAAGACTTCAAAGCTTTGAAGTTTAAAGTTCAAAGGTGACACCAGCTGCAGCGGTTGCTAGGCAACGGGAGAGAGAGAATACAAGACAACTACACATTACCTTGTCCGCGCTCTAGCTCGACAACCGTCTCACCTAGGAATGTCAAACTTCATGGCTGGACACCCCATGGGTCAATCAGAATCAGAATCAGAATAGCCTTTATTGTCATTGTAACAAAAGATACAACGAAATTGAGTGGCATCTCCCTTTTTGTTTAAAAGAAAACACAAACAAAAAATAAATACAGACAAACACAAAAATAAATACAAACACAAAATAAATACAAGATAAAAAATAAAAAATAAATAAAAAGATTTAAAGGAGGTAGATATATGACAATTATTGCACATGATTTGGAAAGTGACCAGTGGTGTAAAGTGCAGATTTAGTGAATTGTCAGAGCGAGTTTGAATACTGTAAATTGAGTGCTGTGACAGCTCTTGGATAGAAACTGTCCCTGAATCTGTTAGTCCATGAGCGGAGTGACCTGTAGCGCCTGCCAGAGGGCAACAGGGCAAGAAGGTGATGGCCGGGGTGAGAAGTGTCCTTGACAATGTTCAGAGCTCTCCTGAGGCAGCTGGAGTTGTATAAGTCCAGAAGAGAGGGCAGAGGGCAGCCGATAATCTTCTCTGCTGTCCTTACTACCCTGTGCAGCCTCTTCTTCTCTGCCTCAGTGCAGCTGGAGTACCACACCGTGATGGCATAGGTCAGCAGACTCTCTATGCTGGAGCGGTAGAAGGTCACCAGCAGCTGGGTGTTCAGGTTCTCCCTCCTGAGAACCCTCAGGAAATGAAGCCGCTGCTGGGCTTTCTTTACCACTGCCGCAGTGTTCACAGACCAAGAGAGGTCTGCTGCGATGTGGACTCCAAGATACCTGAAGGACTCCACCCTCTCCACACATTCGCCGTTGATGAACAGGGGTGCAGGGGCAGCTCTGTTCTTCCTGAAGTCCAGGATGAGCTCCTTGGTTTTGGCAGTGTTCAGTGTCAGGTTATTCACTGAACACCACTGTTCCAGTCGGAGGATCTCATCCCTGTAGGCTGCCTCGTCCTCCCCAGTTATCAGGCCCGCTATCGTTGTGTCATCAGCAAACTTCACAATGATGTTCTCCGAGTGGGCGGGGCTGCAGTCGAACGTGTAGAGAGAGTAGAGGAGAGGACTCAGCACACAGCCCTGAGGAGAGCCGATGCTGAGAGTGCGGGTGGATGAGAGATGTGGACCAAGTTTTACTCTCTGAGGCCGGTTGGTTAGAAAGTCCTTAATCCAAGCGCAGGTGGAAGGAGGGATCCCCAGGTTGGACAGCTTGGGGACCAGGATGTCTGGGATTATTGTATTAAAAGCAGAGCTGTAGTCAATGAAGAGCAGCCTGACGTAGTTGTTCCGGTGCTCCAGGTGGCTGAGTGCTGAGTGGATGGTGGTGGCTATGGCGTCCTCTGTAGATCTGTTGGACCGGTATGCGAACTGATGTGGGTCTAGGGTGGGGGGGAGACAGTCTCTGATATGACGCAGAACCAGTCTCTCGAAGCACTTTGTGATGATAGGGGTCAGTGCTACAGGTCGATAGTCATTGAGGCTGGTTGTGGAGGACTTTTTTGGAACTGGGATGATAGTTGCAGACTTCAGGCAGATCGGAGTGACAGCTTGGGCCAGAGACAGGTTGAATATGTCTGTGAAGACCTGAGACAGCTGAAGAGCACAGGCCTTCAGCACTTTCCCAGGTACTCCATCTGGACCAGTTGCCTTCCTTGGGTTCACTGACCTGAGTACCCGTGTGACCTCCTGTACTTCTACGGTCAGTGGGGGGATGCTGGAAGCTGGAGGGGGGTGCAGCGGTATAGCAGGGAGCTGTGTTGGAGACACAAAGCGTGCAAAAAAGCTGTTCAGTTCTTCTGCTAGCCCGGCATCTGGGTCACCTGATGTCATGACACAGCCCCTGTAGTTGGTGATGGTCTGGATGCCCTTCCACACCTGCCGGGGGTTGTTACTGCGGAGATGATCCTCCACTGTCCTTTTGTGAACAGCTTTGGCCTCCCTGATGCCTCTCCTCAGGTCAGCACGAGCGGCGCTGTAGAGAGCTCTGTCACCAGACCTGAGGGCTGCGTCACGGGCCCGGAGGAGCATGCGGACCTGGTTCGTCATCCAGGGTTTCTGATTTGGATATACCCGTATGGTCTTATCCACAGTGACGTTCCCAATGCAGTACTTGATGTAATCCAGTACAGTCTCTGTGAATACAGCCAGGTCCACATGGTGAAATGCATCCCACTGGGTGACCTCAAAGCAGTTTTGAAGTTGGGGGAGGGCATCCTCAGGCCAGGTGGTGATGGTCCTCATAGTGGGCTTTATTTGACGGCAGCAGGGAGTGTAGGCTGGGGTGAGAAGCAGGGAGAAGTGGTCAGACAGTCCCAGGTGGGGGAGGGGGGTGGCTCTGTATGCATGTTTGATGTTAGAATAGACATGATCCAGAGTGTTTTCCCCTCTAGTTGGGCAGCTGACATGTTGGTGAAAATTCGGCAAAACAGATTTCAGATTTGCCTTGTTAAAGTCACCTGCTATGATATGAACACCATCAGGGTGGGCCAGTTGGCGCTTGTTGATGGTGTGTGCGAGGAGAGAGAGTGCCGTGTTTACATTAGCGTCTGGAGGGATGTAGACAGCAGTGATGATAACAACAGATAGTTCTCTGGGTAGGAAAAATAGTCTGCATCTTACTGACGTATACTCCAGGTCAGGGGAGCAATGTGTCTCCAACACAGCACTGTTGTTACACCAAGTCAAGGATGTTCCCTATTGATTTCAAGGTCACAGGGTCAAAGGTCAAGGTCACGGCCCGACCCTTTGCGAAAACCTTGTCAGTATTGGAATCTTCCAAACTGCACCAACAATTCATCTTTAACTAGGTTTGACAAATTCTAACTTAATTCTATATACAATAATTCAAAGTACGGGCGTATTTTGCCCCGCTGGCGGAGCTCTTGTTTTTTTTTTTTTCCTTTGTAGGTGAACGGCGATGTGTAATTTGCCTTTTTTTTCCTTTGTAGGTGAATGGCGATGTGTAATTTGCCGTTGCAGCTGTAGAGATTCTTCAGGAGGGCCAACCTCCCTTTTGTAATGAGAGCAAACATAAGTGTGAATGAGCTATTAAACAAATACTGATTGGCAGATCCTGTGCTTTGTAGTGTATCTGTTGAGAATCCCATTTGAAATGAGCTCTCTGCCCCTTCCTTTTATACATCAGGGGAGGGAGGGGGGGAGAGAAAGGAGCACTAGGCGTTTTGCCCAGACATGTCCCACCTATGAACTAGTAAATAATTGCTCTTAATGTGTTTTTAATGTGTTTTTTGAACTATATGAACTTGAAAAACTTCTTTATAACTTTTTTTTATTTATTATTATTTTATTTTATTTTATTTTTTTATTTTGTTTTGTTTTTAAAGTTAGGGTTAGTGGCCTTGGTTAGGGTTAGTGGTTAAGGTTAGGGTTAGGGTTAGTGGTTAAGGTTAGGGGTTAGGGTTAGTGGTTAAAGTTAGGGTTAGGGTTAGTGGTTAAGGTTAGGGTTATTGGTTAAGGTTAGGGGTTAGGGTTAGTGGTTAAAGTTAGGGTTAGGGTTAGTGGTTAAGGTTAGGGTTAGTGGTTAAGGTTAGGGGTTAGGGTTAGTGGTTAAAGTTAGGGTTAGGGTTAGTGGTTAAGGTTAGGGTTAGTGGTTAAGGTTAGGGTTAGTGGTTAAGGTTAGGGTTAGTGGTTAAGGTTGGGGTTAGGGTTAGGGGTTAGGGTTAGGGTAAACAAACCGTACCGGTATCAGTTCAGACCTTTGGGATATCGGGTGTTGAGACGTGAGATCCACACTTTCTGGAATTCCAGTCTCTCCACCCTAGTCCACAATAAGCTACTCTGTAGTCCTACTATCCTGACAGATTGCCATCCATGTAATATGAAATGGGAAATCAACCTTGGAGTATCTGTCCTGGTCTCAGACCCCGTAGAACACTGATCAAATCTACGCTTGTCTTGTAACAGACATACAAAAAGAGAGTTTCCCGTGGCTCCCACATATTGAGTGAAACAAGTGGAGCAAAAAATCAAATATACACAATTATAAGAATGACACGTAAAAAACTGAGAAATCTGAAATATCTCCTTGGTTGTTCTGTGAGAAATGAAGCTTTTGTGTATCAAAATGCCATCTAAGAGGTTGGGTCTAGGTACATAATCTATTGGTTTAAGTCTGGCTCTAACCAAGTACTTCTGTAGATTATAATTTTTCTTATAAGCCGAAATAACTTTGTATTTGGGAAAGAGGCCTTGTTCCAGAATAAATGTCCTAAAGTTTCTTTTGAGTACACTATGCAGTTCTGTGGCCTTAGTAGAATAACACGTAATGAGGGGAATCACACGTTGTGTTTGTTCCGTTTGGCTTTGATTGTCAATTGTCCTCAGACAGTCCTTGAGGAATGATTTTTGGTAACCCCTGTGTCTCAAGGCCTTAAATAAAATCTGAACTGCCTGAAAAAAATCCGTTTCCTGTGTACAAATTCTTTTAAACCGTAAAAGTTGGGATTTCACAAGACCTCTAAATGTGTGCTTAGGATGAAAGCTAGACTTATCCAACAGGGCATGTGTGTCTGTTGTTTTGAAAAAAACTTTAAGATCCAATATGTTAGAATTTTGAAACCTAGGGCCTTTATAGACCGTAGTATCCAGAAAATCAATAGATTCATATGAGGTTGAACTTTTGAGTTTGATGGAGGGATCATGAGAATTCAATATCTGAAAAAAGTTTTGAAATTCCTCAAGAGTGTGCGTCCAAATGCCAAATATATCGTCTAAATATCTCAAATAAACTAAAGGTTTAATAGGACATTTGTCCAAAACTGTTCCCAATCAGCCATATAAATATTGGCATATGCTGGTGCAAATTTCTTTCCCATGGCAGTGCCTTTGGTCTGTAAATAGAACCTTCCATCAAACTCAAAATCATTTCTAGTTAAATTAATATCTAAGAGTTGCAACAGTTCCATATGAGGACGTTTTGGATCTGGATATTTCAGGAAGACTTTCTTAACTGCTTGGATTCCTGCTGGGATATCAATGTTGGTGTATAATGAATCAACATCAAATGTGAATAACATAGCTTCTGCTGGAACAACCAGATTATTAATGATAGAAATGAAATGGTACGTGTCTTTAATGTAAGCAGGATGTCTAGTGGAAAGGGGTGTGAGATGAACTGAGAGGAAATCAGCTGTTCTATACGTCTCACTACTACAATCTGATACGATGGGTCGGCCTGGAGGGATCCGATACGGGAGGGACCATTTTTCAGGTTCTTTGTGGACTTTGGGTAACATATAAAACCTCCTAGTTCTAGGGTTGCCATCTCCCTTCAAAAACTGTTGTTGTTTTTCTGTAATGAATTCCTTCTCATGGAGTGTATCAATTATTTTGTGTACCATAGGAATAGTTTGATAAAATATGGTTTTTTCCAATTGAACATAATAATTTTTATCTGTTAACTGTCTCAGACCTACCCGTACCCCTATGGACTAACATCAAGGACCATGTTGTCCACCCTCCTGTGGGCTCACCACCTGCAGAGGGGTTCATAGGGGGGGGTCAGGTGCTATGAGTATTGGGCAGCACGCTGCCCCCGCGACTCAGCCGGATTAAGCGGGAGAAGATGGATGGATGGATGGATGGATGGATGGATGTCTCAGACCTTCCCAAACGTACTGTTTCCTATCCAGGACAACCGTGACACTGCCCTTGTCAGCCGGTTTGATAATCAATTGTTTGTTTCGTACCAATTGTAGTAAAGCTTCTTGTTCTGAAGGCGAAATATTCGGATATTCTTTTTCCAATCTAAAATGAGTCCGAAAAGCCTTAAGATCCTGTTTAATTAGAACCCCCACCTCAGGAGGTAGTTGATCTAAAGGAGGGGACCAAGTACTAGGTGTCACAAATTCCTGTTTTCCCGTATCAGGTTGTCCATCAAAAAAGAAAGCTTACTTTAATCTTCTATGATAGTTTTGTATGTCGACTTGAAGTTGTTGTTCCTGCTGATTGGTGATATTAATGGCTGGAACAAAGGTGAGACCTTTATTTAATAAATCCAATTGTGTCTGTGTTAGTTTGTAATCTTCGGCCAAAACAATAACATTCTGGGGCCTGTCTGAAGGACAGGCTAGTAGCCCCGTAACTTTTGACCTTAAGGGGCAGACAAGTTTAAGTGGTCACACCAATGTTGCAGCATACCCCTAGCAGTGTCCTTCGTCCAGTGTATATTGTCCTCCTCAGTAGCAAACAAACTGTTTTGTAGCAGTGGTATGAAGCGTAGGTAACCCTCAATGTATTCATTGAGCTCACCCAGTGAGACTTGTTCTTGCTCTGGGAGCTGTTCAGAGTAGTTGATGAGAGGAACCCACAGTTCAGCAGTTGGGAACTTATTTTTAGCAGTTCGTATGGCGGCCTGGAGCTGTCTGATAGACGTTTCTTGAGACTTTTGAGCCCTATTGTTCAATCCAAATGCCAAAACCAATTTTTTGACATGGACAAACGTCATGGTCTTTTCTAAAATGGCCTGTGCGTGTCTAAAGTTTGCTCCCGGATAACTCTCAATCTGTAGATCTTCAATGTCGTGTGTTCCTATCCTGCTCAAGTTGGAGTCTCCCATCATCACAAACTTTTTGTTCACAGTTAAGTTCCACATGCTCATTTTCCTGCTGGTGTTAATGTGTCGGGTAACCAAAAACTTGCCCCTCGGTGACTTTAATGTCTCCAAAAGATCTGCATCTGAAACAGACCCCCAGTCAGTGTTGGTAGGGGATGCCTCTCCTATGTGCCCCAAAATCCTAGGTGAATCAGGGCCCGCCTCCAATAAAAACATCGGTGTACCATTTTCCATAACTATTGGTCTAACAGGTGAAACATTGCCCTTAACAACCGGCGTACTAACTCGTGAAGGGGGAGTTTGTGCCCAGACTCTCTGTGGAGTCTGAGAACAAGAAGCCGTCACAGGTGTCAACATTTGGTGTAACGAGGGAGCCATTTGTGTGGCCACCTCTGGTCTATCTGGCACCGCACTCAGCCAAGCGATGTCCTGGTCCATCTGTTCCTCCAAAACAACAGCCGGATTCCTAGCAAGTGTCCTTCTCTGAGGTCTCTGTTCTAGTGGTCTAATAGGTGTATCCATGTGTGTAGTAGTGGCATGTATCTGTGCATTCACTTGTATCTGTGTCCTATCCGTTTGCTCAGGGGATATCTTGTTCTCCCGGTGTGCTGCCAGCGTCTCGCTTGTGGTGGTCTGTGTCCCACAGTCTAGAGTCCGTTCCCTAGTCGTTTGTCCCGGTTGCACATTTTGTATCTCCGTGTCACTGTTTTGCGATGGCTGCTGTGGTGGGGTATTCCCCATATCTGAACCGGTTTGTTCCGGACAATCTACCTGTACTGGCTGCTGTGGTGGAGCAGTATCCAATGCTGCACTAGTTTGATCCGAGGCAACACAGGAGCTGATCCGCTCTTTCGTAATTAATATTGTCTTTTCTGTAAGGCGTGGAATGTTTTTTTCAGCCCATCTGGTGGCGATCTCAAATGCCACTGTCCAATCACTAGTCAAATCCTGTACAATACTAGCTAACAACGCGTCCCTTTCAATTTGGTAATGTTCTCTGAGAATGATCAAAGTTGTATATCCCCATTGTTTCGCGTTACCCCGGATCTTTTCTGTCGTGCTCTCACTTGGCAAAGCCGGTCTAATCATCGATCCTAGTTTGAACCGTTTTTGTAATGGTCCTAGGCTCTTCCGCAGCAGAAACCTTGTCTAAATGGTGCTCAAGTTTAATCAAACTGTGAAATGAACGAATCAATTTTTTTCATCGTATTATCCGCTGGTCTGTATGTATTCCGCACAAAAGGAACCCTGTCTGGGGCGAACCGTGTACGTCCAGCATCAGTTCTGCGTGACTGATATGCACCATCTGAAGGTTTACGTCGCTGATCTGTAACATTTGAAAGTCTACGGGATGTGGTAGGCGATCCATGTCGCTGGGGATCCACGGCGCCTAAATGTCCCGTGTCTCTACGGTCCGAGCCGCGGACCACAGAGGCATAGGAACGGTACGGTCGCGTGGTAGTCCAAGTCCTGGGAGCCCGGATGAGTCAGTGTCAGGTGCTCGTCTCCCCGGCGAAGGCGAGTATACTCTGGCTCTCTCCCAGCTCCCAAAACCCAGTGCATCCCCTTGAACCGATCGCTTCTGTTCCCCTTTGTTTCTCTTAAACCGTGTGTCAACATATCCAAATGGTGATCTGTCCCGTGGCCTATACCTGCCTCTCTCAAACCGTGTGCCCTCATATCCAAATGGTGATCTGTCCCGTGGCCTATACCTGCCTCTCTCAAACCGTGTGCCCTCATATCCAAATGGTGATCTGTCCCGTGGCCTATACTTGTCTCTCTCAAACCGTGTGTCCTCATATCCACACGGTGAACTGTCCCGTGGCCTATACTTGTCTCTCTCAAACCGTGTGCCCTCATATCCACACGGTGAACTGTCCCGTGGCCTATACTTGTCTCTCTCAAACCGTGTGTCCTCATATCCACACGGTGAACTGTCCCGTGGCCTATACCGTCTATTGTCACGGTGGTGTGGTACGGTCCTGGAGGACATTTTGTCCTCGGACACTAACGTGAAAGGAAATAAAAAATGAACCGATTTAACAAAAATCTTTAAAATTACAAATGTTTTTGGTGTTTAAGTTGATTATTTTTTACTTTTTTTGTATTTTTTATTTTTATTTTTTATAAATAAACAAAAAAATATTTAAAAAAAATTTTGTGCCTCAGGCTAACGCGTTTCAGTCAGTGTTCTGACCTTTATCAAAACCGAAGCACAAAGATCTATGAGAGTAGTGTCCAGTCTGATATTGGTTCCCTGCTTGTAAATTTTACAACCATCTGAAGGCAGCATCCGAGACAGCAAAGGCACCCAGCTCTGAAAGTCCCAGTGCAACTCCAGGTAGAAGTCTCCGAGCTCGCGCAGAGCCTTCAGTAATTTTGGCCTTTTATCCTCCACGCTCTCTCTGGACTGCTGCTTCAGTTTACGCAGGATCGCCGTGATCATTTGTCTGTCTCCATAGCTGATGGCTTCTGCCAGAGGACTCCATCCTTGGGCATTTTTCACTTTAACAGGTGCATTGTGGGCCAGGAGCAGGAGGGCACACTCTTTGTGCCCTAGCATCACAGCGAGATGAAGAGGTGTGTTGCCATGCACATCTTTCTGCAGGATGCTATGGCTCCTGATGAGAGAGGACAGGCGGCGGACATCTCCTTTGAACACGCACTCGTGGACAGGAAACTCCAAAATCTCACTGGTCAAAATTATGGGGTTCTTGTTATTATCGTTCACCACTGTTTCCACCGATGCCGAGTTCCCGTTTATGTTGTTTTCGTTGAGTTGCTGCTGTTGTTGCAGAGCCGATGCTTTGTATGATTTCTGAAAGAGCTTGTTGGACTTGAAATGGTTACTCGTCCCGTTGGGAATTGGTGCATCCCCGTACGTGTCCATAATCTCCTCATTTTTGTTTGTTTTGTTGTGGTCTTTTCGCGTGGTGCGGATCTTCTCCCCTGTCATGACGGTTACTGAGCGTTTTTGATCTTTTGCTACTAACTACGATGAAAACTAAAGGATGTTTTTGTACAGAAAGTCCAGTTTGATCTTCCCCGTAACAGCTTTGGCTCATAGAATGGGTTTCCGTTAGAGATATATTACAAAATAGACCTTGTTATTACAAAGGTATACCTGATGTATTCTGCATCAGTACCAACATTGGCTATTAGCATCCATTAGCTACCTAGCCCACAACAAAATTGAATATGGTGGGTGCGGTGATGTAAAAAGAAAATACGACTACACGAAACGTAACACAGACACAAACTAAATGAACACATAGGTACAGTGTCAGGTGCTCGTCTCTCCGGAGAAGGCGAGTATGCTCTGGCTCTCTCCCAGCTCCCAAAACCCCGTATATCCCCTTGTTCCGATCGCTTCTGTTCCCCTTTGTTTCTCTCAAACCGTGTGCCAACATATCCAAACGGTGATCTGTCCCGTGGCCTATGCCAATCCGTGTATCATTTGTTCATTCGTTTTTCAATATAAAACCAAAAATAAGAAAATGAAAAAACAAAAGTTTTTTTTCATTATTTGTCTCCAAAACGAAAATGAAAAAACGGATAACGATTCGTATTTTCAGTTTTCGATTTTGTTTTTAAATGAAAAATGGAAAAAACGGATAACGGCCGTTTCCCATTTTGTCCAAATTTGATCCTTGAGCAAATTGCGTAAACCGGAAGTGAACCTTTACTGGGAGCAATGCGCGCGCAGCGGAGGAGCCGCTACGAGATGGAAAACTGTACCGTGTCCCAATTCAGGAGGCTGCAGCCTCCGGAGGCTGTGAAGGCTGCAGCCTCCTGAAGCCGCATAGGCTGCAGCCTTCGAACACACCTCCGTGGACCGCATGGCCGTGTCGAACCGGGACAGGTCCAGCCCACGGAGCCGCGCCCGTCGCCCAGCAACCGAGACACGCTGCTAATGCTAATGCTAACAACACGCACCTGCAGATTACGCGCACAGATCATTAACAAAGATTACGCACAGGTAATCAAACTGTCACATTTTGAGAACAAGTTATTCTAATAATTCTAATCCACATTTTATGGCTAAAATATTGTCGTTTCTCCAATACATCTAAAAGAGGCTAAATTACCTTAAAGTTTCAAAAACAGTGATGAGATATGCATTAAGTATTTTTAAATTGATAAGGGATTACATGTATACAGGGATTTAAGTCATTTTATAAAGACTCTCCTTTGAGAAAAAATGGTTTATTAAACAATCAATTTATTAAACAACAATTCTGCTCCTGCAAATGCGGGACAGTCTGAGGAGGACATTGTTCCTCTGGCTCCACAGCCTCCTGCAAACACACAAAGCCCCTCACATGTTCCCATCATACAGGTAAAACTACAATACACTTTAAAGTGATCTTGATCCATTACATTTGAGACTCATTTGTAGGGCGGCAACTAACAGTTGACTGACAATGATTATTTTTTTTTTATTAGTAGACTCGTCAAACCATTATTTCAATTCAAATAAGAAAAAAGGATACAGAATATTTATGAATGGTATATTATTGATTATAATTATAGTGTATTATTGACAAAACTAAATGTTTAAAAATTATTTTAATACCGCCTCTGTCTTTGATAGGAAAAAGGAATGTGTTTTAGAGTCTGTATTAGTCTAATTGCAACCCTACACTACAACTTTTTGGTTTATTAACTAACTAACTAACTACTAACATGTAAAATGCAAGTAGATGTTGATGCATATTTCACTGTAATTTAACAATTAAGATAGGATAAACTTTATTGTCCCAAAGGGGAAATTTGTCTTTGGCAGCTTAAAACCACACAGTACAGTCAGACAACAGTCAGAGCTCATTACAAGATACATGTGACCATTATTAATGTCCATTGTCTCTTTTGTGCACTGCACAACCATAGTGTCCAAGTTATTGCACCAGCCCACATAGCACAAATATTGACATTTTCAGTTATGTTTCTCATGTTATGGTTCCTAGCAAAGAAGCAAACCAACATAATCTATAAAATATCTAAACACACAAAGCTCACATTGTTTTCTTATTGTCTCCTTTTACAGGATCCCAATGCAGCCAATGCTAGTGTTTCCATCAGCCTTGTGCTCAGACTGAGAAACCCCAAGAAGGAGCTGAATGACATTCGTTTTGACTTTATGCCCGGCAGAGGTCCGGAGGCTCATCTTTTCTCCTGTTAATGCTTTATTTGTCTATGAGAGGCTAACAATAATAAAATATATCGTTTTATTTTTGTACAGACTGCGCAGATGGGCTTTCTCAGGAGTTGGTCTCAGCTGGACTGGTTGATGGGAGGGATCTAGTGATTGGTATGTAACTGCAAAGCGTAAGTAATAGATTTTTTTTTATTTAAAATTTTCTTTAATAACATTTTGTTCATTTCTGTTTATGTTCTAGTTGCAGCCAATTTGCAAAAGATTGTTGATGACCCCCATAGTAATAAAAATGTGACCTTCAAACTGGTAAATCCCACTTTGTATTTGTTACACAAAAGATATGACGTGGATTACCATAAAAATATACATTTGTGTGAGAAACTTAACATGGCAGGTTAATCTTAATTAAGCATCCAGTTTTTTGATGCAAGGAAGAGTGTTACTAATGAGTAGAAAATGCATTCACCCCGAAACAAGAAGATCTGTGTTTTATTTAGAATGTCACACAACAGGATCACATTTAATCTTGCCTGAAATTTGCATTATATTTGAGATTAGTTTTTTAAGTGTTTTATTTGTGGCACAGGCCTCTGGTGTGGAGGAGTCGGAAATCCCGGACGACATTAAACTCATTGGATTCGCTCAGCTCAGCATCAGTTAAATTATGAGCGGCACCGCGGACAATAACCGATGGTATTGCACAGCTGCATTGTAGTCAATTCCAAGAAACCACTACTGCCAAAGAGTGAAGAGGAGCGAGAGTATTCACAAAGTTGGCAGCAGTGAAGCGCTACTGCAGTCAAGGACCATGCGGATAGGGCACAGCTCAAACACAGGAACCACACTTGAACGTTTACAGTGCGCTTACAAATGGGGAGAGAGATGCAATCAATTATATCCACTTATTATTGTGTTTTGTTTTAGTTGTACTTGCTTCCTTGTTTATTTCATGAGCACAATCCATCTGCTGCCAGTACTGGAAGTGATTTGCCTGAGAAGGTGGCCATCAAGCGCATCAACCTGGAAAAATGTCAAACTAGCATGGATGAACTCCTGGTAGATCATAGCCATCATCAACTGTAACTGTTACAGTTTATCAACTGCTTTACTAAGGTTTTTGTTAACTGTCTTTTTGGCTGTTATTACAGAAAGAGATTCAAGCAATGAGTCAGTGCCATCACCCAAACATTGTGTCATACTACACATCATTTGTGGTGAAAGATGAATTATGGCTTGTGGGGGGAGAGATGCAATCATTTGCCTTTATTATTCTTTTACTATTATTATTATTTTAATCAAAATGTTTTTTATTGTTTTCAAATGATCATATACAACAAATACACAATAATAAACTCACATGCAACAGTTCTGCAGATAAGATGGGAGAGAAGGGGAAAAAAACCAAACCCAAAGACAAAAGGAAAACAAGGCCCCCCACCCACCCTGTCACCGTGTAAGTTGAATCTTCGTGCTGGGTGCTGTATTATTCACATATATGCGATAGCCTATTCTCTTTAAAGAGCTGGATACAACTGTAGAAAACGGCCCCATGTTTTCTCAAATGTACTGATATTTTGTTTCAATGACAGTTTGATTTTTTCCAACTTTAGACAGGACATGACATCTTGTAACCACTGTGAATGTGAAGGAGGCTTAGTGTCCTTCCACCTAAATAGAATGGCTCGGCGTGCTAGAAGTAGTGCGAAAGCCAAAGAATTTTTTTTTGTAACAGTAAAATGTACATGGTCCTCCAAAACTCCAAAAAGTGCCAATAAAGGGTTTGGTTCCAACCTAATATTGAATATCTGTGATAGGGTGTTAAAAATGTTCCTCCAGTAAGTTTGCAGGCGTGAGCATGACCAAAACATGACTGAGGCCGAGAGAGGCCTCAGTCAGGCCGCACCGGATGCACAATGGGCTAACTCCAGGATACATAGAAGATAGCCTGGCCCTGGAAATATGCATTCGATGTACAACTTTGAATTGAATTAACCGGTGCCGAGCACAAAAGGAAGATGAATAAACAAGTTTAAGAGCAGTAGACCAGGCATCATCAGGTATATTAAAACCCAAGTCCTCCTCCCAAGCATTTTTGAATTTATCCACAGGTGGGATTTTAAGATCTAACATGATATTGTACAGCTTAGAGATAAGGCCTTTAGATGGCTTAAATGACAATATTTGATCTATGGGATCTGGTTGTGTGGTGGCTTGAATATTGGACAGTTGTGTAGTAAGAAAATGTCGTATCTGAAGATACCGAAAAAAGTCTGAATTTAAAAAATGAAACTTCGCTTTCAACTGTGTGAATGATGCTATGGTACCATCTATTAACAAATCTTTAAAACGTTTGACACCATCTGTATGCCATTTCCGAAAACCTGCATCCATGATCGATGGCTTAAATAAATGATTGTTAAGAATAGGACTCCAGAGTGAAAAACTGGCCAGGCCAAAGTGCTTCCTAAATTGCCCCCAAACTTTCAGAGAGTGTTTGACTACCGGATTATCAAATATTGTAATGGAAGGTAAAGGTAGGGCAAAGCCCACTGAGGCCAAGGGGGAAAGGTTCTGTGAGAAAAGCTCCAACACAACCCAGTCAGGACTATCAGGCTGATCGTGATAGTATGACCAATGCACCAGACATCTCAGATGGGCTGCCCAGTAATAGAAACAAAAATTAGGCAAAGCAAGTCCTCCATGGAGTTTAGATTTTTGGAGATGAATCTTGCTTAACCGTGGATGTTTACCCTGCCAGACATAGGAGGTTATGAGTGAGTCTAATTGTTGGAAAAAAGCATGAGGAATAAAAATGGGCAATGTTTGAAAAAGATACAAGAATTTTGGTAAGATTACCATTTTCACAGAATTTACACGGCCCACTAGGGACATTGACAAAGGTGACCACTGAGACATCAGGTGCCCGGCCTGGTTCAGCAGAGCAGTAACATTTTCTTTAAACAGGTCCCTGTGCTTTTTGGTAACAATAACCCCAAGATATGAAAACTTGTCATACTCAACCTTAAAGTTTAAATTTGAAAAATCCAATATTCGTGCTTTGTTGTTGATTGGGAATAGCTCACTCTTGCTGATATTTAATTTGTAGCCTGAAAGAGTACCAAAGTGACTGAGCAGTGCTAGAGCCGTAGGAATGGATTCACCCGGATCTGACACATAGAGCAGAAGATCATCAGCGTAAAGAGAGACCCTATGCTCCACACCCCCCTCCAGATTCCAGATAAGCCATTGCAGGTACGAAGTGCTATAGCAAGTGGTTCTATGGCCAGGTCAAAAAGTATAGGGCTTAAAGGACACCCTTGACGGGTGCCACGATGCAAGCTGAAGGGCCTGGACAGTTGAGAATTGGTGCAAATCATAGCAGTGGGGTGGGAATAGAGCAATCGGATCCATGCAGTAAAGGTGGGTTCGAACCCAAATTTGTCCAGCACGGCAAAAAGGTATGGCCATTCGACACGGTCGAACGCCTTCTCTGCGTCTATAGAAATGACACATTCAGGCCGGTCTTCTTGGGCAGAGTACAAGATGTTAAAAAGGCGTCTGAGGTTAAAGTATGACTGCCTGTTTTTAATAAAGCCAGTTTAGTCTTTGGATATAATAGTTGGGAGGATATTTTCCAGTCTGAGAGCTAACACTTTTGCTCGGACTTTGGCGTCTGTATTGAGAAGAGATATGGGTCTATATGAAGAACACTTTGTCACATCCTTTCCTTTCTTGGCTATGAGTGTGATACATGCCTCCAAAAAGGATTGGGGTAGATGTCCCAGTTTACATGATTCGGAAAGAACAGAGCACATTAATGGTGAAAGTAGTTTTGAATTCTGACGGAAACCCATCTGGGCCAGGACACTTGTTTGATTGCATTGTGCTTATGGCTTTAATGATTTCCACTTCAGAGATGGGCTCTTCCAGTCTTTTTGTAAAATCTGTTGGAAGTGTGGGAATGTTAAGTTTGTCCAAAAAAGTATAAATTGTGCTTGAATCAAAATTGAATTCCGAAGTATACAGTTGAGTATAGAAATCTTTGAAGGTGGCATTGATTTCTGAGGGATCTGTGGTAATCTGGCCAGTGTCCAATTGTATTTTTGAAATGGCCTGTTTAGATCTAAAACCCCTAAGCTGATTGGCTAACAGTTTATCTGATTTGTCTCCATATGTATAAAACCTGGTTTTATTTTTCAGAAGTAGTTGTTCAGTATGGTAGGTAGTGAGCAGGTCAAATCTAGCTTTTAATTCAACTCTTTGTTTATATAGGTCGGGACATTTATTTTGAGAGTACTGTTTGTCTATTTCACCTATTCTCCGCAAAAGGTCACTTTGCTCCCGGTTTGATTTGCGTTTCATCCTGACTGTGTAAGCAATGATTTGACCACGCAGGTAAGCTTTTAAAGTATCCCACAGAGTAAGAGAAGAAATGTTCGGATTGGTATTGGTGTCTATGAAAAAAGTTATTTCCTTCTCAATAAATTCCTAAAACTTGGTATCTGATAGTAAGGTTAAATTGAAGCGCCACTGCCTGCATCCAGGAACGAAGCCAGGGAGTAATACTGAAAGAGTTACAGGTGCATGATCAGATACAGCAATGGGTTGGTACTCACAAGCATTAACAAATGGCAAGAGTTGATTATCTAAAAGGAAATAGTCAATTCTAGAGTATGAATGGTGTACTTGAGAGAAAAAAGAAAATTTTTTGTCATTTGGGTGCAAGAATCGCCAGACATCACAAACACCGAAATCAGCAAGGAAATCATTAATAGCACAGGCCGACCTATTCATTGTGGCAGGATTGCTCGAGGACCTGTCCTGGACTGAGTCTAGCCAGCAATTAAGGTCGCCGCCAAGGATGAGATGATAGGCTTTCAAATCTGGCAGTGCCAGGAACAAACGTTTGAAAAAATGAGCGTCAGCCACATTCGGGGCATACACATTAACTAAGACAACCGATGTATTGTATAATTTGCCTGAAAGAATAACATATCGACCATTATTGTCTGACAAAACATTGTGTGGTTCAAAAGGAATATCCTGAGAAATGAAAATCGAAACACCTCGAGCCTTGGCCTGAAATGTAGAATGGAACGATCGACCAGACCAGCGCAATAAACGACCTAGGTCTGAGGTGCGCACATGGGTTTCTTGTAAGTAGACTATCTTGGCCTTAAGATGCTTCAGATGAGAGAAAACCTTCTTCCATTTCACAGGGTGGTTTAAACCTTTAACGTTCCAGCTCACTACGTTAAGACCATTCATCATAGTGCATATTTAGAACGGTATGTAATTGTTCACAACCACCCGGTGACCAGCAATAAGTGAAGTGACCAGCACTTCCTCCAAAATATTTTAAGTAACAGCATTGTTTGCGGTGACAAGTGCCCACCCACCCCTCCCCAAAAAAGACAGCTGCTATTAAAAGAAAAAGCAGCAAGCTCCATAAATTAAAAATCGTCAAACAGCCCATCCTCCAGATGATACTTAATACTCAAACTACAAAAGCTCCAGCATTTTACATCAAATTAGAATAACAGCCCCTTTAGTAAGGATAAATTCACCAAAAATGAATAAAATAAAATAGTAAATATAGAAATATGTCAGGTGCTATGAGTATTGGGCAGCAAGCTGCCCCCGCGACCCAGCCGGATTAAGCGGGAGAAGATGGATGGATGGATAGAAATATATAAATTGTAGTATACTCTAAGTATACTTTGATGCTACCCCAACAAAAGACTAAGGTGCTATTAGCAATGATTACCTTGGAGTATAATTAACGTGTACAAAAGTAGTAATATGGTTTGCAAAATAAAATGTTAAGTGGGGTAGACTAGACACACACAAAAGATAAAATGGCTACGAATTATGACTATTTGCATTGCCTGTACATTAATAAAAGACATTGGCACGTAAACATAACGCAAATAACATACATAAGAAGCCAGTGACGGCGTTTACCGTAATTTACCCAGTCTTTAATCGAAAAGATGAAGCCAGAAAAAGACCAGTCTTTCCATCTGCACCGCTAGGCAGCGTCAGGCGGAGGCGAGCTGGGTAGAGCAGAGCGGGCTTTAGACCCCGTTTGTAGAGCTCCGCCATCACATCTCTGTACTGGACTCGTTGGGACATGACTTCGGCACTGTAATCCTCCACGATGCGGATCTGTTGGCCGTGGTAATCAAACTTTCCTTTAAGCGCCGGTTCTCTGATGAGGAGATCCTTCGTTTGGTACCGGTGCAGGCGGAGAATGACTGGCCGCGGCCGTGCACCTGGGCCCGGCCTTGCAGCTCCTATGCGGTGGGCCCTGTCGATCTCCGGCGGGGATAGCAATGTATCCTTTCCGAATGCGTCCTGGAGCAACTGTGAGAAAAAATCCGTAGGGCGTCCCCCCTCCGTAGATTCCACCAAGCCAAGAATTCGTATATTTTGGCGTCTGCTACGGTCCTCCAGGTCAATAACTTTGGCCTTAAGCTTCGCGTTGTCATCACGAAGGGAGGAGATGGCGTTTTCCAGCTCGCAAACACGTTGGCTAGTGTCGTCGGACGAGAGCTCCAAGGAGGATATGCGCTGGTCGTGGTCATCCACCAAAAGCTTGTACTGATCTAGTTTAGTTTCTAGTCCAGTCAGCGAAGACCTGAACTCAGTGGACAGAGTTTCGCGGTGCTTTTCTAGTAGGGCTGAAATGGCTTCCATTGACAAGCTAGCGCTAGCATTCGCCTCCTCCTTCTCGGCAGTTCTCTGGCTCTTAGGCGGCATTACGAAAGCGATTGGGTCAAAAGAATGGTAAAAAACTCCCCGCAAAAAACATACGTTAAAATTAGAATTATAAGGGGCTTAATGAAAAAGACGGTCTAAATTCTGCTGGAGCACGCTCGCACTACACCTACTAATCCGTGTATCATTCGTTCATTCGTTTTTCAATATAAAACCAAAAATAAGAAAACAAAAAAACAAAAGTTTTTTTCATTATTTGTCTCCAAAACCAAAATGAAAAAACGGATAACGATTCATTTTTTCGGTTTTCGATTTTGTTTTTAAATGAAAAATGGAAAAAACGGATAACGGCCGTTTCCCATTTTGTCCAAATTTGATCCTTGAGCAAATTGCGCAAACCGGAAGTGAACCTTTAGTGGGAGCGACACGCGTATATTATGAGGGGGGTGAGCAAAACAAACCTAACGGCCGCTGGACTTGAGGATCATTATCATATGATTAAACAGCTTTTTAAGGTTGGAAAAACGCACGCTGAGATTTCTAACACGTTGCGACAGTTCGGTATTAAGAGATCCCCGGAAATGTCGGTGAGAAGGTTCTGTATTCAACACCAACTCCGGTGTAAAAGACAAACTGCTCCTGTCATCAGCACATAAGGTAAAAAGCAGACACGTGAGTACACACTTTTAACTATTGGAAAATATGGCCATAACTCCCACAAAACTGTCAAAAAGTTTGTTTTTAACTGCGTGAACTTTGGAGCTTTGAGCTAAAAGTTTGGCTAGTAATTTACAGCTAAGCAAGTCCGCTCAGACTTTCATATTTGGACAGATTTCCATCAAACACTAATTTTTTTTTTTACTGTTAGGGGAAAAGACCATGGAGTGATTAAAGAGGAAGAAACGCCACGTTTTCACGGACAGGAGCAGCTCGGAGTTAAGGTAAAAACACGCATTATTTCATGCAGTATAATAATATTTACTTGTAAATCACGTAATATAAGCCTCCCACACATGCATTTCATTCTGGGAATACATTATATTGACACCTGTGTCTTTTAGGCCAGTCACATTTAATATAACAATGAGAAAACTGTTTGAAATGTTTTATATGAATTTTCTTTTCTCATCTGCAACTTCCTGGGACACGGCTATAATGTGCCCCAAAGACGCCATGTCGCAGATCAGCCTACAGCCTCCAAACTGCACCTAACCCGCCCAAAAGCTTACGGGTAGGCGATCTACTTCCAGGCCACACCAAACCTAAACCGCAAATAAACTAAAACGCAATTCAGAATGCCATTTTTACAAATTGCTTTTTCCCTTTTTATACAGTTCAATAATTCATTTCATTTTCATCAATAACAAAAAAAATGTCAAAACATGGCGCTGGATTCCATTTCACAAGTTACATTCAATCATAAAAAATCATCGAGTCCTTTTTCATTTCTCGTGCCACTCCCAAAATAGAATAATGAATGAACGAAAAAGTACACGGACCCTATTTCCACTATTTACTTTAAAGTTTATTTTAAATACCACCAATCAAAAACACTCTTGGTGCCTATTTTAATTTTGATATTTGTTTCTCTTTGGTTTATTTACTGCAGGATTTACCTGAAAAATCGCTGCAGTTTTTTGGACAAACATGTCCTCTTCTTTTATAATGACGTGTTTCCTTTGGCGTCTTAGGAAGTCATTGTTGAGTAGCAGAACTTCTGAGGTGAATAAATCAGAGAGAATAAAATGTCAGAATTTAAAAAGGCAGCAAGACTGTTTTTGACTGTGATTTGAAATAAACTTTAGATTACATTTTGGAAATAGAGGTCGAAATTTAGTTTTTGTTTGACTCTGAAACAGAATAATGAAATAAACTGTTTACCCATTTTATTGTTTTTCCTTCTTACCTGAAATTCAAAAGTACGAATGGTACACGGACCTTCACTGCTCCTGATGTTCTCCAGTGGCATTAAAGAATGGGTCAATAGTGCACCTTAACCTTGAGGCAGGTTAACAGGTGTTGATTTGAGTTGTTCATGTGCATTTTTCAACTCAAAACATTTTCCCAAGTTTGCATTTTGCTATAGTAATTTTACATATGCATAACAACACCTTATTTAAAGCCACAGTGTGTAACTTTAGCCATGTCTTCTCACTTTGGTTATATTTGTTGCACTGAAAAATTGTAAAACTTGTACACTGCAACAAAGCTTGGCCAAAATGTAAGATATAAACACTTAAATCTACCAGAAAAAGACTTAAAAGTAGTGAAATGGTCTGTCCATGTCCACATTTTCAAAGTGTTTAAAATTCAATAAAAAAAGAATAGTAAAAATCACCTTTTAAATATTCAGCACAAATATCAAGCCGTCAAATTCAAAAGTCAAAATTCAGAGTGTAAAATTTGCAGTGAAAGAATTTTTACAGCAAAGACCCAAGATGCCACGGTCAAGAATGTTTGATATAAAACTAACATGAACATGAATCATCGCATGTTGAGGGACTATTTTCTCATATATCAGTCCGCCGCTACCGAGTGAACCACAAATTTTAATGAAATGGGTGGAATTGTTGTGCTGTGTTAGATGTGGGTTCGGGTCGGACACAGGAGAGCGCGGGTCTAATCTGCGCTTTACAAAACATCATGTGCGAACAAAAACTGTGGAAAATGGTTTGGGTATGGACTGAGGTATGACGGGTACGGGCGGGTGAGGTTTGTCAAAATCAAACCCGTGCAGGACTCTGGCCCACATGTCTCCAACACTCTGGCTCACGAGGAAATGAGGCCCTATGTCCAAAATTCCGAACTGTCCCTTTAAATTGAATATTTCCGATTTCCCTTTCTTCCACGGTTTAGAAATAAGCCAAGAATGGATTCCTGATTTTCTCCAAATGCGTACAGTACATGGCATCCCTGACCCCGAACCCATATAAAAATAAGTGAGTAGAAAATGTCCACAAAAGGGCAGGGAGCGAGTACTTTACCACAAATCGTAGAAAGAACATCAACACATTTCCAAAAATCCAAAAGATGTGCAGTGAAGAGGCAGGTTCTTGGATCGATTACAAGTTTCTAAGCAGTTTTTTAATTGGTGTTATCTGAAACAAACTTTAAATTAACCCCTGAAGACCTAAGGGCAATTTTAGTACATTTCTCCTCTCCTGGATTTTTTCCCTAATTTTGCTTTTACAACTGCCCCTTTTACCCCCTAATGAAGTGTTCTACATCCTTTTGTTCAGTCCAACGAAAATAAAATTCACACTCTTTTATACAAAACACACAGCAAACATGTAGAAACAACTTTTTGGACATAAAAAATGCTTAATTTAGGGCCTTAGCTACAAAAATGCAAAATCTCAAGTCTGTAAGTAAATTAAAAATCTCCTTACTGCCCTAAAAACAAAAAAGTGCAATCGCCCATGATTTTCCTGGTCCAGTCCTGGAAACAGCTCCTGTCAGGTCCAGAGCCAGAGCCACAGCACTTCTGCATTTTCAGGGCATTTACAACATCTGTATTTGTTCATTTTGAGTGAAATAAACCTTTCAAATAAAAATAGAAAGGGATGCACAATTACGAACAAGATGTGTCATTTTCCATGTGTGTGAGAATTAACTCCACTTAGAGCATCATTTTCCCTCGTTATAAACACACACAGTCAGAGGAGTCGACCATCTTGACTCACTTCACTCTTCGGCAAAGTTTGGCTCGATCAAAATGGACGGAGCGCATGAGTTTGGCAGAAAACAAAGTTCCTATTGGACACTCGTTTTCATCACACTCGTCATCACACAGCGTGAGTGTGACGTAGGATAAAGCCGCAGAAATGTACGGAAACCTCTATGTCTGCACTTTCAGAGGGGAAAAGAGTAAGTTTATATCTTTTACGCCTAGAAAGTTATGTGCGGTTATAGAAAACATATTCCTCGGAATCGTATACAATGTCGCAGGTCTTCGAGGGTTAAATATTGGAAATAAGAGGTCGAAATCTGTTTTTTGTTTGACTCTAAAACAGAATGGTGAAATAAACTGTTTTCCAATTTTATAGTTTTTCATTCTTTCATTCTTAATTGAAATTCAGAAGAACAAATGGTACAAATAAACTAGTAGTGACTCCAGAAATTGCCACAAAAGGGCAGGGAGCCAGTACTTTACCACAAATCTTAGAGAGAACATCAACACATTTCCAGAAGTCCAAAAGATGTGCAATAAAGAGGCAGGTTCTTGGATCGATCACAAGTTTCTAATCTTACTTAGTCTGGTTTTAGAACACTTTAAACTGAATCTCCATATGTCTGAGGCTGATTGATGAAGAGCAAATTCCCTGAATAATGTTTCCCCAGGTCTCGTCTGAATTCTGTTTCCCCAAATCCTCCTCCCATTTACCCCTAAGTGACTCCAGCCTAGCTGCCTTATATTTATTCAGCAACTCAGGCCACACTTACAACACGTTTGGCATCTGATTTTAACGAACTTTGAAGAACCTTGATGAAAAAGTTGACTGTTAACACTAGGGCCCGGCTGATATTATTGGACAATATGGGGACTTTGAAACATATCGGCTATCGGCCTAAATCTTGCCGATATGGGCCAATATTCCATGTGGACATGTTTGACCTTGTTCTAAAGCTCAGACTCTCTATATTCTGCTCATTTAATCCAATTTACAGACAGATAAATGTCCTAATATGTGGCTCCGCATCAGGATTTATCTGAGGAGTCATTTATCTTTGTCTGTGATGTCGTACGAACGAACCCCCACATACACTGGTTTACACGTGCAGATAGATCCATGTGCACAACACTGAGATTCTCTTCTTTTTCTGGATGCTCAGTGTGAGTCTGGATTAAAGGACAGTTCTTAGTGCAGACTTGTGTTGAAATGTGTCAATTTGAAGCTCGTTTTGGTTCTTTCTCATTGGTTAGCGATTAGCTGCTGTAGCTCGCACACATAAACAGGCTGTTTTCTCTTCTATTAGTGACTGTAAAGTGACCTTAGTGGCCGTATATATGTTACTGGACATGCACTGATATGTAAATGAGCTGTGAATAGAGGTGTGAATTATCAGCATTTATCAGATCATTAATTACCGTGGCGCACACGCATTTACCGCTGAAGGCTAATAGCGGTAGTTTACTTACAGTACTTTCTTTACTGGCTAGAATATCATACAAAAATGTCATTAGGCCGACCGACTGACTTTAAACATGATGTAAAGAGGCAGAAGAACAATCCGTGTATCATTCGTTCATTCGTTTTTCAATATAAAACCAAAAATAAGAAAATGAAAAAACAACAGCTTTTTTCATTATTTGTCTCCAAAACCAGAATGAATAAACGTATAACGACTGCGTTTTTAGTTTTCGATTTTGTGTTTAAATGAAAAATGGAAAAAGCGGATAACAGCCGCTTTCCCATTTTGTCCAAATTTGATCCTTGAGCAAGTTGCGCATAAACCGAAGTGAACCTTTACTGGGAAGCGACACACGTGTAACGAGGGGGTGAGCAAAACAAACCTAATGGCCGCTGGACTTGAGGATCATTATCATATGATTAAACAGCTTTTTAAGGTTGGAAAAACGCACGCTGAGATTTCTAACACGTTGCGACAGTTCGGTATTAAGAGATCCCCGGAAATGTCGGTGAGAAGGTTCTGTATTCAACACCAACTCCGGCGTAAAAGACAAACTGCTCCTGTCATCAGCGCATAAGGTAAAAAGCAGACACGTGAGTACACACTTTTAACTATTGGAAAATATGGCCATAACTCCCACAAAACTGTCAAAAAGTTTGTTTTTAACTGCGTGAACTTTGGAGCTTTGAGCTAAAAGTTTGGCTAGTAATTTACAGCTAAGCAAGTCCGCTCAGACTTTCATATTTGGACAGATTTCCATCAAACACTTTTTTTTTTTTTTTACTGTTAGGGGAAAAGACCATGGAGTGATTAAAGAGGAAGAAACGCCACGTTTTCACGGACAGGAGCAGCTCGGAGGTAAGGTATAAACACGCATTATTTCATGCAGTATAATAATATTTACTTGTAAATCACGTAATATAAGCCTCCCACACATGCATTTCATTCTGGGAATACATTGTATTGACACCTGTGTCTTTTAGGCCAGTCACATTTAATATAACGATGAGAAAACTGTTTGAAATGTTTTATATGAATTTTCTTTTCTCATCTGCAACTTCCTGGATGAGGACACAACACACTTTGGATGTGAATGTACTTTGCTCTGTGGACCTCATTTTCCTGTAATAGTTGGTAGTTTTCTTAATGTGTCATTACAGGTTTTCACTCTGCAGGACAGGACTTTGAACCAACAGAACCGATCAGACGTAAGGTTCATTCTGCTCTTCCTCCTTCAGAAGATACAAGATGTCTCCACTGTCCATGTCCAGAGTCACTGAGGACTTCTGCAGAGTCACAACCTCTGAGTCACAACCTGCAGAGTCACGACCTGCAGAAGACCTGTGGGGCCTCTGGGTGCATCTGGCTTCCTGCACCGCTGTCTGCTGCTGTCCTGAATGTGTCCTCATAGTGATGTCTCCAGGCAGTTTAGGTTCAGAATAAGTTTATCTGAACGTTTTTCACTGTGACATTTGATTCATGGTGAGATGTCCCAGTTATCTGATGTGTCTTTTAATAGTAACTATAATTACATGTACTATAAGAATGTACTATTGTACTGCAGTGAAGCAGTATTCAATCTGATCATATTTGGCAAAGATAATTTGTTCATTTTGGATTGGCACCTGCTTCTGTACAACAACAACAAAAAGTTACACAATGGGAGTACACTGACATGTTTTATTTATTTATTATTAACCTATGAATGCATTGTGTGTGTGTCTGTGTGTGTGTGATGGGTTTAATGTTTGACTATTCATATTATGACAAAGTATTTCCAGAATGAAAATAGAAATAAAGAATTGTTGTTTAATAAATTGATTGTTTAATAAACCATTTTTTCTCAAAGGAGAGTCTTTATAAAATGACTTAAATGCATTCCCTGTATACATGTAATTCCTTATCAATTTAAAAAATATTTATCTCATTGCTGTTTTTGAAACTTTAAGGTAATTTAGCCTATTTTAGCCATAAAATGTGGATTAGAATAACTTGTTCTCAAAATGTGACAGTTTGATTACCCGTGCTTAATCTTTGTTAATGATCTGTGCGAAATCTGCAGGTGCGTGTTGTTAGCATTAGCATTAGCAGCGTGTCTCGGTTGCTGTGCATGGGCGCGGCTCCGTGGGCTGGACCTGTCCCGTTTCGACACGGCCTGCGGTCCGCGAAGGCTGCAGCCTATGCGGCTTCAGGAGGCTGCAGCCTATGCGGCTTCAGGAGGCTGCAGCCTATGCGGCTTCAGGAGGCTGCAGCCTTCACAGCCTCCGGAGGCTGCAGCCTTCGCAGCCTCCTGAAATGGGACACGGTACAGTTTTTCCATCTCATGTGGCCTCGCGGCGCGCATTGCTCCCAGTAAAGGTTCACTTCCGGTTTACGCAACTTGCTCAAGGATCAAATTTGGACAAAACGGGAAACGGCCGTTATCCGTTTTTTCCATTTTTCATTTAAAAACAAAATCGAAAACTGAAAAAACGAGTCGTTATCCGTTTTTTCATTTTGGTTTTGGAGACAAATAATGAAAAAACTTTTGTTTTTTCGTTTTCTTATTTTTGGTTTTATATTGAAAAACGAATGAACGAATGATACACGGATTAAGAACAAATGTCACCTAAATAAACCCAATTGAAAATCCAATAAAGCCAAACCTAAGTTGTATAAACAATTGAAGATTTACAGTGATTTTTTACGTCATAAATATATCGCCGATTATATCGGCGTTCAGCAGCTCCAACCACCATTTTATCGGTATCATATTGGCCGCAACAAAATCCATATCGGTCAGGCCCTAGTTAACACATATCATATTTAGATCACCATGTTACCTTTAATTGTTCTGAAAATGCTATGTTCACAACATACTAAAAAGTTAAATTACTTTTAGTTTTGTTTTTGAACCATGTGAGTCTCCCCTTTCAGAACGCTTCCAGGTTTGTGAAGTTGTACTCTGCAAATTTCTCTGATCTGGCCAAGATTTTAAAACTTATATCAGTTTCTTGATCTTGTTTTCAGGTTTATTATCGACTTACTCGTTCTGAGACTGCTTCATTCTAGTCCAGAGGTTGTTTATTTTAAGATCTCGTGTCACGTAAAATTATCTGTCCCAGCAGCAAGATAAATCACTAGTTTTATGCCATTTTCTGGTAGATTTAAGTGTTTATATCTTAAGCTTTTTGCAGGGTAGTTGTGCTTTGCATCCTGCTGTAGAGTATTTACAAAAAATTGGCCGTGTGGGACCAAGGTAGAAGTTGATTTTGAACCTCCTTTTTTAAAATTCTAAATGTGGAAGTCGTCTAAAGCTTTACATATCAACGATGTGGTATATTCTGCTTCAATGACTCACCCACACTCAACAATATGAAATGTTCGACCGCTGAAATGTATTATGTCACTTTTCTTTCTTCCAGCGAAGTGTTTTATATGGATCCAAAGTGATTCTAGACCAAGACTGAAGCTGGTGTATTTAAAACATTACAGTAACTGACTCATTTGGATGGACGGAGAGCAAATAATGAGTTTGTTTTAGTTCAATCCTCATAACCACACTTTTCACTTCTTGCTCTGACAGCTTGGAGTTTTTTCTCAGGATGTGTAGAGTTCGGTGTGTGCCTCATGTCATGACAGCCCTGAGTCACTACTTTCACAGAAAATACAGAAATATCTTACACTGGTTTGTGGGTGGAAGTTCGACTGCTGGAAGGGTTAATTAGGAGAATTTTCCTCACTGCATTGGGGGAAATTCAGCCGCAGGAAGGGTGACGTCGGACATCTTGTCAGCATGGCTCACAGACTGTATATATAAATGGACATCTCTAACCCGCTATATGTCAAATAGGAAGTGAACATGAGCGCTTCTGACTCCACTGACTCTGCTTATTCTTATTTATTTATAAAGGGACAGCGGATATTCATGAATATTTAAGACATAAATATGTAAAGATTACAGCAGCGTGGCTCATTTCCATGTTCAGTCCCTCGGCACTTTGTGAAAACTTCTACAGGACGGGGAAAAGTACAGCAACAAATACACAAAAGTACATAACACCAGCACACTCACTATACATACAGTTCATTTCAGACAGTTCTTTTGAAGTTCAAAGTCAAGAGTTAAACCAACAACCCCTCAGTAAAAAAGGAAAACTGGTAAAAAAGGCCATGAAGGTGATTGGCAGGAAAGAGTTTCCTTCTCTGCAGGACATTTTTCTAAATTCTGTGCTCGTTCAGGCCAGACGGATTGTGGGAAAGCCTCTCCCCTGCTGCACGGTGCATATGAAATCCTTCATCAGCCAGACGCTATCGAGTGCATCACTTTAAGAGCAGATATAAACAGATATAAACTTTCATTTGTGCCACTTCTGTTGCCCTGTTGAACAAATCTGCACAACAAAGGTTCACTTAGTCACTTAACAATAAAGTTTATCTTATCTTATCACTATCAGGGGTGTAGTGGGCGTGGTTTGCGGGTGTATGCTGTCCACCCACTTCTCCCGACGTGACATATAAAAAAAATAACAAATATAAAATATCTCTGCATAGGCTCATGATGAGGGGACACCCACAAACACCCACGTTCATGATCGTCATCAACCCGAGAACACGTGGACCACATCTCTTCCTAAGTGACCGCACACTGCACCTCCTCCTGTGCGCCTCTAAACCAGGATTTAACCAGAGCTAAAATCAGGAATCAACATTTTGAGTAAACTGATTTTTACTCGGCTGGCACCTTTTGGTTTGTCCTGAAAGTGAGTTTTTTTTTTTAAATAAACAATCTATATGACAGCTGTGTGTGTTTCGTCATGTCAAGTTGAGTATATGTCACCATGTTTAACCAAGTTACATTTACTGTAACTAAGTAAATGTAATTTGGTTAAATGTGGTGACATATTTGACCACTGAACATCACTGTTTTAAAGCTTTAGAAAATGCTGCAGTGTTGAAGCTCTCGTATGAGCTGCTCTGTGTTCATGTTTGACTTCCTCGAGAAGAAAAAGAGATCTGTCCAAAAGCAATTTTCCTCCACAGGTGAGGCACAGAGCCTCACCTGTGGAGCTGCTCTTGTCTCATTTGAATTTCTTTTCACAAACTCCTTTAGAGGAGGTGGAGCAAGATTATTAAAAACGATGTAGACCTGAATTAAATCTACATATTTGATGGTGTTGTCCCAAGACATTTGTATTTGTCAAGTATTCTGCAATAATTAGTGGCTTTTTGTCTAATACCTTGTCAAAGTCCAACTAGTAATGCAATAATTTAGGTGCGGCAAATTCATTAAACTTAAATACATAATTGCAGAGTTTGTTGTTAGATTATTTCTTACATGACGAAAATTTGATAAACTCTATTTGATTTTATTCACTGTTCTTTTGACATGTTTGAATGAGAGTTGTGGGTCCAGTGTAACTTGCAGACACTAGACACTAAATAGACCAGTTTCAGTTTTGTTCCAATACATCTGGGTCTGTATCCATGCCAAGCGCTGCTTCCAGGCTCGTCATTTTGGTCTCAAAATGTTCGTATTATCCCGCTCTACATGATCCTGGTCATTATTTCATTATTTTGTCCACATGAACGTTAATAACAGACAAATCAGACACCTTGTTTCCCTGTCCTTGCTCCCGCTTGTCAGCTTTGGTTGACAATGTTTCCAAGTGGGAAGAGGCGTTAACTTCACTGGCCTCACTCCTAACCGGCTCATTGGTCGCTATGATACTCTGCTGATGTCACACTCACTCAGTCCAATTGTTTATACAGCCTATGGTATGGCTTTAAACTTACATACAGTACTGTGCAAAAGTGATGTGTCTCAGTTTTATACAAGAAATGTCCCTATTTTTCACCAATCTGATCCCCGCCAACAGTAAAGAGAGGCATAAACTGTCATTTGTTTTAGTAAAATACAGAAAAGCTTCTTAAAAATAACCAAAACTCTGCAGGCTCACCACCTGCAGAGGGGTTCATAGGGGGGGTCAGGTGCTATGAGTATTGGGCAGCACGCTGCCCCCGCGACCCAGCCGGATTAAGCGGGAGAAGATGGATGGATGGATGGACATTAGTGCCGAGTGCAGAACAGTTTTCCTTAATTACACACTCCTTTCACAATTTTATTATTACCAACCAACACAACCCACGAATGTCCCCGTTTTTTCTAGTCTCGTATCTACAGTTTGGACGAGGTTGTGGATGCAGTGAGGGAAGTCTTATGCCAGTAGAGTGATTGAGCTTGGATGAATGAAGGAAACTCATCTCAGTCACAATGTTTACATGCACAAATTACTACGAGTATCTGATTTTTGTTGATGTTCTCCAGAGAGTCTGTCAGAACACTCTAGTCACAGTCTATAGCAGGTCAAAGAGCAAATAAGGTACAAACATGGGACAAAGAGACACTCAGGGGCATTTGGTCATGGCATAAACTCTAAAACTTTGAAGATGATAAAAAAGAGTTAAAAAAAACAGTTTTTTTAAGTATGTAAATGACCTATAAATGACTACTTTTTGTTCTACATGTTCAGAAAAGTGTTGCTCTTCATTTGTCCTCTGAAGACTTGAAAAAGAATGTGAAACACTTGAACTCCACTTGAGGAAGATGGGCATGTTTGTTTCATACAAATAAGGAACAGAGGATACTTCTGCCAGAGTTTAATTGATCCACTTTGCTTTGAAGAAATATCATAAACATTTAAAATATAAAAACCTGCATGTGAAGCTCTTTATTTGATCATGTTGACAGCCTTTTTCTTTATTTAGAAGGTTATTTGGTGTAATCCCTGACTGGTTAAGGAATGGTCCATCGTACAAAAGTCAGAAGTTAGTGAGAGTGTTTTCACCTTTCACGTCCATGAGTCCAGTTTACTCGAGGTTACCTTAGGTCAGGGAGCCCACACTTTTTCAGCATGAGAGCTACTTATAAAATGACCAAGTCAAAATGATCTGCCTACTACAAAAATGCAAATCATTGATTTATTTCTAAATATATTGAGAATCAGTCATGGTGGAACGGTTCATGGTCTTAATGATCTTCATGTGGGAAAAGGCTGATTCACATAAATAAAGTTTTTATAGATCTATCTCCATTTTATCTGATAAATGATCATTTAAGCTTAAAATAAGTCAAACTGTGCTGCACTGAAACACTCTGCGCTCCTTTTTGGACCCTCACCCACAGTTTGAGAGAAGAGAACTTCCACTGGCACTTTACACAAAACTGTGAAGAAAGTGAAGTTAATGTGTAGGATTTTCCACTGGAGTTCCATTCTCTTACTGGTTTTGCAGTTGTATTTACCTCTGCACATTTACCAAACACACGTGACAAATACAGATGCATTTGTGGAGTGTGACAGCATTAGCTTGAGCGTAGCTAGCGAGAGCAGCCCCCCGGCACATCCCGTGCAGCCGGGACCAGACCAGGACAGCTTTGTGACAGTTAGACGCAGGCGCAGGGCTAAGACCAGGACTGCAGATCAGGGACACATAGCTGAGTGCAGGACTCCAGGAGACCAGGGACACAGGGCTGAGAGCAGGGCGCCCCCGTCCGGGAACAGGTTCGCCCTTGAGCTGGACGCGGGACACACTAGTCATAGGGAGCTCCATAGTCAGGGACGTGGAACTGCCTGCAGCTTCCACACAGTGTTACCCTGGAGCCAGACTGGGCGACATCGAGGGGAATCTTAGGCTTTTAAAGAGAAGTAAGAACAGGTACTGCCGGATCGTTATACACGCGGGGGGTAACGATACTCGGCGCGGTCAGTCAGAGGTGGTGAAGTTGCAGATAGCGGCAGTTTGTGATTTGGCTAAGTCGATGTCGGAGTCCGTGTACTTCTCTGGCCCCTTCCAAATTATGCCAATTAGAAATGTTCAGCCGCTTTTCAGCTGTCAACCAGTGGTTGTCCAATTGGTGCCCGCAGAATGGTGTCGTCTTCATAGACAACTGGAGGGCATTTGAGGGGAAGCCCAGGCTTATACGTAGTGACGGCATTCATCCCACAGCGGCTGGGTCCTCCCTCCTAGCGCAGAATATTATGGCTAGTCTTAGATGACCATCAGGTAAGACGAGCACACAGAATAGCTCAGGGAGTGTTAGTGACGCTAGGGAGCAGAGTAGACTAGTGAGGCACTGCTCTGTTAGCGAGAACAGCTCCAAACTGGCTGAGACTGTGTGTGCCCCACGTACAGGGGCCTCCTCTGAGCCACCCTGCATGAACAATTCTCCCAGACTGGCTGAGGCTGTGTATGTCCCACGCACAAAAAGCACAAATAAAACACACCTAAACTCTGATAGGAAAGGCATCAGATCTCCTAACTTAATAAAAATAAATACATGCATCGCAAATAAACAAAATAAATGTATAAAAAACACAAATAAAACTCAACTAAAGTCTGATAGGAAAGGCGTCAGATCTCATAACTTAATAAAGATAAATACATGTGTCGCAAATAAACAAAATGATAAGTGTGTAAAATGTGGACTGCTAAACATCAGGTCCCTCTCCTCTAAATCTCTTTTAATAAATGAATTAATTGGCGACTTTAATATTGATCTTCTAGCTCTAACTGAAACATGGCTTCAGGAAAATGATGATGTTAGACTAAACGAATCTACACCTCCAAGTCACGTGAACTTTCAAAGTGCCAGGAGCACAGGTGGAGGTGGCGGTGTGGCCGTCATTTCTCACTCCAGCCTAATTCTCAGCCTCAAATCTAATTATACATTCCGCTCCTTTGAAAGCTTCAAGACTATCTATTACGCACCAACTGGAAAACAGAAAGCTGTTATATTCATAACAATCTACCGACCTCCTGGTCCATATGCCGAGTTTCTGACAGAGTTTTCTGACTTTATTTCAAGTTTAGTTTTGGAATGGGAAAGGATTGTTATAGTTGGAGATTTCAACATTCATGTTGATAACAGCAGTGAGTGCCTCAGCAGTGCTTTTGGTGCTCTCCTGGATGGGGTCGGTTTTACCCAGAGTGTGAACAAGCCGACTCACTGTCACAATCACACTCTTGATCTCGTCCTCACTTATGGTCTTGAGATTAATGATTTAATTGTTCTTCCTCAAAACCCTATACTCTCTGACCATTTTTTAATTACCTTTCAATTCGTACTAAAAGACTATCCAGCTCGGCAGGAGAAAACTATAATGAAAAGAACAATATCAGAAAAATCTGTAGCCGAGTTCAAAGAAATAATCGAGCCAGTATTAAATGATATGCCCTGTGACAATGAGAACAACTTTAATCCAATTATCATGGATCAGTTTGTTGATAGGACAATGCTCACCTTAAAATCTGCTCTCGATGTTGCAGCTCCGCTAAAACAGAAAAGCATTAAACCAAGACCTCCAGCTCCATGGTATACTCCAGAACTGTGATCACTCAAACAACACGTGAGACGCACAGAGAAGCTCTGGCGCCGCTCGCGCTCCGAGCAGTCTCTGAAGGCATGGAAGCTCTGCCTGCTCTCTTATAAGGCCGCTCTGCGAAAAGCACAAACCAGATACTATCCATCCATCCATCCATCTTCTCCCGCTTAATCCGGCTGGGTCGCGGGGGCAGCTGGGCTGCCCAATACTCATAGCACCTGACCAAACCAGATACTATTCAAACCTAATAGAAGTAAACAAAAGCAACCCCAGATTTCTGTTCAGCACTGTAGCCAGGCTGACAAACTCGCACACTGCCCCTGAGTCTCTTCTCCCTTCGAAGTTCAGTTGTGATGACTTTCTTGAATTCTTCGATCGCAAAATTTCAACCATTAGAGACAAGATCAACGAAGCCACTCCAAAAATCAGCCCCGAGCAAATTCAGCAAATCCAGTCCGTAACACCAATATCCCACATAAATCCTCTAACAGCATTAGACAAATTTACTCCTGTCGATGAGGCGGAGATTACCTCAGTCATCATGTCGTCCAAACCATCAACTTGTTTGCTCGACCCTATTCCAGTCAAACTCCTCAAAGAAGCTCTCCACTTAATAATAGGTTCCATCCATAACATAATAAATATGTCATTAGAAAATGGCTATGTTCCTCAGTCCTTTAAATATGCTGTAATTAAACCGCTTTTGAAAAAACCTATCTTAAATCCTGATGAACTAGCCAACTACAGACCTATCTCGAATCTTCCATTTCTCTCAAAGATTCTGGAACGAGTTGTGGTGAAACAGCTCTGTCACCATCTGCAGGGCAATAATTTATATGAAAAATTTCAGTCTGGTTTCAGAGCTCACCACAGCACAGAAACTGCTCTGCTTAAAGTGACAAAATGATTTGCTACTAGCTGCTGATAACGGGCTGGCTTCAGTCCTGGTCCTACTGGACCTCAGTGCGCTTGACACCACTGATCACAACATTCTACTGCAGAGGTTAGAATGTGACATAGGTGTCAGAGGGACCGCCTCAAATGGTTTAAATCCTATCTATCAGATAGGTACCAGTTTGTTAGTGTAAACCAGTGCACCTCCCCTGCTCTAAAGTAGCTTTGCGGTGTTCCACAAGGATCTGTGCTTGGTCCAATCCTGTTTACTCTGTGTATGTTGCCATTAGGTAACATTATCAGAAAACATGGCATTAATTTCCACTGCTATGCTGATGACACTCAGCTGTACTTATCAATGAAACCTAATCAGACTGATCAAATCGATAAGCTCAGTGCCTGTGTGAAGGACATCAAAACCTGGATGACCCTGAATTACCTGCTCTTAAACCCTGAAAAAACAGAGGTCATTGTTGTCGGTCCTAAGGTCAGAGATTCTCTGTCAGACCAGATAATCTCACTTGACAATGTGAGTATAGCCTCTAGCTCTACTGTAAAAAACCTTGGAGTCGTATTTGACCAAAATCTCTCATTCACAGCTCATATAAACCAAGCTTGTAAAACTGCATATTTTCACCTGCGAAACATAACTAAAATCAGGAAAATTTTGCCGAAAAATGATGCCGAAAAACTTATCCATGCATTTGTTACATCCAGACTAGATTACTGTAATTCTCTGCTCACCGTCTGCGCTAAAGGTACTTTAAGAAGCTTCCAGTTGGTCCAAAATGCAGCGGCCAGAGTCCTAACAGGAACTAAAAGAAGTGATCACATCAGTCCTGTGTTAAAATCACTTCACTGGCTTCCTGTCGAGTTTAGAATTAAATTCAAAGTTCTCCTCCTGACATACAAAGCCTTAAACAATATGGCCCCATCATATCTTCAGGATGCCATTGTCCCCTATCAGCCAAATAGAGCACTTCACTCTCAGAATGCAGGATTATTAGTGGTTCCTAGAGTGTCTAAAAGTACAGTGGGGGGGAGAGCCTTCAGTTACCAAGCTCTTGTTTTGTGGAATCAACTCCCTGTTGGTGTTAAACAGGCTCCACAGTCTCTTTATTTAAGACCAGGCTTAAAACCTTCCTCTTTGGAATAGCTTATGACCAGGTTACTTAGTTGATGTCACTAAGATAAGCTGCCGCAGGAGATAACAAGCTGGGGGAAGTGTGGCAACCTGAGCACTGTCCTCTGTTTCCTCCTATTTTCTCATCAGCATCACTCACTATGTTTTCATCTGTAGTTTGTTCATTGCTATTCACATGTTGTCCCCTGTCCCACTCCCCCTGTGGAGTGGAACTCTTTCAGGCGCCTGATGGCAGCTGACCTCCTCCTCCTCGCCCTGCTCCTCCTCCTCGCCTGGCTCCTCCTCCTCGCCTGGCTCCTCCTCTTCGCCTGGCTCCTCCTCCTCGCCCGGCTCCTCCTCCTCGCCCCTCTCCTCCTCCTCGCCTGCTCTTCCCCACCTGGGTAGCTGTGGCCATACCGAACTGGCCCACGGGCCTGGACATCTATAGCCTGTCCGTCCATGGGAGTGGATCCCTCCTTCACTGTAGTTCTCCCCGAGGTTTCTTCTTTTTCCCAGGACCCTGGGTTTTTTGAAGTTTTTCCTTGCTGAGAAGGAGGGTCTAAGGACAGGGGATGACTGGACAATGTTTCATTTGCTGCTTTACATGAATGTTGTTTTTTCCTGTTTTGATATGTCTGTGTGTATGTTTTACTCATCTAAATCTTGGAACGCCCTTAGAGGCAACTGTTGTTGTGATTTTGGGCGCTACAAAATAAATTGAATTGAATTGAAATTGAATTTAGTCAAACTTCAACCACATGTGGCTGTACACCTGCTCTGTGCTGTACACCTGCTCTGTGCTGTACACCTGCTCTATGCTGTACACCTGCTCTATGCTGTGCACCTGCTCTGTGCTGTACACCTGCTCTGTGCTGTGCACCTGCTCTGTGCTGTACACCTGCTCTGTGCTGTGCACCTGCTCTGTGCTGTACACCTGCTCTGTGCTGTACACCTGCTCTATGCTGTACACCTGCTCTGTGCTGTACACCTGCTCTATGCTGTACACCTGCTCTATGCTGTACACCTGCTCTGTGCTGTACACCTGCTCTGTGCTGTACACCTGCTCTGTGCTGTACACCTACTTTGTGCCGACACTGTTGATTAGTTTTTGCGTTGCATTTCGTCTTGCTCTTCTCATCAGCGCACAGAGATGCTCTCACTCCTCCCCACTCTACGAGGGGAGGAGTGAGAGTGTGAAAAGGCGAAGAGCGGTGCACTGATGTGAGGCAGACAGACAGGATGTTTTAAGAACTTTAACCTGCCCTGTGACACACGCTGTTACACGAGTGGACACTGTTTTGGACGAGTGTGCGTGTGGTGAGGCGCCTGCAGTGTCCTCGGGCTTCACACGAGCACAGAGAGACTCCCCACGCACTCCTGCACACCTGTACTTACAAGTTTATTGCTAACAGCAGCGGCCATAATGAAATATGACCGCACTCATCGAGTGTCCTTGAGACCTTGAGTCCAAGGCAAGACCGAGACCAAGTACCTTCAAGACCGACTCCAAGCACAGTCCAACACCGTAAAGAAACGGTCTTGAGACCAAGACCAGTATCGAGTACTACACCACGATCTACCTTGGAGACCTTGTGATCGACGTATTGGGCACTCCTGCCTTAGGTCCATTATAACGGTTAACATCGTCCATTGTAGTAGCACTTCCCACAAGATGTTGATGATTCCGGAGAACGAGTCCTTTCCCCACAGGATCCAACCAGGTAACAGACAGGATGAGCACGGATAATAAAAACACAGCCCACATTAGCCCACAGGAGCTCAGTTGGTATATATAATAATATATATAGTTCACTCATAGTATCACTTCTATGATACTGAAAAGAGTACACTATTAAAGGGCCCATATTATATTATCTATGTTGTATTTTTTTCCACATCACCCGGAATTGTATTTTGCTTCATTCTCATGTTTAACGCACAAACACTGCAGTTTTAGGCTTCTCTCAAACTGAAAACACTGTGCTCCACCGTGTTTTTAAACTCCACACACCTTTACAAGAATAATTTGGATAATTTCAGCCTTTAGAATTGCCCATCTCTACCGAACTAAAGGTCAAAGACTTGAAAACTACCGCTTCATGTCATCCGTGCATGTTTAATTAATTAGTAAATCATTGCATTTCTATAACGCCTTTCAAGACACCCAAAGCACTCAACAGTTCATTCTTCATTCTCTCCACACTCAGCGGTGGTAAAAAACTACTGTAGCCACAGCTGCCCTGAGGCTCCAATCTGCACCATTGGCCCCTCCGACCACCACCAACACTCACACACACTCCACTTTCATACTAGGCAATGTGGGTAAAGTGTCTTGCCTAAGGACACAACGACAGTTTCTGTCCCCCCCTGTGGCACCTGGAATTCCCAGTGTCTCCCATCCAAGTACTGACCAGCCCAGGCCCTGCTGAGCTTGTGAGATCTGACGAGATCAGGCTTTGACAAGCCAGTATGGCCACAACTAATCCAGTGATCTCTCCTGGGCCCTATTCAAACCCTCTTTACGGTTCACTGTAAGATTCTGTCCAAGGCTCCGCCCACAAGCCTACATCACCCCCATGCAACAATTCTCCATGAATATACAAAAACATGATACAAAACAAGCAACTTGATGAACCTGATGTGCAAACACCAATTGTGTTGTGACATGTTAATGTGTTGTTTTCGGTGAATACAGCATTTACGAAACAATAGGTAGGAGGTAAAGTGGTGATCTTAACATGTCATATGTTAACAGTCAATACACCACAGAAATAAAAAAAGCAAACTTGACTTTTTGAGCTTTTAACTGTGGTAATAAAGTTTTCTCTCATCAAAAACATGCCTGGAATTGTGTTTAAATTCATTCCGTCTTGCTTCATTAATCTTGTTTACGAGGTTGTCTTTCTCTGAACACTCACGAGTCACTGCCCAGATTATTATGAAATCCACCGGAAAACTGTCTTCTGTGTCATCTGCGCATTTTCATAGTTCATAAATCCACCTGCCTGACTCCTTATTGCAGACATGTCAAACTCAGGCCCGCGGGCCAATTTTGGCCCTCACTACAATTATATTTGGCCCGCGAGATGATTTCAATTATGTATTACATCTGGCCCGCCGCCCCGTTATACAGCGCACGTACCGCTAATACTACAATTCCCACAATCCTGTGCTGGCGCGCCAGACTCCGGAGCGCGAAAACACCCCCACCTCTTGTGTTGAGCTCATTAAAACACCTGCTCCGAAGCACACGCTCAAATCAACCCCTCCCAAAAAATGGCCAAACGAAAAATAGACAACAGAAGCTTTCAAGACAGATGGGAGACAGACTACATGTTCATCATGGTAAAGGACAAACCTGTCTGTCTTGTATGTGGCGCCAACGTGTCTGTATCAAAAGAATATAACATACGACGACACTATCAAACGAGGCATCATGACAAGTATAAAGATCTGAACGCCAAATGAGAGACTAAAGAAGGTGGAAGAGATGAAAAAAAGGTCTGATGTCACGGCAAACTATGTTCACCAAAGCAAAATCCAAAAGTGAGGCTGCAGTAAAGGCTAGTTTTATTGTGGCGCAGGAGATCGCCAAATCAGCCCGGCCCTTTAATGAGGGAGAATTTATAAAATGTGCATGGTCAAAATTTGTGAGGTCGCTTGCCCGGAAAAAAACAGGCATTTTTAAATGTAAGCCTGAGCAGAAATACTGTAGCCGAGCGTGCATGTGAACTTGCCACCAATCTACAAGAACAGCTGATGAGAAAGGGAGAAGATTTTGTTGCATACTCACTTGCTGTGGACGAGCAGCGACACATCCGATACAGCCCAGCTGTCAGTCTTTATTCGTGGAGTGGACTCGAATCTTTGCAAGTTACAGAGGAACTTTAGGACTAAAATCCATGCATGGCACAACAACAGGAAAAGACATCTTTGAGGAGGTATCCAAATGTGTCAATGAAATGAAGCTGCCTTGGCATAAGCTTGTGGGACTGACCACTGATGGAGCACCGCGATGTGCGGTCAAAAGAGTGGATTGGTCGGGCAGGATGCGAGAGAAGATGCGGAAAAGCAGGCAGGTGAGCTTACAGTTTACCACTGCATCATACACCAAGAGGCCTTGTGTGGCAAAGCCTTGAAAATGGATGACATTATGAGCACTGTAACGCAAGTAGTCAACTTCATAAAAGCAAAAGGTTTGAATCACCGCCAGTTCAAGTCTTTCCTAGAGGAGTTGAGTGCGGACCACAGTGACATGCCCTATCACACAGAGGTGAGGTGGCTGAGCCGAGGAAAAGTTGCGAAGAGATTTTTGAGCTGCGTGAGGAAATTTGTCTTTTTCATGGAAAGCAAAGGGAAAGACACAACAGAGCTCAGGGATGAAAAGTTTCAATGTGAGCTTGCATTTCTATGTGACATCATGAATCATCTCGACGCGCTTCAATCTGTAGCTTCAGGGGCGCGCCACGTCATCACAGACATGTACAGCGCCGTGAGGGCTTTTAGAACCAAGTTGCGCTTGTGGGAGAGTCAGGTGCAGCAGGGAAACCTGGCTCATTTTTGTGCTGCCAAGTCATGAAAGAGCAGATCGCTACCGCCGTGATGCCTTTGCACAGTTCGCTGAAAAACTCATTCTACTTGGCGCTGAGTTTACCCGGCCGATTTGCCGACTTTGAAGCCCAAAAATGTAGATTTGAACTTTTAGCAACCCCTTTGGGTTTGATGTGAATAATGTACCAAGCAATCTCCAAATGGAGCTTATTGAGCTACAGTGTAATGACACGCTCAAGTCAAAGTATGACTCTGTCGGTGCCTGCGCACTTCCACCTTACCTCTCTGACACGCTGCCCGAACTCCGTGCCCAAGCTGCGCAAATGCTCTCTATGTTCGGCAGCACATATCTGTCTGCAGCAACTGTTTTCGTTAATGAAAATGAACAAAACACCACATAGGAGTCGTCTCACTGATGAACACCTTCATTCAGTCCTGAGGATTGCCTCTGCGCAGAGCCTGACTCCAGAAATTGATGCACTTGCATTTAAAAAGCGATGCCAAGTATCTGGCTTGGACCCATGTGCATCATCAGAGTAAATGGACAGTGAAAAAAACTAAACTGGATAAATATTATTTTATTTACTGAAGGCATGGTCTGTTCAAAGTTGAAAGAGATATTTTTTTTTTAGGTGTTGGCCTTGATGGCCTGTGATGAAAATATTTAGGTTACAATTAAAATGAATAAAGTTAAAGATATAGAGGCCTGATATTTATTTCAGTTTTTGTTTTTATTATTTTCTTAAACCTGTTCTGGGTTCAGTATTTAAGCAAAAATTCAATTGTAATATATTAAAATGGTTAATACAGTAGTTTACTGTATCTCAAAGATAATAAACACATAAATAAATGAATAAAAAAATTGGTTTGGCCCTCGACAATGTCCCTCTGTGAATTTGAGTTTGACACCCCTGCCTTATTGCATGGAAATGGGACCTGTGTTCTCCAAACATACAGACTTTACTTTAAATTCTAAAACATTTGACACTAAACTCTAAGGTGTCTGAAGTGTCCTTAAACTAAACTCCACGAACACACAGGAGCACTTTCGGGGCTTTTGGCTCTTTTATGGGCTTTGAATCTTTTGGATCCATTCATTTCAAAGAGCCTCTCAAAAGAAGTTTAATTGAATAGATTTTTATATGACAGAAGCCAATATGAGAACTTCTTTTGACAGTAATTTAAGTTCAGAGAGAAAAGACCAAGGCTCAGATCTGTTTAAAATGGTTCAAACTGAGACAGGGCGTACGCTATTCCAATGCCAAATATGTTTTCTGCGCACAAAGCTCTCACTCGTGTTGTCTGTTCTGCTTCTGTGCTGATTCTTTCGTTGGTTTGTGGACTTTATCATTATAAAAATCCATACAAATTTGAAAGGAAAAGATTTGGTTCTTTTAAACGTGGATTGCGTCACTTTTCTGGTGGAAGACTTTTCTCCACAAAGATGTTATTACTTCGTCCGGAATGTTTCGCAGTACAGCGTCAAACCTTTCTGTCATTGCGGAGACCGAACCAGGCGAAGTTACAGGTCAGATCTGTGGAGAGGCGACCCCGCTCACAGTCAGAATCCCTGTTTTTCTAGGTATTTTTGAGCTATAAACCACCTGTAATTGAATAAATTGTTTAATGTCACACTGTGGAACATTCCAAGCAGAGGAATGATATCTCCATAGAAACAAGCAGGTGACGGACCAACCATTCACATTACACAGGTACACAAGTGCTTCTATCATTGATTAAGCTGAATTCCACAATGTCATACCCATGGATCTATGATCAAAACTGGCATTCCCCCTCTGTCCTGGCACTTGGGTTCACCTTCCAGATTTGATCATAGTTCTATGGTTATACCGTTCTTTTTTCCTCGCAAGCAGGAACATTTGCTTCGATAAAGATGGACCATGTGTGTCCTTGACTGGCTAATCTATCTGAATTTTGGGAGATTCACCAGTGATCAGACTTACAGTTGTGTTCAAAATAATAGCAGTGGTTTTTAAAACGTAAGTAAAGCTCAATATCATTATAATATCTTTATTTCCATTCACTGGGAACACTGCACATTATATTTTACATCCAAGCATGAAAAAAAAGTATCAATATGTTAATTAATTACGTTACAGAAAAAGAAGGAAAAACAATATCCACAACTATGAAAAACACTGAAAGGAACATCACATCTACAACGTACAATGCTACAGTTATTACTAAGGACGTATGAAAACCAAGAAGTGACGTTTGAATACGCTGAACATAATTCTGCAGACGTAACACGTGATATTGATCCTGACAATCAGTTTTTTTGGCAATATTGATAATTCCCTTTACTACACCTACGGACAGTATAATAAGACAACCAAGCAGGACAATAACATATTGTTTATTCATTTCAGTAGCACAAGTCTGGATACTCATTTTCATAACAAAGAATATTTACAACAATTTACACAGACATTTAAGATAGTAACTATCTCAGAGACTTGGCTTAGTGATGAGTGATGAAGATCATGGACTTTGAACTTGAAGGATATGACTTGATTTATATGAAGAGAAAAAACAAATGTAGTGGGGGAGTGGCTATTTATTTGGACAAATCCCTTAAGTACATAGTGGTGGATGAAATGACGGCAGCACTTGAAAATCTGCTGGAATGCATAACGGGAGAAATCTTGATGTAAAAGCAAAAAAACATTTTGATAAAATTAATCTACAGAACTCCAGAAGTTCAAATATTGAAACTCAATGGATTGAAAGAACTTTTACTAAATCACATCAAAAAATGAAGTTTATTTGTGAAGGCTTCAATAGTGACTTGTTAAATCCAAATAATCCTAAACCAACAGAGGAATTCATAAGAACAATCTCCAGCCTAGTGTTAGATTTAACAAATGTTTATTACATGGTTGTTAGCATATAACTTCTTTTCTGTGCTTGTTTAGTCCTGGTTTAGACCTGGTTTAGACCTGGTTTTGACCTGGTTTTGACCTGGTTTAATGCTGGTTTAGACCTGGTTTAGACCTGGTTTAGACCTGGTTTTGACCTGGTTTAGACCTGGTTTTGACCTGGTTTAATCCTGGTTTAGACCTGGTGTAGACCTGGTTTAGACCTGGTTTAGACCTGGTTTAGACATGGTTTAGACCTGCTTTAGTCCTGGTTTAGTTCTTTTGTCGACGTGGCTTCGACCTGGTTTAATCCTGGTTTCGACCTGGTATAGTCCTGGTTTAGACCTGGTTAAGACCTGGTTTTGACCTGGTTCAGTCTTGGTTTAGACCTGGTTTTGACCACTTTTAGGCCTGGTTTAGACCTGGTTTAGACCTGGTTTAGACCTGGTATAGACCTGGTTTAGACCTGGTTTAGTCCTGGTTTTGACCTGGTTTAGACCTGGTTTTGACCTGGTTTAGTCCTGGTTTAGACCTGGTTTTGACCTGGTTTAGTCCAGGTTTAGACCTGGTTTTGACCTGGTTCAGTCCTGGTTTAGACCTGGTTTTGACCTGGTTTAGTCCAGGTTTAAACCTGGTTTTGACCCCTTTTAGGCCTGGTTTAGACCTGGTTTAGACCTGGTTTAGTCCTGGTTTTGACCTGGTTTAGACCTGGTTTAGACCTGGTTCAGTCTTGGTTTAGACCTGGTTTAGACCTGGTTTTGACCTGGTTTAGTCCAGGTTTAGTCCTGGTTTTGACCTGGTTTAGACCTGGTTTAGACCTGGTTCAGTCTTGGTTTAGACCTGGTTTAGACCTGGTTTAGACCTGGTTTAGACCTGGTTTTGACCTGGTTTTGACCTGGTTTTGACATGGTTTAGACCTGGTTTAGTCCTGGTTTAGTTCTTTTGTCGACGTGGCTTCGACCTGGTTTAGTCCTGGTTTAGTCCTGGTTTAGTCCTGGTTTAGACCTGGTTTAGACCTGGTTTAGACCTGGTTTAGTCCTGGTTTAGACCTGGTTTTGACATGGTTTAGACCTGCTTTAGTCCTGGTTTAGTTCTTTTGTCGACGTGGCTTCGACCTGGTTTAGTCCTGGTTTAGACCTGGTTAAGACCTGGTTTTGACCTGGTTCAGTCTTGGTTTAGACCTGGTTTAGACCTGGTTTAGTCCTGGTTTAGACCTGGTTTAGTCTTGGTTTAGACCTGGTTTAGTCCTGGTTTAGACCTGGTTTAGACCTGGTTTTGACATGGTTTAGACCTGCTTTAGTCCTGGTTTAGTTCTTTTGTCGACGTGGCTTCGACCTGGTTTAGTCCTGGTTTAGACCTGGTTTAGACCTGGTTTTGACCCCCTTTAGGCCTGGTTTAGACCTGGTTTAGACCTGGTTTAGTCCTGGTTTTGACCTGGTTTAGTCCTGGTTTAGACCTGGTTTTGACCTGGTTTAGTCCAGGTTTAGACCTGGTTTAGACCTGGTTTAGACCTGGTTTTGACCTGGTTCAGTCTTGGTTTAGACCTGGTTTAGTCCTGGTTTTGACATGGTTTAGACCTGCTTTAGTCCTGGTTTAGTTCTTTTGTCGACGTGGCTTCAACCTGGTTTAATCCTGGTTTAGACCTGGTTTTGACCCCTTTTAGGCCTGGTTTAGACCTGGCTTAGACCTGGTTTAGTCCTGGTTTTGACCTGGTTTAGTCCTGGTTTAGACCTGGTTTTGACCTGGTTTAGTCCAGGTTTAGACCTGGTTTAGACCAGGTTTAGACCTGGTTTAGACCTGGTTTAGACTTGGTTTTGACCTGGTTCAGTCCTGGTTTAGACCTGGTTTAGACCTGGTTTTGACCTGGTTTAGACCTGGTTTAGTCCTGGTTTTGACCTGGTTCAGTCTTGATTTAGACCTGGTTTAGTCCTGGTTTAGACCTGGTTTAGTCCTGGTTTAGACCTGGTTTAGTTCTGGTTTAGACCTGGTTTAGTCCTGGTTTAGACCTGGTTTAGTTCTGGTTTTGACCTGGTTCAGTCTTGGTTTAGACCTGGTTAAGACCTGGTTTTGACCTGGTTCAGTCTTGGTTTAGACCTGGTTTTGACCCCTTTTAGGCCTGGTTTAGACCTGGTTTAGATCTGGTTTAGTCCTGGTTTTGACCTGGTTTAGTCCAGGTTTAGACCTGGTTTAGACCTGGTTTAGACCTGGTTTTGACCTGGTTCAGTCTTGGTTTAGACCTGGTTAAGACCTGGTTTTGACCTGGTTCAGTCTTGGTTTAGACCTGGTTTTGACCCCTTTTAGGCCTGGTTTAGACCTGGTTTAGATCTGGTTTAGTCCTGGTTTTGACCTGGTTTAGTCCTGGTTTAGACCTGGTTTAGACCTGGTTTTGACCTGGTTTAGTCCTGGTTTAGACCTGGTTTTGACCTGGTTTAGTCCAGGTTTAGACCTGGTTTAGACCTGGTTTAGTCCAGGTTTAGACCTGGTTTAGACCTGGCTTAGACCTGGTTTTGACCTGGTTCAGTCCTGGTTTAGACCTGGTTTAGACCTGGTTTCGACCTGGTTTAGTCCAGGTTTAGACCTGGTTTAGACTTGGTTTTGACCCCTTTTAGGCCTGGTTTAGACCTGGTTTAGACCTGGTTTAGACCTGGTTTAGTCCTGGTTTTGACCTGGTTTAGACCTGGTTTAGACCTGGTTTAGACCTGGTTTTGACCTGGTTTAGACCTGGTTTTGACCTGGTTTAGTCCTGCTTTAGACCTGGTTTAGACCTGGTTTAGACCTGGTTTAGACCTGGTTTTGACCTGGTTTAGACCTGGTTTAGACCTGGTTTTGACCTGGTTTAGACCTGGTTTAGACCTGGTTTTGACCTGGTTCATTCTTGGTTTAGACCTGGTTTTGACCTGGTTTAGACCTGGTTTAGACCTGGTTTTGACCTGGTTTAGACCTGGTTTAGACCTGGTTTAGACCTGGTTTTGACCTGGTTTAGACCTGGTTTAGACCTGGTTTAATCCTGCTTTAGACCTGGTTTAGACCTGGTTTAGACCTGGTTTAGACCTGGTTTTGACCTGGTTTAGACCTGGTTTTGACCTGGTTTAGACCTGGTTTTGACCTGGTTTAGACCTGGTTTAGTCCTGGTTTAGACCTGGTTTAGACCTGGTTTAGACCTGGTTTTGACCTGGTTTAGTTCTTTTGTCGACGTGGCTTCGACCTGGTTTAGTCCTGGTTTAGACCTGGTTAAGACCTGGTTTAGACCTGGTTTAGTCCTGCTTTAGACCTGGTTTAGACCTGGTTTAGACCTGGTTTTGACCTGGTTTAGTTCTTTTGTCGACGTGGCTTCGACCTGCTTTAGTCCTGGTTTAGTTCTTTTGTCGACGTGGCTTCGACCTGGTTTAGTCCTGGTTTAGACCTGGTTAAGACCTGGTTTTGACCTGGTTTAGTCCTGGTTTAGACCTGGTTTTGACCTGGTTTAGACCTGGTTTTGACCTGGTTTAGTCCTGGTTTAGTCCTGGTTTTGACCTGGTTCAGTCCTGGTTTAGACCTGGTTTAGACCTGGTTTAGACCTGGTTCAGTCCTGGTTTAGACCTGGTTTTGACCTGGTGTAGACCTGGTTTAGACCTGGTTCAGTCCTGGTTTAGACCTGGTTTAGACCTGGTTTTGACCTGGTTTAGTCCAGGTTTAGACCTGGTTTAGACCTGGTTTAGTCCTGGTTTTGACCTGGTTTAATCCTGGTTTTGACCTGGTTTAGTCCTGGCTTCGACCTGGTTTAGACCTGGTTTAGACCTGGTTTTTTCCTGGTTTAGTCCTGGTTTAGACCTGGTTAAGTTCTGTTTTAGACGTGGTTTCGACCTGGTTTAGTCCTGGTTTAGACCTGGTTTAGACCTGGTTTTGACCTGGTTCAGTCCTGGTTTAGACCTGGTTTAGACCTGGTTTAGTTCTGTTTTAGACCTGATTTTGACCTGGTTTAGTCCTGGTTTTGACCTGGTTTAGACCTGGTTTAGACCTGGTTCAGTCTTGGTTTAGACCTGGTTTTGACCTGGTTCAGTCTTGGTTTTGACCTGGTTTTGACCTCTTTTAGACCTGGTTTAGACCTGGTTTAGTTCTGTTTTAGACCTGGTTTTGACCTGGTTTTGACATGGATTAGACCTGGTTTAGACCTGGTTTAGACCTGGTTTAGACCTGGTTTAGATACCGGTTTAGACCTGGTTTAGACCTGGTTTAAACCTTGTATAGTCCTGGTTTAGACCTGGTTTAGTCTTGATTTAGTCCTGGTTTAGACCTGGTTTAGTCTTGATTTAGTCCTGGTTTAGACCTGGTTTAAACCTGGTTTAGTCTTGATTTAGTCCTGGTTTAATCCTGGTTTAGACCTGGTTTTGACCTGGTTTAGTCCTGGTTTTGACCTGGTTTTGACCTGGTTTAGACCTTGTTTTGACCTGGTTTTGACCTGGTTTTGACCTGGTTTAGTCCTGGTTTAGACCTACTTTAGTCCTGGTTTAGACCTGGTTTATACCTAGTTTTGACCTGGTTTTATTTCTGTTTTAGACTTGGTTCAGTCTTGGTTTAGATCTGGTTTCGATCTGTTTTAGTCTTGATTTAGACCTGGTTTACACCTGGTTTAGTCTTGATTTAGTCCTGGTTTAGAGCTGGTTTAGTCCTGGTTTTGACCTAGTTTAGTCCTGGTTTTGACGTGGTTTAGTCCTGGTGTAGACCTGGTTTAGTCTTGGTTTGGACATGGTTTAGACCTGCTTTAGTCCTGGTTTAGTTCTTTTGTCGACGTGGCTTCGACCTGGTTTAATCCTGGTTTTGACCTGGTATAGTCCTGGTTTAGACCTGGTTTTGACCTGGTTCAGTCTTGGTTTAGACCTTGTTTTGACCCCTTTTAGGCCTGGTTTAGACCTGGTTTAGACCTGGTTTAGTCCTGGTTTAGTCCTGGTTTTGACCTGGTTTAGACCTGGTTTTGACCTGGTTCAGTCCTGGTTTAGACCTGGTTTAGACCTGGTTTTGACCTGGTTCAGTCCTGGTTTAGACCTGGTTTAGACCTGGTTTTGACCTGGTTTAGACCTGGTTTTGACCTGGTTCAGTCCTGGTTTAGACCTGGTTTAGACCTGGTTCAGTCTTGGTTTAGACTTGGTTTTGACCTCTTTTAGACCTGGTTTAGACCTGGTTTAGACCTGGTTTAGTTCTGTTTTAGACCTGGTCTTGACCTGGTTTTGACCTGGTTTAGTCCTGGTTTTGACCTAGTTTAGTCCTGGTTTAGACCTGGTTTTGACCTGGTTTTGACCTGGTTTAATCCTGGTTTAGACCTGGTTTAGTCCTGGTTTTGACCTGGTTTTGACCTGGTTTAGACCTTGTTTTGACCTGGTTTAGTCCTGGTTTAGACCTGGGTTTGACCTAGTTTAGTCCTGGTTTAGACCTGGTTTTGACCTGGTTTTGACCTGGTTCAGTCTTGGTTTAGACCTGGTTTTGACCCCTTTTAGGCCTGGTTTAGACCTGGTTTAGACCTGGTTTAGTCCTGGTTTAGTCCTGGTTTTGACCTGGTTTTGACCTGGTTTAGACCTGGTTTAGACCTGGTTTAGACCTGGTTTTGACCCCTTTTAGGCCTGGTTTAGACCTGGTTTAGACCTGGTTTAGTCCTGGTTTAGACCTGGTTTTGACCCCTTTTAGGCCTGTTTTAGACCTTGTTTAGACCTGGTTTAGTCCTGGTTTAGTCCTGGTTTTGACCTGGTTTTGACCTGGTTTAGACCTGGTTTAGACCTGGTTTAGTCCTGTTTTAGACTTGGTTTAGACCTGGTTTAGTCCTCGTTTAGACCTGGTTCAGTCTTCATTTAGAACTGATTTTGACCTGGTTTAAACCTGGTTCAGGCCTGGTTTAGACCTGGTTTAGACCTACTTTAGTCCTGGTTTAGACCTGGTTTTATTTCTGTTTTAGACCTGGTTCAGTCTTGGTTTAAATCTGGTTTTGATCTGTTTTAGTCTTGATTTAGTCCTGGTTTAGACCTGGTTTAGTCCTGGTTTAGACCTGGTTTTGACCTGGTTTAGACCTGGTTTAGACCTGGTTCTGACCTGGTTTAATCCTGGTTTAGACCTGGTTTAGTCCTGGTTTTGACCTGGTTTAGTTCTGGTTTAGTCCTGGTTTAGACCTGGTTTAGACCTGGTTTAGACCTGGTTTAGACCTGGTTAAGTTCTGTTTTAGACCTGGTTTCGACCTAGTTTAGTTCTGGTTTAGTCCTGGTTTAGACCTGGTTAAGTTCTGTTTTAGACCTGGTTTTGACCTGGTTTAGTCCTGGTTTAGTTCTTTTGTCGAAGTGGCTTCGACATGGTTTAATCCTGGTTTCGACCTGGTTTTGACCTGGTTTAGACCTGGTTTTGACCCCTTTTAGGCCTGGTTTAGACCTGGTTTAGTCCTGGTTTAGTCCTGGTTTTGACCTGGTTTTGACCTGGTTTAGTCCTGGTTTTGACCTGGTTTAGACCTGGTTTTGACCTGGTTCAGTCCTGGTTTGGACCTGGTTTAGACCTGGTTCAGTCTTGATTTAGACCTGGTTTAGACCTCTTTTAGACCTGGTTTAGACCTGGTTTAGACCTGGTTTAGTTCTGTTTTAGACCTGGTTTAGACATGGTTTTGACCTGGTTTAGACCTGGTTTTGACCTGGTTCAGTCCTGGTTTAGACCTGGTTTAGACCTCTTTTAGACCTGGTTTAGACCTGGTTTAGACCTGGTTTTGACCTGGTTCAGTCCTGGTTTAGACCTGGTTTACAACTGGTTTAGTCTTGATTTAGTCCTGGTTTAGACCTGGTTTAGTCCTGGTTTAGACCTGGTTTTGACCTGGTTTTGACCTGGTTTAGGCCTGGTTTAGACCTGGTTTAGACCTGGTTTAGTCCTGGTTTAGTCCTGGTTTTGACCTGGTTTTGACCTGGTTTAGACCTGGTTTAGTCCTGGTTTAGACCTGGTTTTGACCTGGTTTAGTCCTGGTTTTGACCTGGTTTAGACCTGGTTTTGACCTGGTTCAGTCCTGGTTTAGACCTGGTTTAGACCTCTTTTAGACCTGGTTTAGACCTGGTTTAGTTCTGTTTTAGACCTGGTTTTGACCTGGTTCAGTCCTGGTATAGACCTGGTTTACACCTGGTTTAGTCTTGATTTAGTCCTGGTTTAGACCTGGTTTAGTCCTAGTTTAGACCTGGTTTTGACCTGGTTTAGACCTGGTTTAGACCTGGTTTTGACCTGGTTTAATCCTGGTTTAGACCTGATTTAGTCCTGGGTTAGACCTGGTTTTGACCTGGTTTAGACCTGGTTTAGACCTGGTTTTGACCCCTTTTAGGCCTGGTTTACACCTGGTTTTGACCTGGTTTAGTCCTGGTTTAGACCTGGTTTTGACCCCTTTTAGGCCTGGTTTAGTCCTGGTTTAGACCTGGTTTTGACCTGGTTTAGTCCTGGTTTTGACCTGGTTTAGACCTGGTTTAGTTCTGTTTTAGAACTGGTTTTGACCTGGTTTAGTTCTGTTTTAGACCTGGTTTAGACCTGGTTTTGACATGGATTAGACCTGGTTTAGACCTGGGTTAGACCTAGTTTAGTCCTGGTTTAGACCTGGTTTAGTCCTGGTTTAGACCTGGTTTAGACCTGGTTCAGTCTTGGTTTAGACCTGGTTTAGACCTCTTTTAGACCTGGTTTAGACCTGGTTTAGACCTGGTTTAGTTCTGTTTTAGACCTGGTTTAGACCTGGTTTTGACCTGGTTCAGTCCGGGTTTAGACCTGGTTTACACCTGGTTTAGACCTGGTTTATTTCTGTTTTAGACCTGGTTTTGACCTGGTTCAGTCCTGGTTTAGACCTGGTTTACACCTGGTTTAGTTTTGATTTAGTCCTGGTTTAGACCTGGTTTTGACCTGGTTTAGACCTGGTTTAGTCCTGGTTTAGACCTGGTTTTGACCTGGTTTAGTCCTGGTTTTGACCTGGTTTAGACCTGGTTTAGACCTCTTTTAGACCTGGTTTAGACCTGGTTTAGACCTGGTTTAGTTCTGTTTTAGACCTGGTTGTGACCTGGTTCAGTCCTGGTTTAGACCTGGTTTACACCTGGTTTAGTCTTGATTTAGTCCTGGTTTAGACCTGGTTTAGTCCTAGTTTAGACCTGGTTTAGACCTGGTTTTGACCTGGTTTAATCCTGGTTTAGACCTGGTTTAGTCCTGGTTTAGACCTGGTGTTGACCTGGTTTAGACCTGGTTTAGACCTGGTTTTGACCCCTTTTAGGCCTGGTTTAGACCTGGTTTAGACCTGGTTTAGTCCTGGTTTAGTCCTGTTTTTGACCTGGTTTTGACCTGGTTTAGTCCTGGTTTTGACTTGGTTTAGTCCTGGTTTTGACCTGGTTTTGACCTGGTTTTGACCTGGTTTAGACTTGGTTTTGACCTAGTTTAGTCCTGGTTTAGACTTGGTTTTGACCTGGTTTTGACCTGGTTTTGACCTGGTTTAGTCCTGGTTTAGTCCTGGTTTAGTCCTGGTTTTGACGTGGTTTAGTCCTGGTTTTGACCTGGTTCAGTCCTGGTTTAGACCTGGTTTAGACCTCTTTTAGACCTGGTTTTGACCTGGTTCAGTCCTGGTTTAGACCTGGTTTACAACTGGTTTAGTCTTGATTTAGTCCTGGTTTAGACCTGGTTTAGTCCTGGTTTAGACCTGGTTTTGACCTGGTTTTGACCTGGTTTAGGCCTGGTTTAGACCTGGTTTAGACCTGGTTTAGTCCTGGTTTAGTCCTGGTTTTGACCTGGTTTTGACCTGGTTTAGACCTGGTTTAGTCCTGGTTTAGACCTGGTTTTGACCTGGTTTAGTCCTGGTTTTGACCTGGTTTAGACCTGGTTTTGACCTGGTTCAGTCCTGGTTTAGACCTGGTTTAGACCTCTTTTAGACCTGGTTTAGACCTGGTTTAGTTCTGTTTTAGACCTGGTTTTGACCTGGTTCAGTCCTGGTATAGACCTGGTTTACACCTGGTTTAGTCTTGATTTAGTCCTGGTTTAGACCTGGTTTAGTCCTAGTTTAGACCTGGTTTTGACCTGGTTTAGACCTGGTTTAGACCTGGTTTTGACCTGGTTTAATCCTGGTTTAGACCTGGTTTAGTCCTGGGTTAGACCTGGTTTTGACCTGGTTTAGACCTGGTTTAGACCTGGTTTAGTCCTGGTTTAGACCTGGTTTTGACCTGGTTTAGTCCTGGTTTAGACCTGGTTTTGACCCCTTTTAGGCCTGGTTTAGTCCTGGTTTAGACCTGGTTTTGACCTGGTTTAGTCCTGGTTTTGACCTGGTTTAGACCTGGTTTAGTTCTGTTTTAGAACTGGTTTTGACCTGGTTTAGTTCTGTTTTAGACCTGGTTTAGACCTGGTTTTGACATGGATTAGACCTGGTTTAGACCTGGTTAAGTCATGGTTTAGTCCTGGTTTAGACCTGGTTTAGTCCTGGTTTAGACCTGGTTTAGACCTGGTTCAGTCTTGGTTTAGACCTGGTTTAGACCTCTTTTAGACCTGGTTTAGACCTGGTTTAGACCTGGTTTAGTTCTGTTTTAGACCTGGTTTAGACCTGGTTTTGACCTGGTTCAGTCCGGGTTTAGACCTGGTTTACACCTGGTTTAGACCTGGTTTATTTCTGTTTTAGACCTGGTTTTGACCTGGTTCAGTCCTGGTTTAGACCTGGTTTACACCTGGTTTAGTTTTGATTTAGTCCTGGTTTAGACCTGGTTTTGACCTGATTTAGACCTGGTTTAGTCCTGGTTTAGACCTGGTTTTGACCTGGTTTAGTCCTGGTTTTGACCTGGTTTAGACCTGGTTTAGACCTCTTTTAGACCTGGTTTAGACCTGGTTTAGACCTGGTTTAGTTCTGTTTTAGACCTGGTTGTGACCTGGTTCAGTCCTGGTTTAGACCTGGTTTACACCTGGTTTAGTCTTGATTTAGTCCTGGTTTAGACCTGGTTTAGTCCTAGTTTAGACCTGGTTTAGACCTGGTTTAATCATGGTTTAGACCTGGTTTAGTCCTGGTTTAGACCTGGTGTTGACCTGGTTTAGACCTGGTTTAGACCTGGTTTTGACCCCTTTTAGGCCTGGTTTAGACCTGGTTTAGACCTGGTTTAGTCCTGGTTTAGTCCTGTTTTTGACCTGGTTTTGACCTGGTTTAGTCCTGGTTTTGACTTGGTTTAGTCCTGGTTTTGACCTGGTTTTGACCTGGTTTTGACCTGGTTTAGACTTGGTTTTGACCTAGTTTAGTCCTGGTTTAGACTTGGTTTTGACCTGGTTTTGACCTGGTTTTGACCTGGTTTAGTCCTGGTTTAGTCCTGGTTTAGTCCTGGTTTTGACGTGGTTTAGTCCTGGTTTTGACCTGGTTTAGTCCTGGTTTTGACCTGGTTTTGACCTGGTTTAGACCTGGTTTTGACATGGTTTAGTCCTGGTTTTGACCTGGTTTAGTCCTGGTTTAGTCCTGGTTTTGACGTGGTTTAGTCCTGGTTTTGACCTGGTTTAGTCCTGGTTTTGACGTGGTTTAGTCCTGGTTTTGACCTGGTTTAGTCCTGGTTTAGTCCTGGTTTAGTCCTGGTTTTGACGTGGTTTAGTCCTGGTTTTGACCTGGTTTAGTCCTGGTTTAGTCCTGGTTTTGACATGGTTTAGTCCTGGTTTTGACCTGGTTTAGACCTTGTTTTGACCTGGTTTTGACCTGGTTTTGACCTGGTTTAGTCCTGGTTTAGACCTACTTTAGTCCTGGTTTAGACCTGGTTTATACCTAGTTTTGACCTGGTTTTATTTCTGTTTTAGACTTGGTTCAGTCTTGGTTTAGATCTGGTTTCGATCTGTTTTAGTTTTGATTTAGTCCTGGTTTAGACCTGGTTTAGTCCTGGTTTAGACCTGGTTTTGACCTGGTTTAATCCTGGTTTAGACCTGGTTTAGTCCTGGTTTTGACGTGGTTTAGTCCTGGTTTAGATGTGGTTTTGACCTGGTGTAGACCTGGTTTTGACCTGGTTTAGTCCTGGTTTAGACCTGGTTTATTTCTGTTTTAGACCTGGTTTTGACCTGGTTCAGTCCTGGTTTAGACCTGGTTTACACCTGGTTTAGTTTTGATTTAGTCCTGGTTTAGACCTGGTTTTGACCTGGTTTAGACCTGGTTTAGACCTGGTTTAGACCTGGTTTAGTCCTGGTTTAGTCCTGGTTTTGACCTGGTTTTGACCTGGTTTAGACCTGGTTTAGACCTGGTTTAGACCTGGTTTTGACCCCTTTTAGGCCTGGTTTAGACCTGGTTTAGACCTGGTTTAGTCCTGGTTTAGACCTGGTTTTGACCCCTTTTAGGCCTGTTTTAGACCTTGTTTAGACCTGGTTTAGTCCTGGTTTAGACCTGGTTTTGACCCCTTTTAGGCCTGTTTTAGACCTTGTTTAGACCTGGTTTAGTCCTGGTTTAGTCCTGGTTTTGACCTGGTTTTGACCTGGTTTAGACCTGGTTTAGACCTGGTTTAGTCCTGTTTTAGACTTGGTTTAGACCTGGTTTAGTCCTCGTTTAGACCTGGTTCAGTCTTCATTTAGAACTGATTTTGACCTGGTTTAAACCTGGTTCAGGCCTGGTTTAGACCTGGTTTAGACCTACTTTAGTCCTGGTTTAGACCTGGTTTTATTTCTGTTTTAGACCTGGTTCAGTCTTGGTTTAAATCTGGTTTTGATCTGTTTTAGTCTTGATTTAGTCCTGGTTTAGACCTGGTTTAGTCCTGGTTTAGACCTGGTTTTGACCTGGTTTTGACCTGGTTTAGACCTGGTTTAGACCTGGTTCTGACCTGGTTTAATCCTGGTTTAGACCTGGTTTAGTCCTGGTTTTGACCTGGTTTAGTTCTGGTTTAGTCCTGGTTTAGACCTGGTTTAGACCTGGTTTAGACCTGGTTTAGACCTGGTTAAGTTCTGTTTTAGACCTGGTTTCGACCTAGTTTAGTTCTGGTTTAGTCCTGGTTTAGACCTGGTTAAGTTCTGTTTTAGACCTGGTTTTGACCTGGTTTAGTCCTGGTTTAGTTCTTTTGTCGAAGTGGCTTCGACATGGTTTAATCCTGGTTTCGACCTGGTTTTGACCTGGTTTAGACCTGGTTTTGACCCCTTTTAGGCCTGGTTTAGACCTGGTTTAGTCCTGGTTTAGTCCTGGTTTTGACCTGGTTTTGACCTGGTTTAGTCCTGGTTTTGACCTGGTTTAGACCTGGTTTTGACCTGGTTCAGTCCTGGTTTGGACCTGGTTTAGACCTGGTTCAGTCTTGATTTAGACCTGGTTTAGACCTCTTTTAGACCTGGTTTAGACCTGGTTTAGACCTGGTTTAGTTCTGTTTTAGACCTGGTTTAGACATGGTTTTGACCTGGTTTAGACCTGGTTTTGACCTGGTTCAGTCCTGGTTTAGACCTGGTTTAGACCTCTTTTAGACCTGGTTTAGACCTGGTTTAGACCTGGTTTTGACCTGGTTCAGTCCTGGTTTAGACCTGGTTTACAACTGGTTTAGTCTTGATTTAGTCCTGGTTTAGACCTGGTTTAGTCCTGGTTTAGACCTGGTTTTGACCTGGTTTTGACCTGGTTTAGGCCTGGTTTAGACCTGGTTTAGACCTGGTTTAGTCCTGGTTTAGTCCTGGTTTTGACCTGGTTTTGACCTGGTTTAGACCTGGTTTAGTCCTGGTTTAGACCTGGTTTTGACCTGGTTTAGTCCTGGTTTTGACCTGGTTTAGACCTGGTTTTGACCTGGTTCAGTCCTGGTTTAGACCTGGTTTAGACCTCTTTTAGACCTGGTTTAGACCTGGTTTAGTTCTGTTTTAGACCTGGTTTTGACCTGGTTCAGTCCTGGTATAGACCTGGTTTACACCTGGTTTAGTCTTGATTTAGTCCTGGTTTAGACCTGGTTTAGTCCTAGTTTAGACCTGGTTTTGACCTGGTTTAGACCTGGTTTAGACCTGGTTTTGACCTGGTTTAATCCTGGTTTAGACCTGATTTAGTCCTGGGTTAGACCTGGTTTTGACCTGGTTTAGACCTGGTTTAGACCTGGTTTTGACCCCTTTTAGGCCTGGTTTACACCTGGTTTTGACCTGGTTTAGTCCTGGTTTAGACCTGGTTTTGACCCCTTTTAGGCCTGGTTTAGTCCTGGTTTAGACCTGGTTTTGACCTGGTTTAGTCCTGGTTTTGACCTGGTTTAGACCTGGTTTAGTTCTGTTTTAGAACTGGTTTTGACCTGGTTTAGTTCTGTTTTAGACCTGGTTTAGACCTGGTTTTGACATGGATTAGACCTGGTTTAGACCTGGGTTAGACCTAGTTTAGTCCTGGTTTAGACCTGGTTTAGTCCTGGTTTAGACCTGGTTTAGACCTGGTTCAGTCTTGGTTTAGACCTGGTTTAGACCTCTTTTAGACCTGGTTTAGACCTGGTTTAGACCTGGTTTAGTTCTGTTTTAGACCTGGTTTAGACCTGGTTTTGACCTGGTTCAGTCCTGGTTTAGACCTGGTTTACACCTGGTTTAGACCTGGTTTATTTCTGTTTTAGACCTGGTTTTGACCTGGTTCAGTCCTGGTTTAGACCTGGTTTACACCTGGTTTAGTTTTGATTTAGTCCTGGTTTAGACCTGGTTTTGACCTGGTTTAGACCTGGTTTAGTCCTGGTTTAGACCTGGTTTTGACCTGGTTTAGTCCTGGTTTTGACCTGGTTTAGACCTGGTTTAGACCTCTTTTAGACCTGGTTTAGACCTGGTTTAGACCTGGTTTAGTTCTGTTTTAGACCTGGTTGTGACCTGGTTCAGTCCTGGTTTAGACCTGGTTTACACCTGGTTTAGTCTTGATTTAGTCCTGGTTTAGACCTGGTTTAGTCCTAGTTTAGACCTGGTTTAGACCTGGTTTTGACCTGGTTTAATCCTGGTTTAGACCTGGTTTAGTCCTGGTTTAGACCTGGTGTTGACCTGGTTTAGACCTGGTTTAGACCTGGTTTTGACCCCTTTTAGGCCTGGTTTAGACCTGGTTTAGACCTGGTTTAGTCCTGGTTTAGTCCTGTTTTTGACCTGGTTTTGACCTGGTTTAGTCCTGGTTTTGACTTGGTTTAGTCCTGGTTTTGACCTGGTTTTGACCTGGTTTTGACCTGGTTTAGACTTGGTTTTGACCTAGTTTAGTCCTGGTTTAGACTTGGTTTTGACCTGGTTTTGACCTGGTTTTGACCTGGTTTAGTCCTGGTTTAGTCCTGGTTTAGTCCTGGTTTTGACGTGGTTTAGTCCTGGTTTTGACCTGGTTCAGTCCTGGTTTAGACCTGGTTTAGACCTCTTTTAGACCTGGTTTAGACCTGGTTTAGACCTGGTTTTGACCTGGTTCAGTCCTGGTTTAGACCTGGTTTACAACTGGTTTAGTCTTGATTTAGTCCTGGTTTAGACCTGGTTTAGTCCTGGTTTAGACCTGGTTTTGACCTGGTTTTGACCTGGTTTAGGCCTGGTTTAGACCTGGTTTAGACCTGGTTTAGTCCTGGTTTAGTCCTGGTTTTGACCTGGTTTTGACCTGGTTTAGACCTGGTTTAGTCCTGGTTTAGACCTGGTTTTGACCTGGTTTAGTCCTGGTTTTGACCTGGTTTAGACCTGGTTTTGACCTGGTTCAGTCCTGGTTTAGACCTGGTTTAGACCTCTTTTAGACCTGGTTTAGACCTGGTTTAGTTCTGTTTTAGACCTGGTTTTGACCTGGTTCAGTCCTGGTATAGACCTGGTTTACACCTGGTTTAGTCTTGATTTAGTCCTGGTTTAGACCTGGTTTAGTCCTAGTTTAGACCTGGTTTTGACCTGGTTTAGACCTGGTTTAGACCTGGTTTTGACCTGGTTTAATCCTGGTTTAGACCTGATTTAGTCCTGGGTTAGACCTGGTTTTGACCTGGTTTAGACCTGGTTTAGACCTGGTTTTGACCCCTTTTAGGCCTGGTTTACACCTGGTTTTGACCTGGTTTAGTCCTGGTTTAGACCTGGTTTTGACCCCTTTTAGGCCTGGTTTAGTCCTGGTTTAGACCTGGTTTTGACCTGGTTTAGTCCTGGTTTTGACCTGGTTTAGACCTGGTTTAGTTCTGTTTTAGAACTGGTTTTGACCTGGTTTAGTTCTGTTTTAGACCTGGTTTAGACCTGGTTTTGACATGGATTAGACCTGGTTTAGACCTGGGTTAGACCTAGTTTAGTCCTGGTTTAGACCTGGTTTAGTCCTGGTTTAGACCTGGTTTAGACCTGGTTCAGTCTTGGTTTAGACCTGGTTTAGACCTCTTTTAGACCTGGTTTAGACCTGGTTTAGACCTGGTTTAGTTCTGTTTTAGACCTGGTTTAGACCTGGTTTTGACCTGGTTAAGTCCTGGTTTAGACCTGGTTTACACCTGGTTTAGACGTGGTTTAGTTCTGTTTTAGACCTGGTTTTGACCTGGTTCAGTCCTGTTTTAGTCCTGGTTTACACCTGGTTTAGTAGTGATTTAGTCCTGGTTTAGACCTGGTTTTGACCTGATTTAGACCTGGTTTAGTCCTGGTTTAGACCTGGTTTTGACCTGGTTTAGTCCTGGTTTTGACCTGGTTTAGACCTGGTTTAGACCTCTTTTAGACCTGGTTTAGACCTGGTTTAGACCTGGTTTAGTTCTGTTTTAGACCTGGTTGTGACCTGGTTCAGTCCTGGTTTAGACCTGGTTTACACCTGGTTTAGTCTTGATTTAGTCCTGGTTTAGACCTGGTTTAGTCCTAGTTTAGACCTGGTTTAGACCTGGTTTAATCATGGTTTAGACCTGGTTTAGTCCTGGTTTAGACCTGGTGTTGACCTGGTTTAGACCTGGTTTAGACCTGGTTTTGACCCCTTTTAGGCCTGGTTTAGACCTTGTTTTGACCTGGTTTAGTCCTGGTTTAGTCCTGGTTTTGACCTGGTTTTGACGTGGTTTAGTCCTGGTTTTGACCTGGTTTAGTTCTGGTTTAGACTTGGTTTTGACCTGGTTTTGACCTGGTTTTGACCTGGTTTTGACCTAGTTTAGTCCTGGTTTAGACTTGGTTTTGACCTGGTTTTGACCTGGTTTTGACCTGGTTTAGTCCTGGTTTAGTCCTGGTTTAGTCCTGGTTTTGGCGTGGTTTTAGTCCTGGTTTTGACCTGGTTTAGTCCTGGTTTTGACCTGGTTTTGACCTGGTTTTAGACCTGGTTTTGACATGGTTTAGTCCTGGTTTTGACCTGGTTTAGTC
>CM068366.1:23988599-24008599 GCA_034769755.1 Odontamblyopus lacepedii
GCAGACGACCTGATTCTGGGTCAGGGTTTCAGCATGTAGGCAGAGCAGCTCCTTCAAGGCGAGTACCTATTGAAAAAGTCAGCCCCTGATCCAAGCTTTGTCGGCCGGGCCTCCGGGTCCTTCCTTCCCTCTCTCTCGCAAATTCAGAGTACCAGGGTACTCTGTCAAGAAGGAGAGAAAAAGGAGTAAAGGACAGAAGAGTGTGGAGCACCGGGGGTGGGGTGGGGTGGGGGTCACCTACCAGCGCAGAGTACCGCGGTACTCGGCAACAGTGACGGGAAGAGGCAGGGGAAAAAAGAAAAGAAAAGACAAAGTGTCAAGACAGAGTACCAGAGTCACCTAGGAGTGCAGAGTACCAGAGTCACCAAACAGTGCAGAGTACCAGAGTCACCAAACAGTGCAGAGTACCAGAGTCACCAAACAGTGAAGAGTACCAGAGTCACCAACAGTGTAGAGTACCAGGGTCACATAATTCCGCCGCCCTGGTTCTCCCCCTTGTTAAGCCGAGGGAGGGGGCTTAACAGTGGGTGAACGTGTTCGAGAGGTGCGCCGGGTTCCGTGGGGGTCACCCCCGGAGACCAGCCTGATCAGGCTGGGGGTGAGCCGGGCCGGGGGCTGGGTCTCCGGGCTGGCCCCCGCTGACCAGCCTGATCAGGCTGGGGGTAAGCCGGGCTGGGTGCTGGGTCTCCCGGCAGAGTGAGGGGCTGGCCCGCGCTGACCAGCCTGATCAGGCTGGGGGTAAGCCGGGCTGGGTGCTGGGTCTCCGGGCAGAGTGAGGGGCTGGGGCCCGCTGGCGCCGCTGACCAGCCTGATCCGTGGGGTAAGCCGGGCTGGGTGCTGGGTCTCCGGGCTGGGTGAGGGGCTGGCCCCCGCTGACCAGCCTGATCAGGCTGGGGGTAAGCCGGGCTGGGTGCTGGGTGTCCGGGCTGGGTGAGGGGCTGGCCCCCACTGACCAGCCTGATCAGGCTGGGGGTAAGCCGGGCTGGGTGCTGGGTCCAGTGGCTGGGTGTGGGCCTGGCGCTCGGTGACCAGCCTGATCAGGCTGGGGGTAAGCCGGGCTGGGTGAGGGGCTGGCCCCCACTGACCAGCCTGATCAGGCTGGGGGTAAGCCGGGCTGGGTGCTGGGTGTCCGGGCAGAGTGAGGGGCTGGCCCCCGCTGGCCCCGCTGACCAGCGTGATCCTGGGGGTAAGCCGGGCTGGGTGCTGGGTCTCCGGGCAGAGTGAGGCGGACGCGCGCTGGTCACCCCCTGAGACCAGCCTGACCCTGGGGGTAGGCCGGGCTGGGTGCTGGGTCTCCGGGCAGAGTGAGGGGCTGGCCCCCGCTGACCAGCCTGACCCTGGGGGTAAGCCGGGCTGGGTGCTGGGTATTGGGTCTCCGTGCTGGGTGCTGGGTCTCCGGGCAGAGTGAGGGGCTGGCCCCCGGAGACCGGCCTGATCCTGGGGGTAAGCCGGGCTCGGTGCTCCGTCAGGGAGAAAACTGGCTCGCACCCCACCCACCTCTTCCTGGGACGAGGCAGCCCGATTCAGCCCTGGAGTCCGGGGCTGAATCGGGCTGCGCCCCCCCACCCCGTCCCCCCAAGGAAAGAATGACAGTGTCAAGCCCGAGTAAAGGGGGGACAAAAGTGGCGCCCCCCACCCCATCCCCCCAAGGAAAGAAATGTCAGTGACAAGCCAGTTAGTACATTACAGGAGTCACCAGAGTAAAGGGGTAAAACTGACAGAGTAAAGTGTCAAGCCAGAGTACCAGAGTCACCAGTCAGTAAAGGGGGAAAAACTGAAGTGTCAAGACAGGCGTAGAGTCAACATACTTAATCAGAAGAATCAAATCAGCTCTCGACAGGTTTCAAGCAAGAAAGATCTATTGCAGAAGTCACCAGGGAAAATAGTTGTAATAGCAAAATCAGCGAATAAACTGAGCAACAGTTGTACTCTTCAAGCCAGAGTACCATGGTACTGAATCGCTGTGCTCACCTCTCCCCCAAAGGAAAACACCAGAGTAACCAGGGGAAAAAAACAAAGAAAAACTGACAAAAGTGTCAAGACAGAGCACATTTTGTCACCAAACAGTGTCAGCCAGATATACCAGAGTCACCAACATGTTTAAAAACTCCCACCCCATCTCGAGACAGGCAAGCCCAATTCAGCCCTGAGATAAACAGATTATGAGGTTTTCGAGGGATCGTCGCCATACAAGAGGCGCGCCGGGGATTTTCCTCTTCACGATTTGCTCGAGGTTATGGTTTGATTTTTCTTCGCTCATGCGCTTCTCACGAGCTCCGCTGCCACCAGTCTTGAATCGCTCGGCGAGGTTTTGCCGCACATGCTTCACATTTCTGACGCCGTCGACTGGAAAGAGACGCACGTGATATGCCAGGATTTCGACGCGTTTTTTCTCACGGCGGCGTTAAAGAGGTTACGCAGAAAACTTAAGTAATGGTTATGGTTTTGACGGCTTACGTTACTGAGACGTGCATCAGATGACATGCCACGATGCCGATTCTGGGGATGCGTCAGAGGCTAACAGACCGCACCAGCGTGGTTACCGCTTCTGCCGCTGGTGTGTATCGTTGATGAATAGTCACGTTCACGGTCAAACAACTCGCTTGCCTTTCACCATCGCAGACAGGTGGCGGCGAAAGATGAGCCCTAGACTTCAGAGGCTGAAGCAGCCGCCGCAGTTGACATCAGCCTTCGTATTTCGTACGCTCAGAAGGTCCGGCTACACCGCCTGAATACCAGACTGCCTTTGACTGTGGTTTTCGAATTGCAAAGAGGACGTCGGAGAAAGTTGCCAGATACGCACCTACTTTCACAATCGAGAAGACGCCGTGAAATTCCGACATACTTATCTGATGATCCAAGTACCATTCACGACTTGCTCGGCATGCCTGGAGTCCATCTGGTTCGGCCGAGATTCGGCACAGGCGGTTCGCGCGCCACTTGACTGGATGGGCGAGATGGTTTTAGGCGATCATACATAGCATAGTTTTTCCATCTTTGCATACGCTGGTGGAGCCACAGGCCGTGCCTCGCTTTAGTAGATAATATCAAATAGTGTTATGTCATACGGATATATTTCGTTAGTCCGAGAATGCGGTCGAATGATGTTTGATCCGACAATTCCGTAATATACCTCATGACGCACAACCTGACTATCTATAAATGAATAGCAGCCGTAGTACGACGCCTTCAGGAGAAGCAGCAGCCGCCGACGCAGCCGCCTTCCCCAGCTTCTTCTCTACCTGGTTTGTCTTGATCGAATCAATTAGTAGCTGGCCGGCCGCTCGCGCACCGCAGACCTCCAAGGTTTCACGGGCGAGGTCGGCGCGCCGTTTCGCTTTACACCAAAGAAATAAGCGAAGAATGCATAGCTGCGGTCTGGGAATTGCAGATATTATTGATCATCGACATTGACGACTAAAAATTGCCCTCTCGGCTACGCCACTGAGGTTCGTTACACTGATTGCATGTCTGTAATTGAATGCCAGTCTTTCGCTCGCTTTTCGTCCATTCAGCGAATTTACCGCCCGTTTCCCAATGACGCCGCCGCGACAGCGCTGGTTATCGATCGTTTACAGCCGAGCGCATGCCAGAATTTCTCTCGAACGATGTCCGCCAGCGAGCATTGCTTCGCCTGCCGTCGGCTTGTCTCGGTTTCGTCGCGAGCATGAGCCTCGTCATGTTTCCTGCCACGGTGACTACCCGCGACATTAGCTGATAAAAGAATCAACTGATTCTCAGGCGCAGCTGAGAAGAGTCAGCGCGAATAATGCTCAGCGAGGGCTGGCGTCGGCGACTTTGTGGATCGGCTTTTGCCTGGGCGTCATGATTCGACGGTAACGGCCCCCGTCGCCGGGTCTCGTTACTGTTGGGTCGCGCCGGTAAACTTGCCACTGTTGTTAATGAAATACACTGGGTACGGACTGAACGGAAATTACAGCGTAACGAACAGTTCGCTTCAACATTGATTCGCATGCCGAACCGCTGGCTGATCATTGCGGCAGCTTCTCCGACTGGATAAATTCTTCGGGCGCCATACCACTCGGGCGATATTGCCGCGCGGGGTATCGCCGTTGTCCGAAGAGGTCGCGCCGCGGCGTCGGTAACTGACTACCGCCAGTCGGAGCGCTACATTGCGCTGAGACGTCGTGGGAGCGCACATCTGCCCGCCGCTTGCAGGAGCAGCGGTCTGGCGAAGCGGGTGGATTCTGACGCGCAATCGCCCGGGCAAAGATCATCAATGGTTCATTGACTTGAGGTTTTTGTCTGGTAGCCGATACACCAACTCCATTCGTTGTTTCACTTGAAGCTCACTTTTGGTAAGCAGAATTCATGAATAACGGTCAGCAGCTGATAGTCGACGCCATGGTGACTTCGCGTGGTTGATATAGATAGCAGGATGTGCCACACTGGAGTTGGGAATCGCTTGCGAGTGTAAAATACCACTACTTGAGCCGCCGTATCTGTTTACGATTTAAGAATACATCGAGGCTGGAGGCTAATCTTAGTAGTATATGAAGGTCGCACAGAATGCTGTCAGGTCCTGAGATAATGTACGCCGAAAAGTCGGAAGAATGGGAGCCGCCAGCAACAGGGCAGGCTGCCCGACCGCCCGCCACCGCGTCTTCGCCCTGAAATTGACGAAGGTATCTGCCGCATATATAGGTCGTGCCTTCGCGGCGACGCGTAGAGGAAGTCGGGATAGATCAACGGGGTATTTACGTCGCCAGGCTTCCGAGGGCTGCCGCTATGCTCGCCGCTGCGTTTACGCTTCATGCCGCCGCCGCTGCGCGTAACTGGGCCAGTCACTCAAGGGTTCCGCTGGGAATGGGCAGAAGCGGCACTTTGACGCCTACTTCGACGCTCCCAGCGCCGCCTGGCTCAGCAGCTGATTCGAACTCGGTAATAGTGTCACGGTGTTGACGCGATACAGTGCTCGCGAACGGCGAGTTCGTCAGTGACAGATGCATGATTTTACCGTCTCATTGCTGGCGGGATTTGTCGAGGTGTTTCGGTGATTATTTTTTTATTCAGGAGGCGAGCGGCTTATGCCAGTTGCCCAGTACTACCGGAGATGCGGCAGGTGATAACAAAGTTAGTGGTATGCTTAGCTAGAGGAGACTTCATAAGGCAGCTGATCTGATTTTCAGTATATTTAGACGTGAAAGCAAGCTCACGATTTTCCTGATTTGGTTTGCTAGATAGCAGCTGCTTAACATGTCGCTCGTTCAAATGTTGATTAACAATCATTGTAAATTTATTGAAGAATCGAAGACAGTTTTTACTACGTCAGTAAAAGAGGCTATGCATGCTTACGCGAAGATTCAGCCGAAAGTTTCGACCGCTTGACGCATCTATATACAGTAATCGATTGCGGACGTGTCGGGCTGCCGTAAATGCCTTCAAACTGTGAATTATGTTTGTGGAGAATTGCAGACGACGATTTTGCCTCAGTTTCTCTTCCGGCCAAGTCATTGAGTTGAGGAGCCGGTTTCCCGGTATTAGAATAGGGCACTTATTATATAAAGAGGGGTGAATGGCCGCAACGCGACGGTGTAAGAATGAAGACAGGTCGCGAGCAGTCACAATAATATCACCGCGTTGCTGACCAGTGGGGCTGCTGTTCGGCCTGGCGACTTCGATCGTACAGCCCTCGCCGACCAGCCTGATCAGGGCTTATCTCTCACTGTATATCAATCGATCAGGCATTTCACCGTGCTCTTCGACAGCCGGTTATCGATGACCGAGGCGCCGAGCTGGTGCGCCAGTCTCCGGCAGATGAGGCGACGCGCGTAATACCCTGGAGACACCATGGCGCTGACGCCGGTATTGGTCAGGGGCCAAGACTTCCTCGGCACTGACGGAGCTTCACTCCTCGCCCCCGAAAAGACAGCAAGGGACAAAGCCTGGGCCAGCTGTATCAGGATCACTCGTAGGCAACGTTAGGGGAAAATGTCGCTGGTCGCGCGATGACAATAGAGACCATGGTCGTAAGATATGAGGTCACTGAATTTCACCATGCCCACTAGCGTGGAATGATCGCTGGCCTTCCTCTGCAAAGGAAAAGAGTTAGTGACGCAGCAGTCAACAGGCAGTGTCACAGGTGAATGCTGCGGCGCAATGTCGCTCAGCTTCACTCGAACCCGCCAAATCACGCGTGAGAATATAGCGGTTTGCAACGACGCGTAGCTGGAAAGTGCAGGGCCAATTGCCGCCTGCTGCGCAGTTATATTGGCATAAATATGGATGTCGATGTAAGACAGCGAAGGCCTTGGAAAGACAGCTGGCCAAGATACTCGACGCGCGCTTCCGTTTCGCGCTGCCGACGCTACTGCTCCGGCACAGCCGGATGTTGATCACAGGCGGTTGTGTTTCACGCGTCAAGCGTCGTTATTTTTCCGACGGCGACGCTGAACAGGGTCTCGCGTCTCAAAGATATGCGTTATAATAACTTCATTGATAACAGGGGATGCAGACAGACTGGGGCCCTCTCGGCACTGATAACTCATGTCTTCATTGAATATTATTTTATCGTAACTCGACATTTTCGTGTTTACCACGGGCAGGGTTCATTTCCTCGAGAGAGGGATTCACACTAGCAATTATGCAGTAGAATACCGTATCAGGGAGCATGTTTAAATCTTTGTGACTGATGGGCAAAGTCGCACCTGTTTATCTGTGCCGCTGCAGTTGTAAGCCGCATTGACGAAAGCGAATGTCTTGCGCCTCTGTTTAGCTGCACTGGCTAACCGGTTGGTACTTCATAAATCAAGAGTTGTCCAGCTGATGAATACCGCAGAGCGGACCGCTGACGAAAAGTTTAAGATTAAGAATGCTCTTCAATAAGAACGGTGATATCAATAGATATCGCCGTAGTTCAACAGAATTTAGCGCAACCGAGGTTCCCATACCGCCGTCTTGGTTCGAGTATGTTGAACTTACCCGTGTTTATCGATTTCACTGCGCTCGACACGAAATAGATTGATAGTTTTCTCGATCATGGCGGAGATTTGTCTGGTTACTCCCGCATATCTGTTCCGGCATACTTAGAGGGATAGTAACATAGATTGAGGTTCTCAAAGATGCCTTGATATACTGGGCGCTAGACGCTACACTGAGGATCAGCGCGTGTTTCCACTCGCGAGGCTATACAACCAGATTGCCCAGTGGGTCATCCGCCCTGCTCAACCGCATTACGATTGATGGTTAGTGAGTCCTTGATTTATCTGGTCAAGGCTGAGATCACGGCCTGACGATCAGATAGTAAAGCCAGCCAGAGGTACGACAGTCGTTGATTTGAGGAGAGGGCGAGATGTCGGGCGTCGCTTAAGTTACCCAACACTCGCCTTCTCCGCTGGATCAGCCGCGAGCTCAAGCGTTTTGAAGCTTAGATACAGGCCTCTTGAGTTGTAGCCCAAAGAAAGTAAGCGGTATTGATCATCGATACTTCGAACACACTTCGTCTGGCTTGAAGTTGAGGGGAAAGTCCTGGTGCAAATCGGCTCGCCATTCCTAAACAATATTGTTAATGATAGCATAGTGCTGACACGCCGGGCGTACTGAGCGTTGCCAGATCACCTCTTCCGATAATATTTATCGAGCGTTCAGATGCTGCACGTTTGGCGCTTCGCTGCCGGGGGTTAGCCCGGTCTCCCGTCGCTGAGCCGTCGCGTATTCAAACGAGGTTTGCTAGTCGGATGGCGGTAGTAAGTCGTTTTTGTCGACTTCACATTTACTCAGATCAGACGAGAGATACTACCCGGAATTTGCCATACACTAAGCGAGGAAAAAGATAGATAAAAGAGACCGGCGAGCTTGCCGCTGCCGAGTTCTTCGAGAGCCCGTGAGTTGAACGCGCCATGAAACGCCGACAGTGCCGGTGAAATTTATCTGTTAACATCAGACGATAGTCGGCACAGATGAAAACGTTAAGCAGGTTCGCTCGGGCACCGCGGCTAGGTGATTACGCGCCGCGCTTCGCCCTGGTGGTCATCGCTGCAAAGCATTTTCCACCGCGTCAGTCGGGATATGCTCGGACGCGGGCCGTACCGGGCAGTCGATCGCCTCAACCGCTACAAGGCCAGGATCGCCAACCGGTGGCGCGGGGTCAGTCGGCAACGTCCACTATCCGCAGCACGACTACAGATTTTCGCTGACATCACTGCCGGGTATGTCGTTGAACTAAAGACTGCGAGCTCTGCGGATCAGTTGTATCGGTCGATCAGCAATTGTCTTCCTCGATGTCTCGCGAGTTTTGTCTTGTGTTTTGATCGGTTCAAATGAACCACCCAGGCTCTAACAGTTACTGGCCGGCAATGCAGTTCGCCGGTACATCAGCATTACGCGCGGGATGACCAACGCCACGTTGGTTACTGCTGAACGGTCATGGCGCTGGAAGGTCAGTTCGACGCCTTCGTGAGCTAGCGCTCGGCGGATGCCGGTGCATCTTGCAGAGTCACCCATGCGGTCGGTTAACGCCGTCTGCCGCCGCCGCGGAGTCAATCCTTTGAGTGGCGGGATAACGCAGCGATGATGACGTAGCTCTCTTTCTGCTCAGATAACAAGGGCGCTCCACCCAGGCGTTTGTGTCAAGAGCAGTTCTTCCAATGCCTTCGGTGCGACAAGGTGTTGTAATGATGATTGTTTGGCTGGGTCGCCAAGGCGCGGTCGCGAGCTGCGGTATTATGCCTTCCTCTCTCTTCACGCTGATCGTCACGCCTGTCGCCGCGGTCGGCGGCGACGCGCTGCCATTACGATAAGGTTCAGCTAGCTGGCGCTTAAAGCGACTTAACGAATCCGGATTTACATCAAAGATATTCCACGTTCATGTGATAGTGCTTCTGAAGAAATTCACGAAGCTGCAAACGGGCGGGCAATATACCAACGCCGCATGAATGGTCCCTGCGCACCATAGATAAAGCAGTTACTTGACGTCTGGCACTGTAGAAGACAGAGAGGCCTCGCCGTGAAATACACTACATTTTTTTCATTTCACGTGAGGCGGGAGGCTACTTATGTGCTGCCCCGGGCGTGACTCCGCCCGGATTGGGGTGGGGAGTTTGACTGGGTCAGTACACCTGTCAGAAACGCTGATAGTAAAGCCAAGAAATTGATTTTTCATCAAATGATAGATATAAGATAGCTATTATATTAAACGTCGTCATATTAATTGTTGGATACCATAACGCAGGAGACAGTACTGTTAGCATCAGAGTCCAATGAACGCCTTCAGACTTGGGGGTCACGCTGAAAGGGCGAATACGTTGGTGACGGGTCGCTGCTTGCGTTGTTACCTGGCCTGTCAGGGCTCAGCGCTCTCGAAGTTGCTTTCACTGGTCACCAGAGTACTCAGAAAGAAGGTTTATGCATGGTAGCATGTGAGCAGTAACAGTGACGTGGAGGATTAAAGCGTATATCATGATAACAGCGGGTTATCAGCCAACAGCAAATATTTCCCGTTCCTCCTCGCGTAAGGGGCCGAGCACTTCGAGTTACACAGCCTCAAACAGGGACTTCGGGTCTCGCTTCGACCAGTTCCGACCTTGTGCGGGCTGCCGTTGGCTCGCGGTCTGACCAGCTGGTGAGGCCACCCTTTAGCCGGCATCACGGCTCTTGACCAGCTCATCAGGTGGGCTTCACGCAGGTGGCTGGCTGTCTCGACTGTGCCAAAGGACAGGTCACCGATGTTGTGGCAGCTGTCTGGGTGCTGGCGAGGGTTCCCTGGACTTCCAAATGTCAGCCGACATTTCTTCCTGGAAGTTCAGGCTGCCTGAGTTGTTTCACGCCGCTTCAATCAGAAATTTCATCAAGAGAATGCCGCGACAACAGAGCAATAGAGTCACAGCCCAGATTGTATCGCCAGAGCACTGATCAAGACAGTGCCAGAGTCACCAGAGCAAAAGATCCAAGATATTACCAGAAACGAGTCACACAAAGACACCAATTGAATCATCACTCAGCGAGAGAGAGAGAGAGAGAGAGAGAGATATATATATATATATAGGTAGAGTAGAGAGGAGAGAGAGAGAGAGAGAGAGGTGAGAGGTAGGTAGGAGAGGCTGGTTAGAGAGCAGAGGCAGAGATACAGGTATATATATAAGAGTATATATATATATATAGATATATCAGGTATATATATATATATAGGTATATATATATATGTTTAGTATATATATAGGTATAGAAAGTATATAAATGCTAAATCAGAATTGTATAAAGCGGGCCAGCCCTAAACCGACGTCATATGGTAACCCAACAAACAGAAACACGCGCAAACCCTCTGAAGATAAACCAGTCTTGTCAGGTCTTCACTCAAAGAAACAGATATGGGAAATGCAGTGGTCCTGATTATATCAGGAGTCAAGAAAACCATCAACCAGCACACGGCCCGATGCACTGAAGGCTTCGCTGCGTTTACCCCCAGCCCGATGCTGGCACGTTTGATTAACATATCTCATCCGCGAAATTCTGCGCCAGCGCTGCCGCGTTGATTTACCAAGACGCTACTCGATTTATCACTGCCTGTTTCTTCATCGATCATTACCTTCGGGCGCTTCCAGCGCTTCACCCAGCTTAACATTACGCCGATACCCGGGCAAAGGTTAATCAATCGACAATCATGGACATGGGGCTATCGGCTGCTTGTTACTATGCAATACATCGCGCGTTGTATTGCGGTCAGTTATTTAATAAGTTACTTCAACTGTTCTAGACACGAGTACTTCTCTCGGAAATGTCGCCATTTCTGTGCCTACCATGAATGGGAATCAGGTCTGACCGAGATATTTCAGAAACGGCCATATCCAAAGTGAGCAAGAACACTGGAGGACATAGACGCCGAGGCTCACTTATTGTTTAACGAGATTCCATTGCTGCACTGTTGCGGATCAGGCCCGTTTCCTCGATAAAACATTAACCAACAAGAAAGCGAATGTTTTCTTCGGCGACGTTAGGTACTTGCCAAGAATGGGGATGACATGCTAAGCATTCTGGCTCGAAACTGTTCGGGAGAGCAGTAAACAGCTCGCGCCGAGCATGCCGACGAAATGATTACGCCGCGCCGACTCCGCATGATACGTTCCGGCACCATACAGCCATAGTTCGTGATGCCTTTAGAGGTCACACGCGCGCCATCAGTACTTTGTGTTTACTTATTTGCACTGGGTACCGCTGAACTCCTCACTGCCGGATAGACATGAACGAGTGAATTTCAGTACAAGGGCTCACTCACACTCTATCGAGAGTCGCTCGGTGCTGAATAACCCCAGGATTTCAGAGTCCGCTTAGGTCGCTGCTAGCTTCCACTGAGAGGAGGGGAGGAAGAAGCAGCAGCTCGGTCGCCGTTGCCGACCCCCGGCCGCTTACGCTACCCGCCCGGTGCCCAAGCGCTGTCTCCGGCGTAATAGTACGCCGGTTGACTGCCGCAGCGAGTTTTCATACTGAGGCTCAGACGCTCGAAGAACGCTATCGGCCTGCATTCATGACATCGGGCGGGGCGCCCGGGGTCAGCTACGTCGATCGTTGTCTGAAGCGCCGACCTCGCGACGGTCCGGGTTACGCGTCACGCCGGTGTTCGATGTCGTACTTCTTCCTGGAGGGCATCGAGCCGCAAGCTCGGCCCGCCATATGCGATGGTCATTGCTGGCTGCCATGCTGGGACATTTAACACTACCCGCTGAATTTGGGCATTGATTCAGGCGCGAAGAGAAGAACGTCCGATACTCAGCCCGGCCCCGTCGTCCGGTCTTCTTCGACGGGTTGGGAATGCAGCTAATACGCACGGATCGAGTTACAGCACGTAGCGAAGAGAGGAAACAGAAGGCCAACCCGGGCGCCATGGCTGCCAGCCATTCGTATCGCTCGGTTGTGTTGACGCGCCGCCCACGATTCGGGGATGGCACCAAATATTGCTTAACCGCCGTTCAACAGGCGCCATACCGGCAACTACGACTGAAGCGACCGCCAAGATTCACTGTTAACGAGGTGAGACATGCCAGTAGACAAAGATGTAACGGTGAAATGATCGCCTGGCGGTCGATTTATTGAGCGTTCAGTTTATCGTGTGTTTCACATGATTAGCAAATAACCATACCTCAATTTATTCTCAACCAGCCGCTGGCGACGCCGGCGGGCCACTTTCGCAACGCTGTTGTTGATGCCTATTTCATCGCGACCTCAGAAGCGTGGCAGACTGCGGCCACCCTGCGTAATCGTCGACCCAGCTCGATATGGAGCGCCGCCTGTCCGCCGCGCCGCACGCCGAGCGCCGCCACGAAGCGCTGGTCGCCAGACCCGGTAGGCAGCAGCATCAAACGGTCAGGTAGCAATGCCGTGGTTTACCGGTGCGGCTACAGTGTCACTTCATACTGCCCAGCACCGATACACCGTCAAATTGTGGGATAGCGGTATCTCGTCGCACATATCGCAGCAGGTTCCAGCAGTATTCTACGGGTGATAGTGTAGAAGTCGCAAGTCAGATCCGTCGCAAGCGCCTGGCGACGTCGCGCTCGTCAGCCATGAGTTCGCTGCCGTTCGCGCCGCAAGTGAAATCGGGTCGTCGCGATGCGGGCCGCTGGTGTTGGATGATCGTCCCCAGCGCGGTTCGCCGGGCCAAGGGCGGGTTGCCTCGCTGGCGCTTAGCAGCGATAGCGACCAGGGGAACTGACTACCAAACAGTCTGCGGGTGCGCCATGTCTGTTTCGAAGGAATCCAGAAGCCGCCAAACGCGACCTTTGTTATTCAGTGACGCCAAGATGAATGGATGAATTGCAAACCACTGACATGAAGATCTGCCAGCTTGACAAGATTGCAGCATATAGGTGGTTATGATACTTCGCCGCCGGTAAATAACACACTCTTACCGCTTCTTTCATTTCACTGGCGCCAATGGTTCTGATAATAACGTCAAACTAGGCAACTTGCTAGCAGCTCAGAGGACAACCAGCTCGCTGATTTTGACATAGCATCCTTCACTTTTGCTTAAGCAGTGAGTTTCAGGCGCTGACGTCGCTTTTGATGATTAACATTGTGAAGCAGAATTTACCAAGCGCTGATTGTTCACCACTGCGTGGTTTGTGACAGTTACTGAAGCTGAACCGCATTGAGAGTCACATCTGTTATAACGTCCACGATAAGATAGCTCGCCATGGGGAGTCGCGGGCCGGGCGCCGCCATCTTCACCACGCTCTGTGGAGAACCTGGTGCTAAATCACTTGCAGACGAATTTGGACTTGGGTCAGGCTTTGATGCGCAGCAGCCTTCGCTGATCAAGTCAGCCCTTGATCCAAGCTTGTCTGCCGGCCTCCGGTCCTTCCTTCGGCAATTCAGAGTACCAGGTACTCTGTCAAGAAAGAGAGAAAAAGGAGCAAAGGAGAAGAGGTGTGTGTGGGTAGACAGTGATGCAGGAGGGAAATCAAGACAGGAGTAACTGCCGCGTAGAGTAACAGCAACACGAGCCGCTGCTGAGGATGACAGAGAACATCACTGGTTGCAGGGTATGGAACAGTGACTGAATGGATTGTGCTGGGGGTAAAGTCGGTAGGGTCTCGTAATGCTAGTCGTTCCGGGCTACTTCGCCAGCCCGATCAGGTTGCTGTGGTACAGATTCGATTGTTGGGGTGGGTGCACAAGCCAAGATCAGGCTGGGGACCCTCTACCGACCAGCCCGATCAGGTCGTGTCCGGCATTAAAGGAGCTCGAGATAATCAGCTCGATCTCGGGGTAGGTTTCGGTTGTTCGATACCAGCCTGACCTCGCCGTTGTTCAGTTCGGCAGTTGGTATTGGTGCTCTATCAGAGAGGTCTCGCATCCTTCACTTCCATTCTCTCGTAGAGGCAGCTCGCCTTCGTGGTCCGCCGAATTTGGCTGCGCCTTCCACCGCCTCAATGATATCAAGTAAAGGGGATTGGCGGCCTCAATCGTGGGGAGACAGAGTCACAGAGTGGGGTGAACCGCCGAGAGAAGACTTCACAGAAAGGGGTCAATATTGTCACATTGCTCCAGCCGAGAGTCCACTGGCGGTGCCTCTGTCACCCTCAGCTAATGTGAGTCGCAAATAATGTAGTGACACAGTAGCATTGGTTGTGTTTCAAAGCGACAGAATAAAGAAAACAGTATTTGCACAAGTTGTATAACAGTGCAGGTGAAGATGGCTCATTAGTTCGGCAGCGTGAATGCTGCTTTCAGTTAAAAGCAGTAGCTGCTTAGAAGGTGACAATCGTTTCTGATGAGTGCCGCCATCAGGCATACGCGGTGCGCCACATTTGCGATTTACTAAAAATCTTAGATATTTTCGCTGGCGATGATATAATTCCATCTCCTTACTTCGCTCCAAGCGATGTCGTTTTCATCTGCACGGCCGTCTGCATCGGCCAGTATCGACGGGCAGACGTCATCCCCGCCGTTCACTGTGATCAAGAACGCCTTTCCTCGACGCGTTGTCCTGCCGCTTGTCTCAAAGATTGTTTAACATCGCCGTATTCATTAAATCAGTTGGTCTTCTGAGGCTTCTGTCAAGCTACTTGATAACTGCGGCAATTGTCATTGTTGACACCGGGATGCCATGTTACCTTCGCTTGGTGATCACTCGCGGCGCTTAATGCCAAACTGTTTTCTTGTTTTCCGGCAACGGGGACTCGATTCGAGAATGAAATACCTCCGAGAGTCTAAAATACAGTGAGCTGGTGTCCAGAGTACTTACCCACAGGACTGATCGCCAGCAGTCACGTTGTTAATAGCTTTGATCCAGTTGTACGTAGCTGCCGTAGATCGAGCGGTGTCGGCCGCGATATTCTATATTTCATGTTTCGCTGGCCCATTTTTGAACGAATGGAATAGACTGCCAGCCATGAATGTTGGTGCCGCTTAGAGACGCTGAGGTTCGAATGATATCGTTCCAATTATTAACCACTGACCTTGCTCCTGGAAGCCACGAGCATCACAGAGTGGAGCCTTCGTGCTCAAGAAATTACACTGACACGCTTCGACGTCGTTTGCTGGTGGAGTGGTTCCATCGCAGATTCTGGCATGCCTACGTGGAGAGGTTGTACAGACAGCAATGATACCCAATATCGCTTCTGGTCGAGGCTTCGCGGTCGTTAACCACTTCGATAGACAGACAGGAACAGGTGAAATTTGCGTGGTCGGCTTTGCTTACACCGCCCGCATACCGACAGAATGGCCACGGTGCCGACTATCAAATTATCTAGAGGATAAATGCAGAGGAAGATGTCGGCGGCGAGCCGCCAGCGATTTTCATGAGGAGGAGAAGGTTCCGAATGTACTGGCGCTTTCCTGTGCTTTCCGACTGGCTCGTCTTCGACATATACCGGCTGGTATCGTCGGGCGTCTTCAGCCGACGCGCGAGCGCTCATGCTTGGCGTCGACGAACTGTTCCTGGTTCAAAGAAAGCAAACGTTTTGGCGGCGCCGATGAGCACAACGAGGCCATGAGGAAGGCATACGATCTGCGCGTCTTCGCCAGCCTGATCGTTTGCTGCGGTTTTCGCCACGAAGCCGCCGGTCACGTCGATACCCTCTTCCGCCATGAGCGCCCGCATGCCGTTGCCGCCCGCCGCTTGCTCGTCGTCATGTAATGTCATGGGAGTTTTCACCGGCGCTGCTGACTATTTTACTCAGATCAGATAGCTCGCGATATATTAAGCGATTCAGATTTAGTTTAATTCGCCCGGCTAAATGTGGCGCATTTATCGCTCACTTCCGAGCTCGCCGCGCCGGGTCCGGAGTTTCGGTGGTAAACTCATCAGTATGCATCGATAGCATGGCATCGCAGGTTGGCGTGAAATCGCTGTTTGAGGTACCGATAATGCCGAGGATCCTCGACGCCGCTTCCGATATCGTCGGCCAGGAAAGGCTCAGCACGCCATATTCGCTTTCGCCACGCCGCTTGCTGATCGATTTCGGGCGCGTCTCGGACCGCGCGCCGCAATACAGCGGGAATCGTCACAAGATCAACGTTGAACCAGCTGATCGTCCCGTCGGGATGCAGGCGACGAAAGTATACAGATGACCGATCTCCATGCACAGGCGTGCCATAACCGCGATGTTTATTGCGATACCTACTTAATAGCTGAGGCGCCGCCACTGTGCATTACGCATGATATTGCTTTAGCGGTTCGCCAAGGGCGGCACTGTCGCCGAACACCAGCCTTCAGGCGCACCGCCGCCGCACGCCACATCAGAGGCGCCAGATAATGAAGCTTGAGGGCGCGGCTTTGGCGCCCGCCAGCGTAGATTCGCGTGGTAGGCGCAAATATTCGATCGAGAACTTTTGAGCGTCGGCATCAGCAGAAGTGACGTCGCTTAGCGGGAGTCGCCAGAGATTCAGGTGGTCCATCTCTGGAGGCTACGGGGAGTATTCTTTCAGGTATTGCTCGCCTCAGGCCCGCGCTCAGGAACAGCCGCCCGTGGTAACGCCAAGAGCAGTGTCTCCGCGTGCATTGCAGATGTGGCGCACATGCCACGGTCGCTTCTTCGCCGCCAGGTGTTCCGCGGCGCCGCCGCCCGCAGTCGTCTGTCACGTCAGCGGTCAACGGTGGCTGCGGCTGAGGCCGACTCCAGTTATCGCCAAGATACTGGCTGGCGCCAGCCGACTTAAGAACTGGCATGCGACTAGCCGATCACCAGCGCGATTAGCAAAGCGAAGCACGAGGGGAGCCACCTCTAAAGCGTTCGCCATTCCGCTGCATGAATTTCTGTCGCGGCTTGAAAGAAGACTTACTACTCTATGAAGACATGAGAGGTGTAATGGATACCACCATTTATCGCTTTTCACTGCGGGACGCGGGCTCGCTTGCCGCCCGGCGACTACTTCCGCGAATACGGTATTGCTACGAGGATCGAGTAGGCAAAAGCCATGATTCGATTTTCAGTATGAGGCATCGTTTTAAAATAGATACGCTTTATGACGCCGATTCTATAGAAAGGCATTGTTCAACAATAGAACGGTATTGCCACACTTACCGATGATGTGTTGCCGCAGTAATAGCACGAAATAAGATGCGCGATAATGGCGCAGTTGACGTCAAGAACTTCTGCCAGACGAGTCGCCGGTCTTAGATAAGCTGCCAGTCGGCGGGTCGCCTGGCACCACTGTGGAATCACCATCATCTTCAAGACGGAGATAGCTCTTCACAGAGTTTGGCGCCCGGCAAATTCAGAAATTGCGTACCTGGCTGTTATATAAAGCATGGCGCAAGGTAAAGAGCGGAGCACCGTGTGCGTAAGGTGGGTGGCCACGAAAATAGGGGAAGGGGGAAAGAAAAGAAATATCAGCAAGATAGAGAGCCAGAGTCACCTAGAGTACAGAGTCAACAAACAGGTAGAATATCAACAAGTGCGTACAGTCTCCTCAGCAGTTTGAGGGCTGCGAATGTGTGCGCTAAACAGGTTGCCACTGAGGGGCGCTCGCAACAGCGTCAGCTGAAGGATCAGCCTGATCAGGTTGAACACTGACCAGCTAAGATTGATATTGGTGGCTACCTGACAGCGTTAGGTAAAGGGAGGTCAGTGGAGAAGGACGCCGTGGTGTCACCGACAGTAGGGTCAGTTACGATCAAGACCGCGCAAGGGTTCATGAAGGGCCGACCAACAGATGCCCCCCACTTCAGAAGAGTAAGGGGCCATTCGCCCCGTATTATCGACAAATAAGCCCCAGCAGATACTCAGCTGATTTAATGAGCCATTCGCAGTTTCACTGTACCGGCCGTGTGTACTTAGACTTGCATGGCTTAATCTTTGAGACAAGCATATGCTACTGGCAGGATCAACCAGGTAGCCCTGTTCGCGTCCGCCCTTCGTCGGGGAAGGGCGTTGCGGTCCGGGTCGGACGCCGGACGCGCCGGCCGCGCGGGGTGGCGGCCGGGCGGTCCGTAGGTTTTGTCGCCGTCGTGCCGTCTGCCTGTCCGAGCGAGCGGCTCCCCCCCGGGCGGGGCGGAGGCTCCGGACGAGGAGAGGCGTGCCGGGGAAGTGTTCGCGAAAACGTGTGTGCCGGAGGCCGGCCTCCGCTGGGCGGGAGGGTAGGGACCGGGGTCGCGTCCGTACCGTACCCGGCGGAGGGGCTCCGTGGGAAGGCCGCTGGGGCGAGACGGGGCGTCTCGGCCTCGCTTCCGAGGGTGGGTGGCGTGCGGGGGCGAAGGGGGAGCCGGAGCGTCCCCCCAGCCGCCGCCGCGTCCGGCCGAACCCGCTGTGCGCAGGAGCCTTCCGCCCCGGATAGAACCGGACGGGGGCCCTGCGATGGCGGGTCTCGTGTGCCCGTCGACCGAGCTCTTTCTCCCGCATCCGAAGAACCGTGATTTGTCCATAGTCACATTTTGAAAAACGTTCTTCCCATAATCCTGCCAACCTCCTCCGGCAGCTGTAAACACTTTGCGCGCAGCCGCGGAGGCGGCCCAATTCAGCCCTGCACTCCAGGGCTGAATTGGGCCGCGTCTTCGAGTGGGGGGTGGGGGGTTTTTACACTTGGTGACTCTGGTACTCTGCACTGTTTGGTGACCATGGTACTCTGGCTTGACACTTTGTCAGTTTTTTCACCCGCCCTTTACTCTGGTGACTCTGGTACTCTGTCTTGACACTTTGTCAGTTTTTCTTTGTTTTTCCCCCTTTACCCTGGTGACTCTGGTACTCTGGCTCGTCACTGACATTTCTTTCCTTTGGGGGGGAGGGGGTGGGGGGCGCAGCCCGATTCAGCCCTGGACTCCAGGGCTGAATTGGGCCGCGTCTTCGAGTGGGGGGTGGGGGGTTTTTAACACTGGTGACTCTGGTACTCTGCACTGTTTGGTGACCATGGTACTCTGGCTTGACACTTTGTCAGTTTTTTCACCCGCCTTTCCTCTGGTGACTCTGGTACTCTGGCTTGACACTTTGTCAGTTTTTCTTTGTTTTTCCCCCTTTGCCCTGGTGACTCTGGTACTCTGGCTCGTCACTGGCATTTCTTTCCTTTGGTAGGGGGTGGGGGGCGCAGCCCGATTCAGCCCTGGACTCCAGGGCTGAATTGGGCCGCGTCTTCGAGTGGGGGGTGGGGGTTTTTTAACACTGGTGACTCTGGTACTCTGCACTGTTTGGTGACCATGGTACTCTGTCTTGACACTTTGTCAGTTTTTCTTTGTTTTTTCCCCCTTTACTCTGGTGACCATGGTACTCTGGCTTGACACTTTGTCAGTTTTCCTTTGTTTTCCCCCCCTTTACTCTGGTGACCATGGTACTCTGGCTTGACACTTTGTCAGTTTTTCTTTGTTTTTCCCCCTTTACTCTGGTGACTCTGGCACTCTGTCTTGACACTTTGTCAGTTTTTCCCCCTTTACTCTGGTGACTCTGGTACTCTGGCTTGACACTTTGTCAGTTTTTCCCCCTTTACTCTGGTGACTCTGGTACTCTGGCTTGTCACTGACATTTCTTTCCTTGGGGGGATGGGGTGGGGGCCGCCACTTTTGTCCCCCCCTTTACTCGGGCTTGACACTGTCATTCTTTCCTTGGGGGGACGGGGTGGGGGGGCGCAGCCCGATTCAGCCCCGGACTCCAGGGCTGAATCGGGCTGCCTCTTCCCCGGGGAAGGGGTGGGGGGTGCGGGGGAGCCAGTTTTCTCCCTGACGGAGCACCGAGCCCGGCTTACCCCCAGGATCAGGCCGGTCTCCGGGGGCCAGCCCCTCACTCTGCCCGGAGACCCAGCACCCAGCACGGAGACCCAATACCCAGCACCCAGCCCGGCTTACCCCCAGGGTCAGGCTGGTCAGCGGGGGCCAGCCCCTCACTCTGCCCGGAGACCCAGCACCCAGCCCGGCCTACCCCCAGGGTCAGGCTGGTCTCCGGGGGTGACCACCGCGCGTCCGCCTCACTCTGCCCGAAGACCCAGCACCCAGCCCGGCTTACCCCCAGGATCACGCTGGTCAGCGGGGCCAGCGGGGGCCAGTCCCTCACTCTGCCCGGACACCCAGCACCCAGCCCGGCTTACCCCCAGCCTGATCAGGCTGGTCAGTGGGGGCCAGC
>CM068366.1:24053599-24180438 GCA_034769755.1 Odontamblyopus lacepedii
TTATTGGCGCTGCGCCTGGCAAGTCGACACGGTGAGGGCGTGCACGAGCTTGGACAAGCACAGGGCGTTCACAACTAATACCTTACCTTAGATTTAAATTTACTCGCAAACGCCATAAATCCATCATCGAATTAACGCTGCCGTATAAACCTACCCACAGATTGTCCCTACAGACCGCCTTCATTTCTTTCCCCATTGAACGCCGAGAACTCTGTAAGAGTCCCCCGCTGCCTCCTGAGGCCCCAGGTGTTCTGGGCGTCGCGAGGTCTCCGCAGAAAGCCATGGAGGATTTATCGAGATTAACTTTAGCGCCTGGAAGCCAGGCAATAAACATTGAGCCGTATGCAGACCAAAGGCCGAGGCTCTGCACATCTCTGAGGACCAGATTGGTGTCGTCCGCAAACTGAAAAATTTTGTAAACCTTACCTGAAGGGCTCGTGAATCCGCGCACGGCCCTGTCTCTCTTCAGCATAGCAGCGAGGGGCTCAGCTACTATGCTGTAGAGGAGCGCGCTTAACGGACACCCCTGTCGGACCGACCTCCGCAACGGGAAGGGGTCAGAGAGGAGGCCGTTAACCTTCACGCGGCTGACCGCACTCGAATATAAAACGCGTATCCAATTAATTAACCTGTTTTTGAAACCAAATTTACCTAGAACGCGATAGAGGAAGCTGTGCTCCACTCTATCGAACGCCTTATTGAAATCAACTGAAACATGGATGCCACCCGAGGCGTGCATCTCCTTCAGCAAGTACTTTAAAGAAAGCATTGTGTCGGAGATGTCACGCCCCGGGATACCGTACGCCTGACTGTCCGCGACTATCTGACCTATAACGCGCTTTAACCTACCTGTCAGAATTCGAGATAAAATTTTGTAGTCGGTGTTGAGGAGACTTATAGGCCTGTAATTGGCCAGGCTCTCTCGTGCACCTTTCTTAAAAACTAACGTCACCACACCGAGAGTGAAAGAGGAGGAGCACCCATGCATTGAAATCGGTGAAAACCTTATCGAAACAGTTCAGTTTGCCTAGGCACAGAAGTGAGTTCTAGAACAGAGTGTTGCGGAATGTTATTTTGTTGTTGCCATGGCAACAATGATAAAAGCAACGCATTCCTTGCCTCAATACTCTTTTTATTTCTTTTTTTTAAAAAAATCTTTCCATTGAAATGAATGAAAATGCTTACAGCACCTGGTATTCCCAGGCAGTCTCCCATCCAGGTACTAACCAGGCCCGAATCGTCACCGTGAAGCGGAATCGTCAGTGTGAAACGGAATTATACATTTCTTTAATTTTGCACAAAAATCGACCTGAATTCTTTAAAATATTTTTAAAAGACACTTAAAACTGATAATTGATGTGTAGCAGACGTCTTTTCCGGTTTTGGTATACGTATAGATGGGTACGCTGCGTGAACCCGTAGACCGTATGCATCTCCTCCCGTACGCCGCACACACCGCATCTCCTCCCGTGCACCTCTAAACCAGAACCAGGTCTAAACCAGGTCTAAAATCAGGACTAAACGAGCATTAAATCAGGACTAAGCCAAGTCTAAACCAGGTGTAAACCAGATCTAATACCAGGACTAAAACCAGGTCTAAACAAGGTCAAAACCAGGTCAAAACCAGGACAAAACAAGCATTAAATTAGGACTAAACCAGGACTAAAACAGGACTAAAATCAGGTCTAAACCAGGTCTAAAACCAAAAAAAGAATTTGCAGGAGGTGGTTGCTACATTCATATAGTTTTAAAACAAACATGACAATATCAAGTAATCCAAAGTATTCAGATTACGTTACTCACTTAAAGTAATTTAATGGATTACATTACAAACTACATTTTGGGGTATGTAATCTGAATATATTATAAAAGTCACCTTCTCAACACTGTCAACTGAATTATTAAATGTGTTACAATGAAACGAAAATGAAACAGAATTTAAAATTTCTGAAATGGAAAATGTCAATTTTTGAAGCGGAAAATCATTGGCCCTATGTAAGCATGTGCAAGCTATACATATACACTTTTCATATAAATATATTTTTTGGAAATAGTCTTATTTTGTTAACATGATCACCTAAAATGTTAGCGCAGTTTAAATTTAGGTCCAAAAGCTATGATCAAAATGAATTTATTACATATATATATATATATATATATATATATATATATATATATATATATATATATATTTATATATATATATATATATATATATATATATATATATATATATATATATATATATATATATATATGTAAAATAATAATAATTATTATTATTATTATTAATTTATTTTACTCTTTTTGTTTTTGTCTTGACAGACAACTTATGGACGAACATTCATGACAGGATACCTGTCATCTGTGGGAGTTAAAGCAGGTGAATCTCGAGTAGGAAGGATTCACCAACCACATAATGAGCTGCGTCGCCAGGTAAATCATTTGCATTAATTATATTTGTCTCATGAAAGTTTAATTTAGACTTTAATTTAGACTAAGTATGCATATTAGCAGTACATGCTTGTATTATGTTTGTGAATAATTTGAATATTTTAGCTGATTTAATGTTATTTCTCTTCTGATTGTTTGCTTTGTGCTTCTTAGGGAGCACGTAACCTAAATCCAGTTCCCTACCATGCCGAATACATGGGACACAAACTGCATCTCGACCAAAATGAGAAGCTGGGAATGTTTGGAGTGACACATGTCTTCGCTATTGATGGTTTCAGCAGTAAAATTGTTGCTGTATCCACAACGCCAGTGAAGAACAACCTTATTATTTATGAGGAAGTATACAGGCAAGTACAGTCAAGGTGAAAAAAGAAAGTTAAATAAGTGATAATAAGCACTACATTATTGCACTGTGGGTCTGATTTACTAAAGGTGTGTGCATGTAAAAACGTGTCCAAACTTGACATCATCTGTAAAAAAATGTGCAAACTGTTGTACTAACGCGACACACTGAGGTTTGGGTCTTTCAAATGTGACATAATGAATATGTCATACGAGGCATTTTAACCCTAGTGTGTAAAATACAGGGAGGAGCTAATGTAAACATGTTATATATAGTACACACATTGTGGTTTACCAAACTCAAAGTTGAATTTGCTGACATTAACTGCATCTATAAATAAAACCTTATTTTTAGTAGATCACTGCAACACACACGCTAACAAAACACAATCTGCTGCGCTGTGCACACACTTTTGTTCCTTTATTTGGGATCTTCGTAAATCAGGCCCTGTGTGTACTATGTGCATTTGAATGCAAAATAATTACCATTCACGTATCCATATACACTGCTCAAAAAAATTAAAGGCACACTTTGAAAACACATGGGTTCTCTATGCGAAAAATAAATATGCTGTATATCTATACAAATATGGACAGAGCAATGACTTGGGAACAAAAGGATGTTCCTCTTTTTAATGGAAATAACATTTCCAGCCTTCAGAGGACTTCATTTTATCGGCACCCTGAAAATCAAAGTGAAATAACGATGTGGCTCGTCCATTTTGCCAAAATTTTATTTCTGCAACTCAAAATGCTTCTCACTCTTGTGTGGCATCTTTTTGTTCCTAAGACATTGCCCTGTCCAGATTTGTATAGATATCCAACATATATTTTTTTCCACATTAAGATCTCACGTGTTTTGAAAGTGTCCCTTAACTTTTTTTGAGTGTAATTTGCACATTTCTTTTATTCCAGGAAAGCAGTTGCTAACAACGGATTATGGGACCAAATCAGAGTGGATCATGGCAGGAGTTTTATTTGACCCGATACATGCAAGAAAAGCTGTCTCAACACAGACATAACATCAGTTACTTCCTTACGTGCAGACGAGCTCTTCACGGGTGAATTTGGTCCTACTGATTACATATAAAGATAATAAGTAACTTTTTGTTTTATTTATTTTTCATTAAACAGGGACCATGCACAAATCTTTTCTTATTTGAGATTAATGTTAGATTTAGTGATGGGCTCCTTTACATCTGCAGTCCCTGGGCAGATACACATTTTAAGACCTGTACAGTATTTGGTTGATATGTTTAGAGTTGACATGATCGGTGCTGTGACCTTTCAAAATTAAGCAAAATGTATTTCTAGTGAAAATTATTATTTACAAGCCTAAATCATAAAGTTATCCCAGTGTGTAATATGCAGATAAAACCTGACAGCAGAGATAGTAATAGCAATGCACCTTTTATGATTTTTGGATTGTAAAACATTTTGGGGATTTTAAGTGTACTTTTTTTTTCTTGTGCTTTAAACAGAACCTTCGAGTGGAAAGAATTTGGCCAGAGGTCAACAATCGGGTGAACTATCCACTAAAACAGGCCCTGGTTCACCTGCTGGACCAGGAATTACTTGATATGCAGGATAATGTTACAAAGTTTTGTGTCTCCAATCTGGCCTGTCAAGTGAGTGAGATAGGCCTTAGCAGAGTTGTGCAGTCCTGGAATGCCCATAGGACACCAGGTAAGGTGTGATATTTATGTGTAGTTTTTAAACTGACAGAATTGTGTCCAAAACTAAAAACAAACCATAACCAATTATAGGCAGAGGGATACCAAACCAACTTGCAGCTTCTAGTTGCCCAGCAAGAATTCCCACAGAGCTGCTGCCCAGTGCTGCTGAGGCAGCACACATGTACCAGGAGGAGCTGGGGTCCTCGCTGACTTGGGTGTCTGCCTTTGGCTCCGACCCATTTTCATCAGAGCAAGACCGATCTCATGCTGAGCATTTGTTTGGAGAGAGGTTTCCAGACATGTCTGTTCTTTTTGAAACAGTGGTTAATAATGACTATAGCATGTTTCAGGAGGCATTGTTGTACCTGATAAGTGTCTCTGGATGACATGCAAGATAAATATAGGTGGGAATATATCTAACTAGATATATGCATAATATATATGTACAGCAGTTTTATTAGAACATTTAGACCAATTGCAGATGAATAAATATACATTTTGTTTATTGTTCATTTTGTTTATTGTTTGTTATATAGTTTTTGCAAACACATTTAACGGTTTGATTATTCAGTTTACGGTTCGTAGATTCGCTGTTGTTCACGTTAACAGGCGAAATGTCGCTTGTCGCTAAGATATTTGGTAAGGGAAAGGGCGAGAAAGGGCCAACGCCACATGACGCGATCCAGAAGCTGAGGGAGACCGAAGAAATGTTGACGAAAAAGCAGGAATTTCTGGAAAAGAAGATCGAACATGAGCTGGCCACGGCGAAGAAATACGGCACGAAAAACAAAAGAGGTGAGCGGGGCCTGGGCGCGGGTGTCGGGGAGGTTTGGTCCGGGTTTGGAGTCAGGTTTGTGGGTTGGGAATAACAGTTAGCTAACGGGAAGTTAAAGTAGACAAGTGTCAGTGCCAGAAACCAGGCTTTTCCTCCATTTAGGAAGCAGTTAAGCTCCAAGGAAAACTGTTATCATGGAACGGGCTGGAACAGCGGTAAACACATGTGAAAATCCACCGATATTTAAGGATTTGGATCCTGTTATCTGACAGTAAAGTGCAGATCAGGAGCCGGGGCGAGGCTCCACTTCAGGATAAACCGACTTCGCTGTTTTTCCCCGTTTACTTATTTAAAAACTCAATCATTCACAATTAAATCTATTTTCTTATTACACAGACACGATATGAAACCAGGGGTGTGCTAAAATACAGTATCGATATCGTGGGATTGCTGTATCGATATATATACATATATATATATATAGATTAAAAAAAACGCATTTCTCACCTTCCACGGTGGTTGGTCTCTCTCACCCTCATCAGCTCGGGTCCTCTACCAGAGGCCTGGGAGCTTGAGAGTTCTGCGCAGTATCTTTGCTGTTCCCAGTACTGCACTTTTCTGGACTGAGATGTCTGTTGTCCTTCCTGGGATCTGCTGCAACCACTCCTCTAGTTTGGGGGTCACGGCCCCGAGTGCTCCGATCACCACAGGCACCACCGATGCTTTCACCTTCCAGGCTCTCTCCAGCTCTTCTTTGAGCCCCTGGTATTTCTCTAGTTTCGTGTTCCTTTTTCCTGACATTGCCATGTTCGGTATTGCAATGTCCACCACTGACTTTGTTCTCTCGCTTATCCAGAACCACGATGTCTGGTTGGTTCGCCATCACCATTCTGTCAGTCTGTATTTGGAAGTCCCACAGGATCTTGGCCCGCTCATTCTCCGCCTTTGGAGCGTTTCCCACCTTGTTCCTGGGGTTTCCAGCCCGTACTCTGCACAGATGTTTCTGTACACTGTGCCCACTACTTGGTTATGTCGCTCCATGCGCTTTCCCTGCCAGCATCTTACACCCTGCAGTTATGTGCTGGACTGTCTCAGGCACTTCTTTGCACAACCTACACCTTGGGTCTTGTCTGGTGTGGTAGATCTGGGCCTCTATTGCTCGGGTGCTCAAGGCCTGCTCCTGTGCAGCCAGGATGAGTGCCTCTGTGCTGTCCTTCAGACCAGCCCTCTCCAGCCATTGGTAGGATTTCTTGATATCAGCCACTTCAGTTATGTTTCGGTGGTACGCCCCATGTAGGGGTTTGTCCTGCCATGATGGTCCCTCCAGCACCTCTTCCTCTGCGCCCCACTGTCTGAGACATTCTCTGAGCACGTCATCAGTCTGGGCCTTGTCACTGATGTACTTGTGGAGCTTGGATGTTTCATCCTGGACAGTGGTTCCCACACTCACTAGTCCTCGGCCTCCTTCCTTCCGGCTCGTGTACAGTCTCAGGGTGCTGGACTTGGGATGGAACCCTCCATGCATGGTCAGGAGCTTTCGTGTCTTAACATCTGTGGTCTGTATCTCCTCCTTTGGCCAGTGCCTGATTCCTGCTGGGTCTGATCACTGGCAGGGCGTAGCTGTTTATTGCCTGCGCCTTGTTCTTGCCATTGAGCTGGCTTCTTAGGACCTGCCGTACTCTTTGCAGGTATTTGGCAGTCGCCGCTTTCCTTGTTGCCTCGTCAAGGTTGCCATTTGCCTGTGGGATACCAAGGTACTTGTAGCTGTCCTCAATGTCTGTTATTGTTCCCTCTGGGAGTGAGACCCCCTCTGTGTGGACTACCTTCCCTCTCTTTGTCACCATCCTACTACACTTCTCGAGCCCGAATGACATTCCAATGTCTGTGCTGTAGATCCTGGTGGTGTGGATCAGTGAGTCGATGTCTCGCTCGCTCTTAGCGTACAGCTTGATGTCATCCATGTAGAGGAGGTGACTGATGGTGGCCCGTTTCTGAGTCGGTATCCATAGCCAGTGTGGTCGATTATTTGGCTGAGGGGTTCAGACCTATGCAGAACAGCAGTGGGGACAGTCGCGTCTCCTGGAATATGCCACATTTGATGGTCACTTGTGCAAGTGGCTTGCCATTGGCTTCAAGGGTGGTTTTCACAACCGCCATCGAGTTTGCAATGAGCGCCCTTAGAGTCCTGTTGATATTGTACAGCTCCAGGCACTCAGTGATCCATGTGTGTGGCATTGAGTCATAGGCTTTCTTGTAATCAATCCAGGCAGTGCACAGGTTGGTCTGGCCGGGTTCTGCAGTCACGGCGACTGTTAGGTCAACCAGGAGTTGGTGTTTGGCTCCCCTGGTGTTTTTGCCGATGCCCTTCTGTGCTGCGCTTCGTGTATTGATCCATGTGCCCGCTTATCTTAGCAGCGATGATGCCTGACATGAGCTTCCATGTTGTGGAGAGACAGGTTATTGGCCGATAGTTGTATGGGACTGTACCCTTTGAGAGGATCCTTCAGGATCAGGATAAATGTACGCCCTTGGGTTAGCCATTCAGGGTGAGTCCCATCCCTTAGCAGCTGGTTCATTTGTGCTGCTAGGCTCATGGAGAGCAGTGAGCTTCTTTAGCCAGTATCGTGGATCATGTCAGGGCCTGGTGCTGTCCAACTTTTCATGCCTGAAACTCTTCCCTGGATGTCTGCCACTGAGATGGTAACTGGATTCTGTTCAGGAGGTTGCTGTGGTCTGCTCTCAGACCCACCAGCCACTGTGCATCGGTGTTATGTGATGCTTCCCTTTCCCATATGTCTTTCAGTACCTCTCAGTCTCCAGCCTTGGTGGGTCTGCTCTGTATTATTACCCTGCCATTGGCGTACACTTTACTAGGTTGTGTTGCGAACAGGCGGTTTATTCGCCTGGCTTCATTCTCTCTCGTGTACCTCTTTAGGCGGCTGGCCAAGGCTTGGAGCCTTTGTTTGGCAGTTTCAGGTATGGGCATCTGGCTGTACCTCTTGGGTACTCGCTTTTTTTTCATTGCACCTTTCTGGGCCTCTGACAGTTGGCTCACTTCTCGCCGCACTTCCTTGATTTTAGCCTCTAACCGTCTTTTCCATGGTGGGTATCGGTATCTCATGGCTCCCATGGTTGCTCTTATAGCCCAACACCTCTAGGATCACTGCTGCTGAAGTGTAGATCAGCTCATTGGTTTCAGTGATGGTTGTGGTAGGGATCGCTCTGAGTGCTGCATTCACATCCTCTAGCAGACTTTCAGATGGTACTTCACTTAGCCTGTGTAGCTGGCGTCGGGGTTGCCTTGTGTTCATCCGGGCCATGATCTTGTCTTTCAGGTCAGTCGCTGCCTCGCTCAGCTTGATACTTATTGGGGCTTCCTTCCCAATCTCTGGTTGGGGAGTTAGTGTTAACTCCCCTCTGACCTGGCGTCCTGGCTCCCCCTTGCCGTAGCATTTGTGTTGTACCTCGTCAATCTCTAGTTGTGATAGCAGTTGCCGTTTGTGGATGTTGGAACACTGAATATATATATATATATATATATATATATATATATATATATATATATCGAGTATTTTTTGGTTTATTTGACTAAATTATTTAGTGACAGCTTCAGTTTTTGCTGTTTGTTTAGTGGAAGGAAACTCGTTTATGCGACACATTTGTGCATTTTCACTGTTTTGAGGATTAAAATTGGTGTGTTTCTTTTTAACTTTGCACAACAAGAGGTTTAACAAAGACTTTCAGTGTCACAGCCATGATTAGGCATTATTTATTTAACCATATCTAATCAATTTGAATATAAATCATAGTGAATCGTATTAAATCAGAAGTGGCTGTATCATATTGTGGCTTATGTGTCTGATCAACAGCTTCTTAATGATCCCCAGCTCTAAATGAAGAAATAAGATCCATTACAAATGCTTTTTCTCATGTAATTGGCCTATTTTATGGTATAAATTATAATGGAACATTTCTAAAATAGTGTTTGTCATTACATTTTCACACACACTTTTGACAGATTCATATATTTTTCTAATTATTACCTGGTCTGGTCGGGTAGAACATGAGTTAAATAATACGCCGTCATCATTTTACATCAGTTAAGTGTCAATTTGTGAAGAAACGTAGAAAACACAAAGTTGTAAAGTACAGAATCCCGGTGTCATCAACTGTCATCAGCCCTGAACAAAATGCTGAGACAATTTATATGTAAATAAGACAGTTTTAAACATGGATTTAAGTAAAAATGTACTGTTTATTTTTATTTGTCAGAACACTTGTGTTTTGGCCGTGGTTAACGTTACGGTTGCTCGGTAACTCTGTGTTTATGCCATATGTGCTGCTCATGTTTAACCAGGAAGGAAAATTATAAACTTCACCAAAATGTATAAAACACTAGAAAAGACCCGGCACAATATTTAGTAAAACCTTAAATCTACAGATGTTAACTATATTTTAGAGAAATGAGTTGTCTGACCTGTCATTAAAGTCATTATGATGAGCAATTCCAGATAATTTTGGTGCTAAAAATAGAAAGAGACTTTTAACCTTTGTGAGTAATGTGGAAATGTACTTTTTAAAATTTTCTGTGTCTTTAAGTGTCATTTACTCGCCACAGTACAAAGAACCATTAATAAATATGTGTATATGCATATGTATGTACATATACGCATACATATACATATGTATACGCAGATACATACACATACAAATACACACAAACACCTAGGGAGATTTAACTTAATGACCTCAGAAATGGGAACCATGTTTTGAAGTATGAGTCCAATGCCTGGTTTTGTTCGTAACGTATATATTCCAATTTTGCTACTGTCATTTCATTGAGCCAGTTAGTAAAAGGTGGTGGAGTTGATGATTTCCAAGCTCGAAGTATTAGTTTGAGAGCTGCAACCATTCCAATCCTGATGACTTTTTTTGTGTAAAGAGAGTGCACATGATGGTCACTAAAGCAGCCCAACAGCTATAAGAGGATTAGGAGTTACCAGAATTTTGTAGTTGTTACTGAACCACTTGAATATGTCAGTCCAAAATTTTTGTAGCACCGGGCAGAACCAGAATCAGAATCAGAATCAGAATTACTTTTATTCATCCCCGAGGGGAAATTTTCTTCATTACAGATGCCACCGACCAAGAGCATGTACATCAAACAAGTTACAAAATAAGCTAAATACAATAAGATAAAAGATAAAATAGCTCTCTCTGGGAAATTATTTACATCAGTGACATATTTATGACTATATACATGTGTGAGCCGGAAATAGGATGAAAAGGATTGAGTAGTTTGTGAGTTAAAGTGCAGCGTTCAACAGTTTGATGGCGACAGGCAGGAAAGATTTCCTGTGTCTCTCAGTGGAGCAGCGCGGCAGCCGCAGTCTATGGCTGAAAGAGCTCCTCTGATTGGCCAGCACCTTGTGGAGGGGGTGGGAGGGAGAGTCCAGAATAGTCCAGATTTTGTCCAGTATTCTCCTGTCCAACACCACCGCCAGAGAGTCCAGCTCCTCCCCCACAACATGTCCAGCCTTCCTAATGATCTTCTCAAGTCTATTAGTGTCCCTCACGCGCAGACTGCTGCCCCAGCAGACTACAGCGTACATGATGGCACTGGCCACCATAGACTCATAGAACATCCTGAGCATTGTCCTGCAGATGTCAAAGGACCTCAGCCTCCTCAGGAAATAGAGGCGGCTCTGGCCCTTCTTGTAAACCGCGTCCACGTTCCTGCTCCAGTCCAGTTTATTGTCCAAGTACACCCCCAGGTACTTGTACTCCTCCACCACGTCCACACTGACCCCCTGGATGGAGATGGGGGTCACAGCAGCTTTGGTCCTCCTAAGGTCCACCACCAGTTCCTTTGTCTTCATCACGTTGAGCTGGAGGTGGTTCTCCTCACTCCAAGTGACAAAGTTGTCCACTACAGTCCTGTACTCCTCCTCGTCACCACCGCTGATGCATCCCACCACTGCAGAGTCGTCAGAAAACTTCTGAAGGTGGCAAAACTGGCTGCAGTAGTTGAAGTCTGTGGTGTAGAGGGTGAAGAGGAAGGGAGACAGGACTGTCCCCTGTGGAGCCCCGGTGTTGCTGACCACTCTGTCCGACACACAGCTCTGCAAACGCACATACTGTGGTCTTCCAGTGAGGTAATCCACCATCCAGGACACCAAGGAGGCATCCACCTGCATCACTGCCAGCTTCTCAGCCAGCAGAGCCGGCCTGATGGTGTTGAACGCACTGGAGAAGTCAAAAAACATGATCCTCACAGTGGCAGCCGGCTTGTCCAGGTGGGAGTAGACTCTGTGGAGTAGGGTCAGGATGGCGTCATCTACTCCAGGGTGGGGCTGGTAGGCAAACTGGAGAGGGTCTTGCAGATGTTGGACCATAGGCCTCAGCTGCTGCAGGACGAGTTGTTCCAGAGTCTTCATGATGTGGGAGGTCAGTGCCACGGGCCTGTAGTCCTTAGGGTCGCTGGGGCGCGGCGTCTTCGGGACAGGGACGAGGCACGATGTCTTCCATAGCAGGGGGACTCTCTGAAGACTCAGGCTCAGGCTGAAGATCTGGTGCAGGACACCACTGAGCTGGGGAGCACAGCCCTTCAGGACTCTGGGGCTCACTCCATCAGGTCCTGGTGCTTTCCCGGCCTTCAGTCTCTGCAGTTGACACCTCACCTGCTCCTCAGTGACAGTCAGTGTGGAGGTGTCAGGAGGGGGAGGGGTGGTGTCGTCTGAGGTGTGAACTGGGTCTTCCACAGGAGACGGGGGAGGGAGGGGGAGGGGGTGACTGCTGCTGGCTGGAGCTGGACAGTTCCTGCAGTGTCAAAGCGTTTGAAGAAGATGTTGAACTCATTAGCTGTGTTCACGTCTCCCTCAACGCTCCCCCCTCGGGTCGGCTTGTGTCCCGTGATGGTCCTCATGCCGCTCCACACTTCCCGCATGTTGTTCTGCTGAAGTTTCCACTCCAGCTTCCTCCCATGTCTCTGTCTGGCCTGGCTCAGCTGCACCTTCAGTTTCTTCTGAGCAGCCCGGGCCTCCTCCTTGTTTCCCAAGCTGCAGGCCTTCCTCTTCCCAATGAGTGTGGCTTTAATGTCCTTGGTTATCCATGGCTTGTTGTTTGGATAACAGCTCACAGTCTTTGTTGGGACAACTGAGTCCACACAGAAGTTTATGTAGCTGGTGATGCAGTCAGTCAGCCCGTCGAGGTCTTCTCCATGGGGCTCAGTGAGTGCAGCCCAGTCTGTCACCTCAAAGCAGCTCTGTAACACCTCCAGAGACTCATCTGTCCACCTCCTCACAGACCGGGGGGAGGGGGGAAGGCGCTTCACCAGAGGTGTGTAAGATGTCCTGAGGAGCACCAGGGTGTGGTCTGAACAGCCAAGTGGGGGCAGGGGGGCCGCAAGGTATGCGCCACGAACATTAGCATAGAGATGGTCTAATGTTTTTCCCTCTCTGGCAGTTCACAAACTGGGAGAAAGTGGGGAGAGTTTTGGCCAAACTGACATGATTGAAGTCCCCGGAGATGGCGATGAAGGCTGTAGGGTGAGCGTTCTGAATCCGGGCTACCGCAGCGTGGATAGAGTCACAGGCGCTGTGGGCGTTGGCTGACGGAGGCACGTAGACAGCAACAAACACAACATGCGAGAACTCCCTCGGTAGATAGTAAGGCCGTAGTCCGACAGTACATAGTTCCACATCAGGGCTGCAGATCCGTTCCTTGACGGTGATGTGCGATGGATGGCACCAGCGGTGGTTGACGAGCACAGCGACCCCGCCGCCTCTGCTCTTCCCGCAGCTGGCGCGCTCTCTGTCGGCCCGTACAGTGGAGAAGCCCGCGATAGAAACGTAGTCATCAGGCACATCTTCATGCAGCCATGTCTCGGAGAAACACATTAAACTGCACTCCCGATATTCCTTCTGACTCTGGGCTAGCGCTGTCAGTTCGTCCATCTTATTTACGAGGGATCTCACGTTACCCATCACAATAGAGGGGAGACACGGCTTGAACTTAAGTCTGTGTTGTTTTGCTGCTATCCTCTTCCGTCGCAGTTTTTTATTTCCTCTGCAGCCCCTGTGTGTCCTTCTCCTGCAGTCCGCGGGGATGTCAGGTGAGCTCCCAGTGGTTCCCATAGCAGCCACTCCAGCGTCTCTCAGCGCCATCAGCTGTTCCCGAGTGTAACGCAGCATTGTAACCCCGTGTCAGTCAGAAACAGTCTTAAGGGTCACTCAAAGTCGCCAAAAAAACTCCTTCGGCTGACTCTAGTGTTGTTAAGAACTATTTCAAAAAGTGTGCTCAAATAGAAAGGTAAAAAGTGCCAAAAAAGCAAGAAAAGCGAAGAAAGGATCGGAGCTTCTGTAACAGGCTGCACACGCGAACTCGCGCATGCGCACATGTGACCAGAACAGATGACTTAAAGAGCCTTGGGATGTTTTACATCGATGAAACGGATGGAAAGATTTTATTAAGTTTAACTTTGGAATAATGTATTCTATGAAATTGGGTTGGGATGTTTGGTGTAAGTAAAATAGTGAAAAGAGCGTGTAACATTGTGCATTCTTGTGTCAGTCATGATCTGAGGGACGATGCGTTTTGTTGCTTTATGGCAGGGGTGTCCAAACTTTTTTCATCAAGGGCCACATATTAAAACGCAGACCGGCATGAGGGCCGATCGAGGGTTACAGACTGGTGGTCCAAACAGTAATTCAAATTGTGCATTTATAACAGGTTTGAATGACCCACTAGAGCTTTGTTCAGGCTTAGACTCTCAAGAGGACACACTACATTTGCTTGATCAAGGTAGATTTCAAAAACATGGAGTAAAAAGTACTACTTGTGGTAGTTTGGGCCAATTCACCCGGAAGCCTGAGGGCCAAAACCATTGGTCTGAGGGCCACATTTGGCCCCCGGGCCATAGTTTGGACATGCCTGCTTTATGGTCATTCACAAACACGGATTTCTGTATTTTGGTGAAACAAATGACAATTTATGCTCCTCTTTTCTGTTGGAAAGGATCAGATTAGTCAAAAATTGTGATAGTCCTGGTTCAGACCGGATGTAGTCTTGGTTTATGTCTATGTTAGATGATGTTTCCATGTTTTTCACTGTGAAGCCCATTGGGGCAACTCTTGTGATTCTGGGCTATAGAAATAAAATTGAATTCAATTTAGTCGTAGTTTAGTCCTGGTTTAGACCTGATGTGGTCCTGGTTTAGTCTTAGTTTAGTCCTGGTTTAGACCTGATGTAGTCTTGGTTTAGTCTTAGTTTAGTCCTGGTTTAGACCTGATGTAGTCTTGGTTTAGTCTTAGTTTAGTCCTGGTTTAGACCTGATGTGGTCCTGGTTTAGTCTTAGTTTAGTCCTGGTTTAGACCAGATGTAGTCTTGGTTTAGTCTTAGTTTAGTCCTGGTTTAGACCTGATGTAGTCTTGGTTTAGTCTTAGTTTAGTCCTGGTTTAGACCTGATGTAGTCTTGGTTTAGTCTTAGTTTAGTCCTGGTTTAGACCTGATGTAGTCTTGGTTTAGTCTTAGTTTAGTCCTGGTTTAGACCTGATGTAGTCTTGGTTTAGTCTTAGTTTAGTCCTGGTTTAGACCTGATGTAGTCTTGGTTTAGTCTTAGTTTAGTCCTGGTTTAGACCAGATGTAGTCTTGGTTTAGTCTTAGTTTAGTCCTGGTTCAGTTCTGGTTTAGTCCTGGTTTAGTCCTGGTTCAGTTCTGGTTTAGTCCTGGTTTAGACCTGGTTCAGTCCTGGTTTAGACCTGGTTTAGTCCTGGTTTAGTCCTGGTTTAGTCCTGGTTTAGACCTGGTTTAGACCTGGTTTAGACCTATTTCAGTCCTGGTTTAGACCTGGTTCAGTCCTGGTTTAGACCTGGTTTAGTCCTGGTTAGTCCTGGTTTAGTCCTGGTTTAGACCTGGTTTAGTCCTGGTTCAGTCCTGGTTTAGACCTGGTTCAGTCCTGGTTCAGTCCTGGTTTAGTCCTGCTTTAGACCTGGTTTAGACCTATTTCAGTCCTGGTTTAGTCCTGGTTCAGTCCTGGTTCAGTCCTGGTTCAGTCCTGGTTTAGACCTATTTCAGTCCTGGTTTAGACCTGGTTCAGTCCTGGTTCAGTCCAGGTTCAGTCGTGGTTTAGACCTGGTTTAGTCCTGGTTTAGTCCTGGTTTAGACCTGGTTTAGACCTATTTCAGTCCTGGTTTAGACCTGGTTTAGTCCTGGTTAAGTCCTGGTTCAGTCCTGGTTTAGTCCTGGTTCAGTCCTGGTTTAGTCCTGGTTCAGTCCTGGTTCAGTCCTGGTTTAGTCCATGTTTAGTCCTGGTTTAATCCTGGTTCAGTACTGGTTTAGTCCTGGTTCAGTCCTGGTTCAGTCCTGGTTCAGTCCTGGTTTAGTCCTGGTTTAGACCTGGTTCAGTTCTGGTTCAGTCCTGGTTTAGTCCTGGTTTAGTCCTGGTTTAGACCTGGTTCAGTCCTGGTTTAGTCCTGGTTTAGACCTGGTTTAGTCCTGGTTCAGTCCTGGTTTAGTCCTGGTTCAGTCCTGGTTTAGACCTGGTTTAGTCCTGGTTCAGTCGTGGTTTAGTCCATGTTTAGTCCTGGTTTAGTCCTGGTTCAGTACTGGTTTAGTCCTGGTTCAGTCCTGGTTTAGTCCTGGTTCAGTACTGGTTTAGTCCTGGTTCAGTCCTGGTTTAGTCCTGGTTCAGTCCTGGTTTAGTCCTGGTTCAGTACTGGTTTAGTCCTGGTTCAGTCCTGGTTTAGTCCTGGTTCAGTACTGGTTTAGTCCTGGTTCAGTCCTGGTTTAGTCCATGTTTAGTCCATGTTTAGTCCTGGTTTAGTCCTGGTTCAGTCCTGGTTCAGTCCTGGTTTAGTCCTGGTTTAGTACTGGTTTAGACCTGGTTCAGTCCTGGTTCAGTCCTGGTTTAGTCCTGGTTTAGTCCTGGTTTAGACCTGGTTCAGTCCTGGTTTAGTCCTGGTTTAGACCTGGTTTAGTCCTGGTTCAGTCCTGGTTTAGTCCTGGTTCAGTCCTGGTTTAGACCTGGTTTAGTCCTGGTTCAGTCCTGGTTTAGTCCATGTTTAGTCCATGTTTAGTCCTGGTTTAGTCCTGGTTCAGTCCTGGTTTAGTCCTGGTTTAGTACTGGTTTAGACCTGGTTCAGTCCTGGTTCAGTCCTGGTTCAGTCCTGGTTCAGTCCTGGTTTAGTCCTGGTTCAGTCCTGGTTTAGACCTATTTCAGTCCTGGTTTAGACCTGGTTCAGTCCTGGTTCAGTCCTGGTTCAGTCCTGGTTTAGACCTGGTTTAGACCTGGTTCAGTCCTGGTTCAGTCCTGGTTTAGTCCTGGTTTAGACCTGGTTTAGTCCTGGTTCAGTCCTGGTTTAGTCCTGGTTCAGTCCTGGTTTAGTCCTGGTTCAGTCCTGGTTCAGTCCTGGTTTAGTCCATGTTTAGTCCTGGTTTAGTCCTGGTTCAGTCCTGGTTTAGTCCTGGTTCAGTCCTGGTTCAGTCCTGGTTCAGTCCTGGTTTAGTCCTGGTTTAGACCTGGTTCAGTCCTGGTTCAGTCCTGGTTTAGTCCTGGTTTAGTCCTGGTTTAGACCTGGTTTAGACCTGGTTTAGACCTGGTTTAGTCCTGGTTCAGTCCTGTTTTAGACCTGGTTTAGTCCTGGTTCAGTCGTGGTTTAGTCCATGTTTAGTCCTGGTTTAGTCCTGGTTTAGTCCTGGTTCAGTCCTGGTTTAGTCCTGGTTCAGTACTGGTTTAGTCCTGGTTCAGTCCTGGTTTAGTCCATGTTTAGTCCATGTTTAGTCCTGGTTTAGTCCTGGTTCAGTCCTGGTTCAGTCCTGGTTTAGTCCTGGTTTAGTACTGGTTTAGACCTGGTTCAGTCCTGGTTTAGTCCTGGTTTAGACCTGGTTTAGTCCTGGTTCAGTCCTGGTTTAGTCCTGGTTAAGTCCTGGTTTAGACCTGGTTTAGACCTGGTTCAGTCCTGGTTTAGTCCTGGTTTAGACCTGGTTTAGTCCTGGTTCAGTCCTGGTTTAGTCCTGGTTCAGTCCTGGTTTAGACCTGGTTTAGTCCTGGTTCAGTCCTGGTTTAGTCCATGTTTAGTCCTGGTTCAGTCCTGGTTCAGTCCTGGTTCAGTCCTGGTTTAGACCTGGTTTAGACCTGGTTTAGACCTGGTTTAGTCCTGGTTCAGTCCTGTTTTAGACCTGGTTTAGTCCTGGTTCAGTCGTGGTTTAGTCCATGTTTAGTCCTGGTTTAGTCCTGGTTTAGTCCTGGTTCAGACCTGGTTTAGTCCTGGTTCAGTCCTGGTTTAGTCCTGGTTCAGTCCTGGTTTAGTCCATGTTTAGTCCATGTTTAGTCCTGGTTTAGTCCTGGTTCAGTCCTGTTTCAGTCCTGGTTTAGTCCTGGTTTAGTACTGGTTTAGACCTGGTTCAGTCCTGGTTCAGTCCTGGTTTAGTCCTGGTTTAGTCCTGGTTTAGACCTGGTTCAGTCCTGGTTTAGTCCTGGTTTAGACCTGGTTTAGTCCTGGTTCAGTCCTGGTTTAGTCCATGTTTAGTCCATGTTTAGTCCTGGTTTAGTCCTGGTTCAGTCCTGGTTTAGTCCATGTTTAGTCCATGTTTAGTCCATCTTTAGTCCTGGTTTAGTCCTGGTTCAGTCCTGGTTTAGTCCTGGTTTAGACCTGGTTTAAACCTATTTCAGTCCTGGTTTAGTCCTGGTTTAGTCCTGGTTTAGACCTGGTTTAGACCTATTTCAGTCCTGGTTTAGACCTGGTTTAGTCCTGGTTTAGTCCTGTTTCAGTCCTGGTTTAGTCCTGGTTCAGTCCTGGTTTAGTCCTGTTTCAGTCCTGGTTCAGTCCTGGTTTAGTCCTGGTTTAGACTTGGTTCAGTCCTGGTTCAGTCCTGGTTTAGTCCTGGTTCACTCCTGGTTTAGACCTGGTTCAGTCCTGGTTTAGTCCTGGTTCAGTCCTGGTTTAGACCTGGTTCAGTCCTGGTTCAGTCCTGGTTTAGTCCTGGTTCAGTCCTGGTTTAGTCCTGGTTCAGTCCTGGTTCAGTCCTGGTTCAGTTCTGGTTTAGTCCTGGTTCAGTCCTGGTTCAGTCCTGGTTTAGTCCTGGTTTAGTCCTGGTGTAGACCTGGTTCAGTCCTGGTTTAGTCCTGGTTTAGACCTGGTTTAGTCCTGGTTCAGTCCTGGTTTAGACCTGGTTCAGTCCTGGTTTAGTCCTGATTCAGTTCTGGTTTAGTCCTGGTTCAGTCCTGGTTCAGTCCTGGTTTAGTCCATGTTTACTCCTGGTTTAGTCCTGGTTCAGTCCTGGTTTAGACCTGGTTCAGTCCTGGTTCAGTCCTGGTTTAGTCCTGGTTTAGACCTGGTTTAGTCCTGGTTCAGTCCTGGTTTAGACCTGGTTTAGTCCATGTTTAGTCCTGGTTTAGTCCTGGTTCAGTCCTGGTTTAGTCCTGGTTCAGTCCTGGTTCAGTCCTGGTTTAGTCCTGATTTAGACCTGGTTCAGTCCTGGTTCAGTCCTGGTTTAGTCCTGGTTTAGTCCTGGTTTAGTTCTGGTTGAGTCCTGGTTCAGTCCTGGTTTAGTACATGTTTAGTCCTGGTATAGTCCTGGTTTAGTCCTGGTTTAGTCCTGGTTTAGTCCTGGTTCAGTCCTGGTTCAATCCTGGTTCAGTCCTGGTTCAGTCCTGGTTTAATCCTGGTTCAGTCCTGTTTGAGACCTGGTTCAGTCTTGGTTTAGTCCTGGTTCAGTCCTGGTTCAGTCCTGGTTCAGTCCTGGTTTAGTCCATGTTTAGTCCTGGTTTAGTCCTGGTTCAGTCCTGGTTTAGACCTGGTTTAGTCCTGGTTCAGTCCTGGTTCGGTCCTGGTTCAGTCCTGGTTTAGACCTATTTCAGTCCTGGTTTAGACCTGGTTCAGTCCTGGTTTAGACCTGGTTTAGTCTTGGTTTAGTCCTGGTTTAGTCCTGGTTCAGTCCTGGTTCAGTCCTGGTTTAGACCTGGTTCAGTTTTGGTTCAGTCCTGGTTTAGTCCTGGTTTAGTCCTGGTTTAGTCCTGGTTCAGTCCTGGTTTAGACCTGGTTTAGTCCTGGTTCAGTCCTGGTTCGGTCCTGGTTCAGTCCTGGTTTAGACCTGGTGTAGACCTGGTTTAGACCTGGTTCAGTCCTGGTTTAGACCTGGTTTAGACCTGGTTTTGACCTGGTTTAGACCTGGTTTAGTCCTGGTTCGGTCCTGGTTCAGTCCTGGTTTAGACCTGGTTTAGACCTGGTTTAGTCCTGGTTCAGTCCTGGTTCAGTCCTGGTTCAGTCCTGGTTTAGACCTGGTTTAGTCTTGGTTTAGACCTGGTTTAGTCCTGGTTCAGTCCTGGTTCAGTCCTGGTTTAGTCCTGGGTTAGACCTGGTTTAGACCTGGTTTAGACCTGTTTTAGTCCTGGTTCAGTCCTGGTTCAGTCCTGGTTCAGTCTTGGTTTAGACCTGGTTTAGACCTGGTTTAGTCCTGGTTTAGACCTGGTTTATTCCTGGTTCAGTCCTGGTTTAGACCTGGTTTAGACCTGGTTCAGTCCTGGTTCACTCCTGGTTTAGTCCTGGTTTAGACCTATTTCAGTCCTGGTTTAGACCTGGTTCAGTCCTGGTTCGGTCCTGGTTCAGTCCTGGTTTAGACCTGGTTTAGACCTGGTTCAGTCCTGGTTCAGTCCTGGTTTAGTCCTGGTTTAGACCTGGTTTAGTCCTGGTTCAGTCCTGGTTCGGTCCTGGTTCAGTCCTGGTTTAGACCTGGTTTAGACCTGGTTTAGTCCTGGTTCGGTCCTGGTTCAGTCCTGGTTCACTCCTGGTTTAGTCCTGGTTTAGACCTATTTCAGTCCTGGTTTAGACCTGGTTCAGTCCTGGTTTAGTCCATGTTTAGTCCTGGATTAGTCCTGGTTCAGTCCTGGTTCGGTCCTGGTTCAGTCCTGGTTTAGACCTGGTTTAGTCCTGGTTCAGTCCTGGTTCGGTCCTGGTTCAGTCCTGGTTTAGACCTGGTTTAGACCTGGTTCAGTCGTGGTTCAGTCCTGGTTTAGTCCTGGTTCAGTCCTGGTTCAGTCCTGGTTCAGTCCTGGTTCAGTCCTGGTTTAGTCCTGGTTTAGACCTGGTTTAGACCTGGTTGAGACCTGGTTCAGTCCTGGTTCAGTCCTGGTTTAGTCCTGGTTTAGACCTGGTTTAGACCTGGTTTAGACCTGCTTTAGTCCTTGTTCAGTCCTGGTTCAGTCCTGGTTCAGTCCTGGTTTAGACCTGGTTTAGACCTGGTTTAGTCCTGGTTTAGACCTGGTTTAGTCCTGGTTCAGTCCTGGTTTAGACCTGGTTTAGTCCTGGTTTAGACCTGGTTTATTCCTGGTTCAGTCCTGGTTCACTCCTGGTTTAGTCCTGGTTTAGACCTATTTCAGTCCTGGTTTAGACCTGGTTCAGTCCTGGTTTAGTCCATGTTTAGTCCTGGATTAGTCCTGGTTCAGTCCTGGTTCGGTCCTGGTTCAGTCCTGGTTTAGACCTGGTTTAGACCTGGTTCAGTCCTGGTTCAGTCCTGGTTTAGTCCTGGTTCAGTCCTGGTTCAGTCCTGGTTTAGTCCTGGTTTAGACCTGGTTTAGACCTGGTTTAGACCTGTTTTAGTCCTGGTTCAGTCCTGGTTCAGTCCTGGTTCAGTCTTGGTTTAGACCTGGTTTAGACCTGGTTTAGTCCTGGTTTAGACCTGGTTTATTCCTGGTTCAGTCCTGGTTTAGACCTGGTTTAGTCCTGGTTCAGTCCTGGTTCAGTCCTGGTTCAGTCCTGGTTTAGTCCTGGTTCAGTCCTGGTTCAGTCCTGGTTCAGTCCTGGTTTAGTCCTTGTTCAGTCCTGGTTTAGTCCTGGTTCAGTCCTGGTTCAGTCCTGGTTTAGTCCTGGTTCAGTCCTGGTTCAGTCCTGGTTCAGTCCTGGTTTAGTCCTTGTTCAGTCCTGGTTTAGTCCTGGTTCAGTCCTGGTTCAGTCCTGGTTTAGTCCTGGTTTAGACCTGGTTTAGACCTGGTTTAGACCTGGTTTAGACCTGGTTTAGACCTGGTTTAGTCCTGGTTCAGTCCTGGTTTAGACCTGGTTTAGACCTGGTTCAGTCCTGGTTCAGTCCTGGTTCAGTCCTGGTTCAGTCCTGGTTCAGTCCTGGTTTAGTCCTGGTTTAGACCTGGTTTAGACCTGGTTTAGACCTGGTTTAGTCCTGGGTCAGTCCTGGTTCAGTCCTGGTTCAGTCCTTGTTTAGACCTGGTTTAGACCTGGTTTAGACCTGCTTTAGTCCTTGTTCAGTCCTGGTTCAGTCCTGGTTCAGTCCTGGTTTAGACCTGGTTTAGACCTGGTTTAGTCCTGGTTTAGACCTGGTTTAGTCCTGGTTCAGTCCTGGTTCAGTCCTGGTTCAGTCCTGGTTTAGACCTGGTTTAGACCTGGTTTAGTCCTGGTTCGGTCCTGGTTCGGTCCTGGTTTAGACCTGGTTTAGACCTGGTTTAGTCCTGGTTCAGTCCTGCTTCAGTCCTGGTTTAGACCTGGTTTAGACCTGGTTTTGTCCTGGTTCGGTCCTGGTTCGGTCCTGGTTCGGTCCTGGTTCAGATCTGGTTTAGACCTGGTTTAGACCTAGTTCAGTCCTGGTTCAGTCCTGGTTTAGACCTGGTTCAGTCCTGGTTTAGACCTGGTTTAGTCCTGGTTTAGTCCTGGTTCAGTCCTGGTTTAGTTTTGGTTCAGTCCTGGTTTAGTCCAAGTTTAGTACTGGTTTAGTCCTGGTTTAGTCCTGGTTCCGTCCTGGTTCAGTCCTGGTTCAGTCCTGGTTTAGACCTGGTTTAGACCTGGTTTAGTCCTGGTTCAGTCCTGGTTTAGTCCTGGTTCAGTCCTGGTTTAGACCTGGTTTAGTCCTGGTTCAGTCCTGGTTCAGTCCTGGTTTAGTCCTGGTTCAGTCCTGGTTTAGACCTGGTTTAGTCCTGGTTCAGTCCTGGTTTAGACCTGGTTTAGTCCTGGTTCAGTCCTGGTTTAGTCCATGTTTAGTCCTGGTTTAGTCCTGGTTCAGTCCTGGTTTAGTCCTGGTTCAGTCCTGGTTCAGTCCTGGTTTAATCCATGTTTAGTCCTGGTTCAGTCCTGGTTCAGACCTGGTTCAGACCTGGTTCACTCCTGGTTCAGTCCTGGTTTAGTCCATGTTTAGTCCTGGTTCAGTCCTGGTTCAGTCCTGGTTTAATCCATGTTTAGTCCTGGTTCAGTCCTGGTTCAGACCTGGTTCAGACCTGGTTCACTCCTGGTTCAGTCCTGGTTTAGTCCATGTTTAGTCCTGGTTTAGTCCTGGTTCAGTCCTGGTTCAGTCCTGGTTTAATCCATGTTTAGTCCTGGTTTAGACCTGGTTTAGTCCTGGTTCAGTCCTGGTTTAGTCTTGGTTCAGTCCTGGTTCAGTCCTGGTTCAGACCTGGTTCAGACCTGGTTCACTCCTGGTTCAGTCCTGGTTTAGTCCTGGTTCAGTCCTGGTTTAGACCTGGTTCAGTCCTGGTTCAGTCCTGGTTTAGTCCTGGTTCAGTCCTGGTTTAGTCCTGGTTCAGTCCTGGTTCAGACCTGGTTCACTCCTGGTTCAGTCCTGGTTTAGACCTGGTTCAGTCCTGGTTTAGACCTGGTTTAGACCTGGTTTAGTCCTGGTTCAGTCCTGGTTTAGACCTGGTTCAGTCCTGGTTCAGTCCTGGTTTAGTCCTGGTTTAGTCCTGGTTCAGTCCTGGTTTAGACCTGGTTCAGTCCTGGTTAAGTCCTGGTTCAGTCCTAGTTTAGTCCTGGTTTAGTCCTGGTTGAGTCCTGGTTCAGTCCTGGTTTAGTCCATGTTTAGTCCTGGTATAGTCCTGGTTTAGTCCTGGTTTAGTCCTGGTTCAGTCCTGGTTCAGTCCTGGTTCAGTCCTGGTTTAGACCTGGTTCAGTCCTGGTTTAGTCCTGGTTCAGACCTGGTTCAGTCCTGGTTTAGACCTATTTCAGTCCTGGTTTAGACCTGGTTCAGTCCTGGTTCAGTCCTGGTTCAGTCCTGGTTTAGTCCTGGTTTAGTTCTGGTTTAGACCTGGTTCAGTCCTGGTTTAGACCTGGTTCAGTCCTGGTTTAGACCTGGTTCAGTCCTGGTTCAGTCCTGGTTTAGTCCTGGTTCAGTCCTGGTTTAGTCCTGGTTTTGTCCTGGTTTAGTCCTGGTTTAGACCTGGTTCAGTCCTGGTTTAGACCTGGTTCAGTCCTGGTTTAGACCTGGTTCAGTCCTAGGTCAAGTCCTGGTTTAGTCCTGGTTTAGTCCTGGTTTAGACCTGGTTCAGTCCTGGGTCAAGTCCTGGTTTAGTCCTGGTTTAGTCCTGGTTTAGACCTGGTTCAGTCCTGGTTAAGTCCTGGTTCAGTCCTAGGTTAGTCCTGGTTTAGTCCTGGTTTAGTCCTGGTTTAGACCTGGTTCAGTCCTGGTTAAGTCCTATTTCAGTCCTGGTTTAGACCTGGTTCAGTCCTGGTTCAGTCCTGGTTTAGTCCTGGTTCAGTTCTGGTTCAGTCCTGGTTCAGTCCTGGTTTAGACCTATTTCAGTCCTGGTTTAGACCTGGTTCAGTCCTGGTTCAGACCTGGTTCAGTCCTGGTTCAGTCCTGGTTCAGTCCTGGTTCAGTCCTGGTTCAGTCCTGGTTTAGACCTATTTCAGTCCTGGTTTAGACCTGGTTCAGTCCTGGTTCAGACCTGGTTCAGTCCTGGTTCAGTCCTGGTTTAGTCCATGTTTAGTCCTGGTTTAGTCTTGGTTCAGTCCTGGTTTAGTCCTGGTTCAGTCCTGGTTCAGTCCTGGTTCAGTCCTGGTTCAGTCCTGGTTCAGTCCTGGTTTAGTTCTGGTTTAGACCTGGTTCAGTCTTGGTTTAGTCCTGGTTTAGTCCTGGTTCAGTCCTGGTTCAGTCCTGGTTTAGTCTTGGTTCAGTCCTGGTTCAGTCCTGGTTCAGACCTGGTTCAGACCTGGTTCACTCCTGGTTCAGTCCTGGTTTAGTCCTGGTTCAGTCCTGGTTTAGACCTGGTTCAGTCCTGGTTCAGTCCTGGTTTAGTCCTGGTTCAGTCCTGGTTTAGTCCTGGTTCAGTCCTGGTTCAGACCTGGTTCACTCCTGGTTCAGTCCTGGTTTAGACCTGGTTCAGTCCTGGTTTAGACCTGGTTTAGACCTGGTTTAGTCCTGGTTCAGTCCTGGTTTAGACCTGGTTCAGTCCTGGTTCAGTCCTGGTTTAGTCCTGGTTCAGTCCTGGTTTAGTCCTGGTTTAGTCCTGGTTCAGTCCTGGTTTAGACCTGGTTTAGTCCTGGTTGAGTCCTGGTTCAGTCCTGGTTTAGTCCATGTTTAGTCCTGGTATAGTCCTGGTTTAGTCCTGGTTTAGTCCTGGTTCAGTCCTGGTTCAGTCCTGGTTCAGTCCTGGTTTAGACCTGGTTCAGTCTTGGTTTAGTCCTGGTTCAGTCCTGGTTCAGTCCTGGTTTAGACCTATTTCAGTCCTGGTTTAGACCTGGTTCAGTCCTGGTTCAGTCCTGGTTCAGTCCTGGTTTAGTCCTGGTTTAGTTCTGGTTTAGACCTGGTTCAGTCCTGGTTTAGACCTGGTTCAGTCCTGGTTTAGACCTGGTTCAGTCCTGGTTCAGTCCTGGTTTAGTCCTGGTTCAGTCCTGGTTTAGTCCTGATTCAGTCCTGGTTCAGTCCTGGGTCAAGTCCTGGTTTAGTCCTGGTTTAGTCCTGGTTTAGACCTGGTTCAGTCCTGGTTTAGTCCTGGTTCGGTCCTGGTTCAGATCTGGTTCAGTCCTAGGTCAAGTCCTGGTTTAGTCCTGGTTTAGTCCTGATTCAGTCCTGGTTCAGTCCTGGGTCAAGTCCTGGTTTAGTCCTGGTTTAGTCCTGGTTTAGACCTGGTTCAGTCCTGGTTAAGTCCTGGTTCAGTCCTAGGTTAGTCCTGGTTTAGTCCTGGTTTAGTCCTGGTTTAGACCTGGTTCAGTCCTGGTTAAGTCCTATTTCAGTCCTGGTTTAGACCTGGTTCAGTCCTGGTTTAGTCCTGGTTCAGTTCTGGTATAGTCCTGGTTCAGTCCTGGTTCAGTCCTGGTTCAGTCCTGGTTTAGTCCTGGTTCAGTTCTGGTATAGTCCTGGTTCAGTCCTGGTTCAGTCCTGGTTTAGACCTATTTCAGTCCTGGTTTAGACCTGGTTCAGTCCTGGTTCAGACCTGGTTCAGTCCTGGTTCAGTCCTGGTTTAGTCCATGTTTAGTCCTGGTTTAGTCTTGGTTCAGTCCTGGTTTAGTCCTGGTTCAGTCCTGGTTTAGACCTGGTTCAGACCTGGTTCAGACCTGGTTCAGTCCTGGTTCAGTCCTGGTTTAGTCCATGTTTAGTCCTGGTTTAGTCTTGGTTCAGTCCTGGTTTAGTCCTGGTTCAGTCCTGGTTCAGTCCTGGTTTAGACCTGGTTTAGACCTGGTTTAGTCCTGGTTCAGTCCTGGTTTAGACCTGGTTTAGTCCTGGTTCAGTCCTGGTTTAGACCTGGTTCAGTCCTGGTTAAGTCCTGGTTCAGTCCTAGTTTAGTCCTGGTTTAGTCCTGGTTTAGTCCTGGTTGAGTCCTGGTTCAGTCCTGGTTTAGTCCATGTTTAGTCCTGGTATAGTCCTGGTTTAGTCCTGGTTTAGTCCTGGTTCAGTCCTGGTTCAGTCCTGGTTCAGTCCTGGTTTAGACCTGGTTCAGTCTTGGTTTAGTCCTGGTTCAGTCCTGGTTCAGTCCTGGTTTAGACCTATTTCAGTCCTGGTTTAGACCTGGTTCAGTCCTGGTTCAGTCCTGGTTCAGTCCTGGTTTAGTCCTGGTTTAGTTCTGGTTTAGACCTGGTTCAGTCCTGGTTTAGACCTGGTTCAGTCCTGGTTTAGACCTGGTTCAGTCCTGGTTCAGTCCTGGTTTAGTCCTGGTTCAGTCCTGGTTTAGTCCTGATTCAGTCCTGGGTCAAGTCCTGGTTTTGTCCTGGTTTAGTCCTGGTTTAGACCTGGTTCAGTCCTGGTTTAGACCTGGTTCAGTCCTGGTTTAGACCTGGTTCAGTCCTAGGTCAAGTCCTGGTTTAGTCCTGGTTTAGTCCTGGTTTAGACCTGGTTCAGTCCTGGGTCAAGTCCTGGTTTAGTCCTGGTTTAGTCCTGGTTTAGACCTGGTTCAGTCCTGGTTAAGTCCTGGTTCAGTCCTAGGTTAGTCCTGGTTTAGTCCTGGTTTAGTCCTGGTTTAGACCTGGTTCAGTCCTGGTTAAGTCCTATTTCAGTCCTGGTTTAGACCTGGTTCAGTCCTGGTTTAGTCCTGGTTCAGTTCTGGTATAGTCCTGGTTCAGTCCTGGTTCAGTCCTGGTTCAGTCCTGGTTTAGTCCTGGTTCAGTTCTGGTATAGTCCTGGTTCAGTCCTGGTTCAGTCCTGGTTTAGACCTATTTCAGTCCTGGTTTAGACCTGGTTCAGTCCTGGTTCAGACCTGGTTCAGTCCTGGTTCAGTCCTGGTTTAGTCCATGTTTAGTCCTGGTTTAGTCTTGGTTCAGTCCTGGTTTAGTCCTGGTTCAGTCCTGGTTTAGACCTGGTTCAGACCTGGTTCAGACCTGGTTCAGTCCTGGTTCAGTCCTGGTTTAGTCCATGTTTAGTCCTGGTTTAGTCTTGGTTCAGTCCTGGTTTAGTCCTGGTTCAGTCCTGGTTCAGTCCTGGTTCAGTCCTGGTTCAGTCCTGGTTTAGTTCTGGTTTAGACCTGGTTCAGTCTTGGTTTAGTCCTGGTTTAGTCCTGGTTTAGTCCTGGTTCAGTCCTGGTTCAGTCCATGTTTAGTCCTGGTATAGTCCTGGTTTAGTCCTGGTTCAGTCCTGGTTCAGTCCTGGTTCAGTCCTGGTTTAGTTCTGGTTTAGACCTGGTTCAGTCTTGGTTTAGTCCTGGTTTAGTCCTGGTTTAGTCCTGGTTCAGTCCTGGTTCAGTCCTGGTTCAGTCCTGGTTTAGACCTGGTTTAGACCTGGTTCAGTCCTGGTTCAGTCCTGGTTTAGTCCTGGTTTAGTCCTGGTTCAGTCCTGGTTTAGTCCTGGTTCAGTCCTGGTTTAGACCTTGTTTAGTCCTGGTTCAGTCCTGGTTTAGTCCTGGTATAGTCCTGGTTTAGACCTGGTTCAGTCCTGGTTCAGTCCTGGTTTAGTCCTGGTTTAGTCCTGGTTTAGTTCTGGTTTAGACCTGGTTCAGTCCTGGTTCAGTGCTGTTTAAGTCCTGGTTTAGTCCTGGTTTAGTTCTGTTTTAGACCTGGTTCAGTCCTGGTTCAGTGCTGGTTTTGTCCTGGTTTAGTCCTGGTTTAGTCCTGGTTTAGACCTGGTTCAGTCCTGGTTCAGTCCTGGTTTAGTCCTAGTTTAGTCCTGGTTTAGTCCTGGTTTAGTCCTGGTTTAGTCCTGGTTCAGTCCTAGGTTAGTCCTGGTTTAGTCCTGGTTTAGTCCTGGTTGAGTCCTGGTTCAATCCTGGTTCAATCCTGGTTTAGACCTGGTTCAGTCCTGGTTCGGTCCTGGTTCGGTCCTGGTTCGGTCCTGGTTCAGTCCTGGTTTAGACCTGGTTTAGACCTGGTTTAGTCCTGGTTCAGTCCTGGTTCAGTCCTGGTTTAGACCTGGTTTAGACCTGGTTTAGTCCTGGTTCAGTCCTGGTTCGGTCCTGGTTCGGTCCTGGTTCGGTCTTGGTTCAGTCCTGGTTTAGACCTGGTTTAGACCTGGTTTAGTCCTGGTTCAGTCCTGGTTCAGTCCTGGTTTAGACCTGGTTTAGACCTGTTTTAGTCTTGGTTCAGTCCTGGTTCAGTCCTGGTTTCAAGAGTCAAGATTCAAGATTACTTTATTTGTCCCAAAGGAAATGTTTTGGACACAAAAGCTGCCACATAAACAGTACACATTAAACAAACATGAAACAAGACATACTTCAACATTCACTTTAACCCCATACAAAATCACATCACAGTCCTGCGCTATGGCCTCAGTTCAGCAGAGTCACTGAGATGGGCAGGAATGAGTTTTTATACCTGTTCAGGGGTCTTTTTCTGTTTTTAATGGGTGCTCTATAGCGTCGCCCAGATGGTAGCAGCTCATATTGGGAGTGTAGGACATGAGAGGGGTCTGAAGTGATCTTTCTTGCTTGTTTGACAACAGTCTCCTCAAACAACTGTTGCGAGGATGGATACTGTCTCACCCCCATCACTTTGAGCGCTGTGTGCACCAGCCTATAAAGTTCAGATTTTGTTTTAACTGTGAGATTACCAAACCACACACACATTCCATATCTTATTATGCTCTCAATAATAGCATGATAGAAAACAATCATTATTTTTTGTTCAACACCAAATACCCTCAGTCTTCGCAAGAAATACAGTCTTTGTTGTATCTTGCTACAGACAGAGTTCACATGGACGTCCCATGTCAGGGTAGAATCTATGTGGACCCCCAGGTATTTGTATGAATGAACCTGGGTGACCTCAGAGTCATGGATGGAGAGTGGGGTGTGATCTCCCAATTGTCCTGGATCAAAAACTATCTCTTCAGTTTTCTTCACATTGACAATGAGATGATGGTCATCACACCACTTTACAAAGCTCTCCACCTCAGATCTGTACACTGATATATCCGTGTCCTTGTCCATGAGTCCCAAAATGGCTGTATCATCAGAGAACTTGATGATGTGAATGCTGGGGTGATTGCTGATGCAATCATTGGTATAAAGAGTGAACAAAACAGGCGAGGAGACACAGCCCTGAGCAGCTCCGGTGTTGATCATTTTTAAGTCTGACAGTGTCTGATTCACTCGAACCTGCTGGTTCCTATTGGTCAAAAATGAATGATACCACCTGATGATGTATGGGTTAACAGACAACTGTGTGAGTTTACTGAGAAGGATGTGTGGCTGCAGAGTATTGAATGCAGAGCTGAAGTCCACGAACAGCAGTCTGGCATAAGCCTTTGGATCTTCCAGATGTTGTAGGAGCAGGTGTACTGCTGTTAGTATTGCATCATCAGTGCTGCGGTTGTTCTTGTAAGCAAACTGATGGGGGTCTAACTGATTTTGAATGTCTGACTTTAGCTCTCTCACCATCAACTTCTCCAAACACTTCATGACATTAGAGGTCAGGGCTACTGGCCTATAATCATTGTTTTCTTTGGGGACAGGTATTTTGGGGACAGGTATAATTGTCGCCGTCTTCCAATGAGATGGTACTGTATGTGAGTCCACTGACCTTTGGAAAACAGGGGTCCAGGCTGGTGAGAGTTCCTCTGCACATGTCTTCAAGAGGAAAGTGGAAACACCATCCGGGCCAGTCGCTTTGTTTGTTTTTAAGCTCTTAAAAAGCCTGGTGACTTCCTCAGTACAAATGTCTATTGGAACACAGTCAGTAGTTAAGTTGTTTGCAATAGTTTGACAGTCAACAGAGAAATTGTGCAAATCATGTCTTAAATAAAAATGATTCAAGTCATTTGCCATTTGGTTTTCATCTATTGAGTGCAAATGCCTTCTGATGGAAGTCATGTTTGTAATAGCTTTCATAGTAGCCCACATCTTCCTTGTGTCATTGGTTCTAAAGTCCCTTTCAATAGAGTCTTTATGTTCTTTTTTTGCATTATTGAGCTTCTGTTTCAATTCCTGCTGTACAGATCTCATTTGTACAAAGTCCATATTCCTAAAAGCAGCCCTCTTACGTTTAATGCAATCCTTTACATCTGCTGTGATGTAGGATTTGTTGTTGGGGTACAGTTTTATTGTTTTTTGGGGTATAACAACATCAACACAGAAATTTATATAAGATGTTATGACTTCTGTGGATTTACTCAAGTCAGGTTCGTGAAAGACATTCCAGTCTGTACTTAAGAAACACCCCTTCAGTGTTTCAATATTATCATGTGACCAGATTTTAATAGTTTTAACTAAGGGTTTGCTCTTTTTAAGGACAGTGCGATAAATAGGAATGAGATGAATGGTGTTATGATCTGAATTGGACAGTGGTGGTTTGGCTTTTGCTGTGTATGCATTCTGAATATTTCCATAGCATTTATCGAGTACTTTGTAATTTCTGGTGCTACATTTAACATATTGTTCAAACCCAGGTAGGGACATCTCTAATTTACAGTGATTAAAATCTCCCAGGATTAACACTGGAGCATCAGGAGTATGTTGTAATTGTCTGTGCACACACTCTACCACTTGTGCTGCAGCTCTGCCCGCATTCCCACTGGGCGGCACATAAACAGCACAGATGATGATACTCCCAAACTCCCTGGGAAGGTAAAATGGTCGTAGTGTGATACACAAAAATTCCACATCTGGGTTACAGGTGGTTGCTCTTATTGTGTATTGTCTGCACCATTCATCCCTGATGTATATGCAGACTCCGCCCCCTCTCGCTTTGCCTGACTCGTGGGTCCTATCAGCGCGGACGAGAGCAAAGCCATTCAGCTCGACCAGTGAGCTGGGAATATCTGGATGCAGCCAACTTTGTGTGACAATAACCGCGCAGGATTCACGGTATTCAAAGCAGGTCCTGGTGTGTAGTCTGAGCTCCTCTATTTTGTTTTGAAGTGAGCGCGCGTTGCACAGGATCAGGGATGGTAGTGGTGGACGATTTCCCCGCCTCCTTAGCCGCTGTCTCACTCCTCCGCGCTGGCCCCTCCTCCGCGGTTTCCGAGACTTTTCTCCACTTTGCCCTCTTTTATATCGCAAAAGGTGAGTCCGATGTCTTTTTAATTCTTCTGGCAGGTCAGCCAGAAGCAGTGTTGTGCTAGAGACGTCTAACAGAGACAGGAGTGTTTCTCTGTCATAAACACGCATTTCCTGGTCAGCGTGCAGCGCTGTTACATGACAGAACTCCAGGAGGATGATAATCCATATCAGCAACGCAGTGCAAAAGCATGTCCCAAATGTGGCCATCGCGCAGGGTTTCACCAGCATTTATACAAAGACAGAGACACTGTTAATCGCTTGTAACGATTAAATAACACATATGTGGCAGCACAGTTGTCCGTGTCGCAGCTGAGCAGCGCCACCGGAAGAGTTATACTCGCCTTCAGTCCTGGTTTAGACCTGGTTTAGACCTGGTTTAGTCCTGGTTTAGACCTGGTTTAGTCCTGGTTTAGTCCTTGTTCAGTCCTGGTTCAGTCCTGGTTCAGTCCTGGTTCAGTCCTGGTTCAGTCCTGGTTTAGACCTGGTTTAGACCTGGTTTAGACCTGGTTTAGTCCTGGGTCAGTCCTGGTTCAGTCATGGTTCAGTCCTTGTTTAGACCAGGTTTAGACCTGGTTTAGACCTGGTTTAGTCCTGGTTTAGTCCTGGTTCAGTCCTGGTTTAGACCTGGTTTAGACCTGGTTTAGACCTGGTTTAGACCTGGTTTAGTCCTGGTTCAGTCCTGGTTCAGTCCTGGTTCAGTCCTGGTTTAGACCTGGTTTAGACCTGGTTTAGACCTGGTTCAGTCCTGGTTCAGTCCTGGTTTAGACCTGGTTTAGACCTGGTTTAGTCCTGGTTTAGTCCTGGTTCGGTCCTGGTTCGGTCCTGGTTTAGACCTGGTTTAGACCTGGTTCAGTCCTGGTTCAGTCCTGGTTTAGACCTGGTTCAGTCCTGGTTCAGTCCTGGTTTAGTCCTGGTTCAGTCCTGGTTTAGTCCTGGTTCACTCCTGGTTCAGTCCTGGTTTAGACCTGGTTCAGTCCTGGTTTAGTCCATGTTTAGTCCTGGATTAGTCCTGGTTCAGTTCTGGTTTAGTCCTGGTTCAGTCCTGGTTTAGACATGGTTCAGTCCTGGTTTAGTCCTGGTTTAGTCCTGGTTCAGTCCTGGTTTAGTCCTGGTTTAGTCCTGGTTCAGTTCTGGTATAGTCCTGGTTCAGTCCTGGTTCAGTCCTGGTTTAGACCTATTTCAGTCCTGGTTTAGACCTGGTTCAGTCCTGGTTTAGACCTGGTTCAGTCCTGGTTTAGTCCATGTTTAGTCCTGGATTAGTCCTGGTTCAGTCCTGGTTTAGTCCTGGTTTAGTCCTGGTTCAGTCCTGGTTTAGTCCTGGTTCAGTCCTGGTTTAGACCTGGTTCAGTCCTGGTTCAGTCCTGGTTTAGTCCTGGTTCAGTTCTGGTATAGTCCTGGTTCAGTCCTGGTTCAGTCCTGGTTTAGACCTATTTCAGTCCTGGTTTAGACCTGGTTCAGTCCTGGTTTAGACCTGGTTTAGACCTGGTTTAGTCCTGGTTCGGTCCTGGTTCGGTCCTGGTTTAGACCTGGTTTAGACCTGGTTCAGTCCTGGTTCAGTCCTGGTTCAGTCCTGGTTTAGTCCTGGTTCAGTCCTGGTTTAGTCCTGGTTCACTCCTGGTTCAGTCCTGGTTTAGACCTGGTTCAGTCCTGGTTTAGTCCTGGTTTAGTCCTGGTTTAGACCTAGTTCAGTCCTGGTTTAGTCCATGTTTAGTCCTGGATTAGTCCTGGTTCAGTCCTGGTTCAGTCCTGGTTTAGTCCTGGTTCAGTTCTGGTATAGTCCTGGTTCAGTCCTGGTTCAGTCCTGGTTCAGTCCTGGTTCAGTCCTGGTTTAGACCTATTTCAGTCCTGGTTTAGACCTGGTTCAGTCCTGGTTCAGACCTGGTTCAGTCCTGGTTCAGTCCTGGTTTAGTCCATGTTTAGTCCTGGTTTAGTCTTTGTTCAGGCCTGGTTTAGTCCTGGTTCAGTCCAGGTTTCGTCCTGGTTTAGTCCTGGTTTAGACCTGGTTCAGTCCTGGTTCAGTCCTGGTTCAGTCCTGGTTCAGTCCTGGTTTAGTCCTGGTTTAGTCCTGGTTTAGTCCTGGTTTAGTCCTGGTTCAGTCCTGGTTCAGTCCTGGTTTAGTCCATGTTTAGTCCTGGTATAGTCCTGGTTTAGTCCTGGTTTAGTCCTGGTTCAGTCCTGGTTTAGTTCTGGTTTAGACCTGGTTCAGTCCAGGTTTCGTCCTGGTTTAGTCCTGGTTTAGACCTGGTTCAGTCCTGGTTAAGTCCTGGTTCAGTCCTGGTTCAGTCCTGGTTTAGACCTATTTCAGTCCTGGTTTAGACCTGGTTCAGTCCTGGTTTAGTCCATGTTTAGTCCTGGTTTAGTCCTGGTTCAGTCCTGGTTTAGTCCTGGTTTAGTCCTGGTTTAGTCCTGGTTTAGTCCTGGTTTAGTCCTGGTTCAGTCCTGGTTTAGTCCATGTTTAGTACTGGTTTAGTCCTGGTTTAGTCCTGGTTCAGTCCTTGTTTAGTCCTGGTTCAGTCCTGGTTCAGTCCTTGTTTAGTCCTGGTTCAGTCCTGGTTTAGTCCTGGTTTAGACCTGGTTTAGTCCTGGTTCAGTCCTGGTTTAGTCCTGGTTCAGTCCTGGTTTAGTCCTGGTTCAGTCCTGGTTCAGTCCTGGTTTAGTCCATGTTTAGTCCTGGTATAGTCCTGGTTTAGTCCTGGTTTAGTCCTGGTTCAGTCCTGGTTTAGTTCTGGTTTAGTTCTGGTTTAGACCTGGTTCAGTCTTGGTTTAGTCCTGGTTTAGTCCTGGTTTAGTCCTGGTTCAGTCCTGGTTCAGTCCTGGTTCAGTCCTGGTTCAGTCCTGGTTTAGACCTATTTCAGTCCTGGTTTAGACCTGGTTCAGTCCTGGTTTAGTCCATGTTTAGTCCTGGTTTAGTCCTGGTTTAGTCCTGGTTTAGTCCTGGTTTAGTCCTGGTTCAGTCCTGGTTTAGAACTGATTTTGACCTGGTTTAGACCTGGTTTAGACCTGGTTTAGACCTGGTTTAGTCCTGGTTTAAACCTGGTATTGACCTAGTTTAGTCCTGGTTTAGACCTGGTTTAGACCTAGTTTAGTCCTGGTTTAGACCTGGTTTAGACCTGGTTCAGTCCTGGTTTAGACCTGGTTTTGACCTGGTTTAATCCTGGTTTAGACCTGGTTCAGTCCTGGTTTAGACCTGGTTTTGACCTGGTTTAGTCCTGGTTTTGACCTGGTTTCGTCCTGGTTTTGACCTGGTTTTGACCTGGTTTAGACCTGGTTTATTCCTGTTTTAGACCTGGTTTTGACCTGGTTTAGTCCTGGTTTAGACCTGGTTTTGACCTGGTTTAGACCTGGTTTAGTCCTGTTTTAGACCTGGTTTTGACCTGGTTTAGTCCTGGTTTAGACCTGGTTTTGACCTGGTTTAGACCTGGTTTTGAGCTGGTTTTGACCTGGTTTAGACCTGGTTAAGACCTGGTTTAGTCCTGGTTTTGACCTGGTTTTGACCTGGTTTTGACCTGGTTTAGACCTGGTTTTGACCTGGTTTAGTCCTGGTTTAGACCTGGTTTTGACCTGGTTTAGTCCTGGTTTCGTCCTGGTTTTGACCTGGTTTCGTCCTGGTTTCGTCCTGGTTTTGACCTGGTTTAGACCTGGATTAGTCCTGTTTTAGACTTGGTTTTGACCTGGTTTAGTCCTGTTTTAGACCTGGTTTTGACCTGGTTTAGTCCTGGTTTAGACCTGGTTTTGACCTGGTTTAGACCTGGTTAAGACCTGGTTTAGTCCTGGTTTTGACCTGGTTTAGACCTGGTTTTGACCTGGTTTAGACCTGGTTTTGACCTGGTTTTGACCTGGTTTAGACCTGGTTAAGACCTGGTTTAGACCTGGTTTTGACCCCTTTTAGGCCTGGTTTAGACCTGGTTTTGACCTGGTTTAGTCCTGGTTTAGACCTGGTTTTGACCCCTTTTAGGCCTGGTTTAGACCTGGTTTAAACCTGGTTTAGTCCTGGTTTAGTCCTGGTTTTGACCTGGTTTTGACCTGGTTTAGACCTGGTTTAGACCTGGTTTAGTCCTGTTTTAGACCTGGTTTAGACCTGGTTTAGACCTGGTTTAGACCTGGTTTAGTCCTGGTTTAAACCTGGTTCAGTCCTGGTTTAGACCTGGTTTAGACCTGGTTTAGACCTTGTATTGACCTAGTTTAGTCCTGGTTTAGACCTGGTTTAGACCTGGTTTAGTCCTGTTTTAGACCTGGTTTAGACCTGGTTTTGACCTGGTTTAGACCTGGTTTTGACCTGGTTTTGACCTGGTTTAATCCTGGTTTAGACCTGGTTTAGTCCTGGTTTAAACCTGGTTTAGACCTGGTTCAGTCCTGGTTTAGACCTTGTATTGACCTAGTTTAGTCCTGGTTTAGACCTGGTTTAGACCTAGTTTAGTCCTGGCTTAGACCTGGTTTTGACCTGGTTTTGACCTGGTTTTGACCTGGTTTAGACCTGGTTTTGACCTGGTTTAGTCCTGGTTTTGACCTGGTTTCGTCCTGGTTTTGACCTGGTTTTGACCTGGTTTAGACCTGGTTTAGTCCTGTTTTAGACCTGGATTTGACCTGGTTTAGTCCTGGTTTTGACCTGGTTTTGACCTGGTTTAGACCTGGTTTAGTCCTGTTTTAGACCTGGTTTTGACCTGGTTTAGTCCTGGTTTAGACCTGGTTTAGACCTGGTTAAGACCTGGTTTAGTCCTGGTTTAGACCTGGTTTTGAGCTGGTTTTGACCTGGTTTAGACCTGGTTAAGACCTGGTTTAGTTCTGGTTTTGACCTGGTTTTCACATGGTTTAGTCGAGGTTTTGACTTGGTTTAGTTCTGGTTTAGACCTGGTTTAGACCTGGTTTAGACCTGGTTTAGTCCTGGTTTTGACCTGGTTAAGACCTGGTTTGGTCCTGGTTTAGTCCTGGTTTAGTCCTGGTTAAGACCTGGTTTAGTCCTGGTTTTGACCTGGTTTAGACCTGGTTTAGACCTGGTTTAGACCTGGTTTTGACCCCTTTTAGGCCTGGTTTAGACCTGGTTTAGACCTGGTTTAGTCCTGGTTTAGTCCTGGTTTAGTCCTGGTTTTGACCTGGTTTTGACTTGGTTTAGTTCTGGTTTAGTTCTGGTTTAGACCTGGTTTAGACCTGGTTTTGACCCCTTTTAGGCCTGGTTTAGTCCTCGTTTAGACCTGGTTCAGTCTTCGTTTAGAACTGATTTTGACCTGGTTTAAACCTGGTTCAGTCCTGGTTTAGACCTGGTTTAGACCTGGGTTAGACCTAGTTTAGTCCTGGTTTAGACCTGGTTTAGACCTGGTTTAGTCCTGTTTTAGACCTGGTTTAGACCTGATTTTGACCTGGTTTAATCCTGGTTTAGACCTGGTTTAGTCCTGGTTTAAACCTGGTATTGACCTAGTTTAGTCCTGGTTTAGACCTGGTTTAGACCTGGTTTAGTCCTGTTTTAGACCTGGTTTAGACCTGGTTTAGTCCTCGTTTAGACCTGGTTCAGTCTTCGTTTAGAACTGATTTTGACCTGGTTTAAACCTGGTTTAGTCCTGGTTTTGACCTGGTTTAATCCTGGTTTAGACCTGGTTCAGTCCTGGTTTAGACCTTGTATTGACCTAGTTTAGTCCTGGTTTAGACCTGGTTTAGACCTGGTTTAGTCCTGTTTTAGACCAGGTTTAGACCTGGTTTTGACCTGGTTTAGACCTGGTTTAGACCTGGTTTTGACCTGGTTTAATCCTGGTTTAGACCTGGTTCAGTCCTGGTTTAAACCTGGTATTGACCTAGTTTAGACCTGGTTTAGACCTGGTTTAGACCTGATTTTGACCTGGTTTTGACCTGGTTTAGACCTGGCTTAGACCTGGTTTTGACCTGGTTTAGACCTGGTTTAGTCCTGTTTTAGAACTGGTTTTGACCTGGTTTAGTCCTGGTTTAGACCTGGTTTTGACCTGGTTTAGTCCTGTTTTAGACCTGGTTTAGTCCTGGTTTAGACCTGGTTTTGACCTGGTTTAGTCCTGGTTTTGACCTGGTTTAGACCTGGTTTTGAGCTGGTTTTTTACCTGGTTTAGACCTGGTTAAGACCTGGTTTAGTCCTGGTTTTGAACTGGTTTAGACCTGGTTTTGAGCTGGTTTTGACCTGGTTTAGACCTGGTTAAGATCTGGTTTAGTCCTGGTTTTGAACTGGTTAAGACCTGGTTTAGTTCTGGTTTTCACATGGTTTAGTCGAGGTTTAGACCTGGTTTTGACCTGGTTTAGTTCTGGTTTACTTCTGGTTTAGACCTGGTTTAGACCTGGTTTAGACCTGGTTTTGACCTGGTTAAGACCTGGTTTTGACCTGGTTTAGACCTGGTTTAGACCTGGTTTAGACCTGGTTTAGACCTGGTTTAGACCTGGTTTAGACCTGGTTTTGACCTCGTTTAGTCCTGGTTTTGACCTGGTTTAGTCCTGTTTTAGACCTGGTTTAGTCCTCATTTAGACCTGGTTCAGTCTTCGTTTAGAACTGATTTTGACCTGGTTTAAACCTGGTTTAGTCCTGGTTTTGACCTGGTTTAATCCTGGTTTAGACCTGGTTCAGTCCTGGTTTAGACCTTGTATTGACCTAGTTTAGTCCTGGTTTAGACCTGGTTTAGACTTGGTTTAGTCCTGTTTTAGACCAGGTTTAGACCTGGTTTTGACCTGGTTTAGACCTGGTTTAGACCTGGTTTTGACCTGGTTCAGTCCTGGTTTAAACCTGGTATTGACCTAGTTTAGACCTGGTTTAGACCTGGTTTAGACCTGGTTCAGTCCTGGTTTAAACCTGGTATTGACCTAGTTTAGACCTGGTTTAGACCTGGTTTACACCTGGTTTAGTTCAATTCTAGACCTGGTTTAGACCTGGTTTTGACCTGGTTTTGACCTGGTTTAGACCTGGTTTAGTCCTGTTTTAGAACTGGTTTTGACCTGGTTTAGTCCTGGTTTAGACCTGGTTTTGACCTGGTTTAGTCCTGGTTTTGACCTGGTTTAGACCTGGTTTAGACCTGGTTTAGTCCTGTTTTAGACCTGGTTTTGACCTGGTTTAGTCCTGGTTTAGACCTGGTTTTGACCTGGTTTAGTCCTGGTTTTGACCTGGTTTAGACCTGGTTTTGAGCTGGTTTTTTACCTGGTTTAGACCTGGTTAAGACCTGGTTTAGTCCTGGTTTTGAACTGGTTTAGACCTGGTTTTGAGCTGGTTTTGACCTGGTTTAGACCTGGTTTTGACCTGGTTTAGACCTGGTTTAGACCTGGTTTTGACCTGGTTTAATCCTGGTTTAGACCTGGTTCAGTCCTGGTTTAAACCTGGTATTGACCTAGTTTAGACCTGGTTTAGACCTGGTTTACACCTGGTTTAGTTCAATTCTAGACCTGGTTTAGACCTGATTTTGACCTGGTTTTGACCTGTTTTAGACCTGGTTTAGTCCTGGCTTAGACCTGGTTTTGACCTGGTTTTGACCTGGTTTAGACCTGGTTTAGTCCTGTTTTAGAACTGGTTTTGACCTGGTTTAGTCCTGGTTTAGACCTGGTTTTGACCTGGTTTAGTCCTGGTTTTGACCTGGTTTAGACCTGGTTTAGACCTGGTTTAGTCCTGGTTTAGACCTGGTTTTGACCTGGTTTAGTCCTGGTTTAGACCTGGTTTTGACCTGGTTTAGTCCTGGTTTTGACCTGGTTTAGACCTGGTTTTGAGCTGGTTTTTTACCTGGTTTAGACCTGGTTAAGACCTGGTTTAGTCCTGGTTTTGAACTGGTTTAGACCTGGTTTAGTTCTGGTTTTGACCTGGTTTTCACATGGTTTAGTCGAGGTTTAGACCTGGTTTTGACCTGGTTTAGTTCTGGTTTAGACCTGGTTTAGTTCTGGTTTTGACCTGGTTTTCACATTGTTTAGTCGAGGTTTAGACCTGGTTTTGACCTGGTTTACACCTGGTTTAGTTCTATTCTAGACCTGGTTTAGACCTGATTTTGACCTGGTTTTGACCTGGTTTAGACCTGGTTTAGTCCTGGCTTAGACCTGGTTTTGACCTGGTTTTGACCTGGTTTAGACCTGGTTTAGTCCTGTTTTAGAACTGGTTTTGACCTGGTTTAGTCCTGGTTTAGACCTGGTTTTGACCTGGTTTAGTCCTGGTTTTGACCTGGTTTAGACCTGGTTTAGACCTGGTTTAGTCCTGTTTTATACCTGGTTTTGACCTGGTTTAGTCCTGGTTTAGACCTGGTTTTGACCTGGTTTAGTCCTGGTTTTGACCTGGTTTAGACCTGGTTTTGAGCTGGTTTTTTACCTGGTTTAGACCTGGTTAAGACCTGGTTTAGTCCTGGTTTTGACCTGGTTTAGACCTGGTTTTGAGCTGGTTTTGACCTGGTTTAGACCTGGTTAAGACCTGGTTTAGTTCTGGTTTTGACCTGGTTTTCACATGGTTTAGTCGAGGTTTAGACCTGGTTTTGACCTGGTTTAGTTCTGGTTTAGACCTGGTTTAGACCTGGTTTAGACCTGGTTTTCACATGGTTTAGTCGAGGTTTAGACCTGGTTTTGACCTGGTTTAGTTCTGGTTTAGTTCTGGTTTAGACCTGGTTTAGACCTGGTTTAGACCTGGTTTAGTCCTGGTTTTGACCTGGTTAAGACCTGGTTTGGTCCTGGTTTAGTCCTGGTTTTGACCTGGTTAAGACCTGGTTTTGACCTGGTTTAGACCTGGTTTAGACCTGGTTTAGACCTGGTTTCGACCTGGTTTCGACCTGGTTTCGACCTGGTTTAGACCTGGTTTAGACCGGCTTACAGCAGAATGCGAAACGAAACGAAACGAAATCTGCAGACTGCGAAATCTGCAGAGTGCGAAATCTGCAGAATGCGAAATGGTGTGTTTATGTTTCACCAGGAAGTACATTACACCGTCTGACTTGCCTAAAACACCATTTCCTGTTTCACCCGGAAGTACATTACACCGTCTGACTTGCTTAAAACACCATTTCCTGTTTCACCCGGAAGTACATTACACCGTCTGACTTGCTTAAAACACCATTTCATGTTTCACCCGGAAGTACATTACACCGTCTGACTTGCGCGAAGATAGATTTAGTTTAGTAGTGGTGGCGAATCATGGACTTTTTGCAAGTGCAATATATGCTGTTCAAAGGACCTAAACGGGTCAGTCTCCGTGAAGAGGACATGACACCCCAAAAAATTGGAACTATTTTTGAGGTAAGGTTAAAATGACCTTTTTCTGTTGTTGTAAACACCGTTTTCTAATAGGCGGCATTAGCTAATAACTGGAATGCTAGCCAGCACTGCCGTATGGATAGCTTTACTCGTAGGCAAGCTGTTATGTTGCAGACAAGGGATGCACAAAAAATCGTTTACATGTATTTAATTATTTTCTATCTTATGATATGAGGCTGCTAGACGCTACAGGTCCGTGTCACAAATAAATAGGAGAAAAAACGGGGGGAAATCATGACGTGTTATGGAGGTATACTGTGGTGATAAGTACACTGATGACGGCCTTTTCCCCCATGTTTAAGGTTTCACCATCAACATTGTTCCTGACCGATGTCTCCAACGTGGCCGTGTTTCCTGGTAGCAACGGGTATTTTAGTTCAGTGGAGTTGACACCCCGTGCCCAGTACGAGGTCCATGGGGAAGCCCCAACAGTGTCCCCCAAGGGCCACACAAGCAAAGTCCTGTCAGAGGTAAATTGCATTGGCCAGATAAAACGAATTTCATTGTTTTTAGGGATGTCAATGGGTTTCAATTTTTTACAGTTCTATTTCAATGTCTGTAATCTTCAGTAATGGCAACTAAGATACATATTTGATCAGAACAGGCCGTGTCACATGACTAGAATCCTTCTCTAAATTGTGCATTGCTATGCACTCTTATACCAAAGATTTTCTGAATGACAACCAAGATAAATTGGTATACGCGTCACCAGTGCAACAAAGTGGGATCTGGTCTCCTAAATTAGCGTCACTTTAAAAAAAAAAAATCCCTTTAAACCCATAATGCATAATTAGAATTTGCATTGTATAGTTTTCATAAACAGGGGGCAGCCGTGGCCTAATGTTAAAAGCGTTCACCTTTCAACCACATGGTTGTAGCTTCGAATCCCACCTGACCTCTCCCTACACCTACGTCCATGGCAGGCTGAAGTGCCCTTGAGCAAGGCACACACTGCTCCAGGGACTGTAACCAATACATACTGTTATTAACTGTAAGTAGCTTTGGATAAAAAGTGTCAGCTAAGTGTAATGTATACTGTAATGTAAACAGGGGTTATTCTAGGCTTCCCTTATCCCAGGCTATTGTTTTCATAGTCATATTTGCCATGCCTAAAAGATACCGCTCCATTATTGCAGTGGAATAAATAATGAACAAATCCAGGTCTTTACTGATGATTTATATTAGGCTTTTAAATTGTACACAGTTACAGTTAATGTGTATGTGGGTGGGCGGGCACTTTCTCATTGAACCTTGGATAATTGGTGTCTTGCTTGGCAGCCTCCAGAGCATGTGTGTGCGTGTGTGCGTGTGTGTGTGTGTGCGTGTGTGTGTGTGTGCGTGTGTGTGTGTGTGTGTGTGTGTGTGTGTGTGTGTGTGTGTGTGTGTGTGTGTGCGTGTGTGTGTGTGTGCGTGCGTGCGTGCGTGTGTGTGTGTGTGTGTGTGTGTGTGTGTGTGTGTGTGTGTGTGTGTGCGTGCGTGCGTGCGTGCGTCTTGTCTTGTAGCGTCTTGTAGCGCGTCTTGGCGTGCGTGTGTGTATGTGTGTGCGTGTGTGCGTGTGTGTGTGTGTGCGTGTGTGTGTGTGTGCGTGTGTGTGTGTGTGTGTGTGTGTGTGTGAATGCAAAGAACTGATATTGTGCTATACAAATACATTTTGAATTGAATGTTAATTTGTCATGCCAATTAACCTAATGCTTGATAATAACATTTAAGTGGCTTTTTGGGATTACTTGGAGAAAATACAATTTAAAAATATACTGTTCTGTTTTTTTGTTTTTTTTTAAGTTCTGTAATGTCTCTTGGAGGGCTTTGAATCTGAACTCTTTCAAATATTGTTCTTGTTTTAGCAGCAATGATGCCCACTGCTTAGTGGGCTTCCAAGAAGCATATGACAAAATTGAAGAGGTGGTTATGGCGGCCCAGTCCCTCTCAGATGTAACCGATGCCATCAAGAAACTCTCCCAGCTGCCCATCGAATCCAAAAGCGCACATGTGACTGAGGAACAAGCTGAACATATCAGAGCTGCATTCAGCTGCTGTGTGTAAAGGTACAGTCTGTTGTCGCATTTTCAAACAGTCTAGTCCCCATTTTTTGGATTTTGATTTGTTGTGTTGCAACTGTGTATTGTGTGTATCTAAGTCTATTGTATGCTGTGTGTGTGCTGTTACCTGTTGAAATAGTCTGCCTGTTTCCTCACAAACAAATCTTAAGTTAATAGTGGTAGGTTTATTTCCTAGACCAGGGCTCTAGGAAAGTGCAGAGTGCAGTCACTCTCACTAGAAATCTGTTCAAAGCGGATGGCCTTCATTTTGCAGTGGCCCCTTGGAAGTGTACCTAGTTTTTCAGCATGCGGCCCGCAAACAGAAAAGTTTGCCCACTCCTGTCCTAGACTGTTGCCTTTTTTTCTCTCACGGAGCTCCCCTACAGGTTTGGGTTGTTAACTGCATGGTAAACAAACCCAGAGTTACTGATCACTATAAACGAATAAATAATAAAGAAGTGGTTTGAATTAATCAGTGTTTTCATGTTCTCTTGCATTTAATTATTGTGACTAGTTTTCAAATGCCAAGATCAAATATCTGAAACCGAAGAGGAACCATATCTGTAGCCCTAAAACTGTGAAACGTACCAAACTGGGCACATTGTACTGTTGCATCCCTAGTGTCTAATTACTTTTTATCTCTGTCTTGTCTTGTCTTGTCAGTGATGGAGCCAATGCTGTCAACATGAAGACGCTCATCCGAGCTGCTTCTTCAGTTACTGAAGAAGCAGCTCGGATGAGCGGCGAAACGTCTTCTATCAAAACTTTGGTCCAGTTGACAAATTTAACTCTACGTTGTCATGGATTCTACCTGGACGAATGAGGGTTTCTACACACACCGTAAATTGTAAAAATAAAATACACATTGTGAAGTTGATTGTCTTTATGTCAATTTCATTTAGCATATATAGAATTTTAGTCAATCTATTAAATGTGAGACTTGGTAAGGTTTATAAGGTGGCCCAATGCACCCTGAAATGGTTTGAAGTCTTTGTTCACAACACTGTTGTACAGAATGGCCATATCTGGGTAGGTCTCCGCAAACAGGCGCTCAACATTAAACTTCTCATCAAGTTGGAGTGGGTCTGTTCCAAAGCAGGAGACTCTTGTTAGGGAGTTTCCCACTTCCTTTTGGTACAGGTCAGCTGCTTCGGCCGCATGAGGTAGAAGTCCCACAGGTACCTTTTTCAGACAACCATTCTTGGCCAATTGATTGGGTATTCCTTTTCCTGTAATGGCATTGTCAGACAGTCAAAGTCATCTTAATTGTAAATTCCTTGACATGTACTAGATGTACAAAGGAATCGACATTACATTTGTCACTGTCTCATGCATAGACAAAGACAAGATGATAAAAGACAATTCAATGCAGTGTAAAGGGTAGATGTACCAGGAATTCTGTGTGCATTCCATGTGTCAATTACTCTTCTCATGCCACAGATGTCTTGTGAGGTTAGATACACAGTATCTGCTGATGTTGCAGTCCATGTCCAGGAGTTCTTGGTAGGTAAGCTGGATAAGGGCCTCTTTGAGTGGGTAATTGACCCTGCTGTTCACCTCAGGCCAGATCCGCTCAACCATATGATTCTGGAGAACAACCAACCAAAGATGAGCATAAGTTTAGAAAGAGTGGTGAAACTATTGTACAGATGTTTTGGAGTAAATAAAATGTAGCTTAAGACGAGACAGGGACACTTGTCATAGGCCTATAAATTGTACATCACTTCTGGCTTATTGTCGTTCTGGTAATAGCAAATTAGGCCTATAACATGCAGTGGTCATGTCAAAACATCAAAGATCCTACCTCATCAACAGCTGCCGAAACGGCGACTTCCACTTGTTCGTCAGATGCCACTCTGGTAAGGTTGTGAGCTTCACAAAACCTTCGGACACTCATAACAGAGCAGCCACAGACTGCGCCAATGTATTTGAGGTGCTGTGAAATATCTGCATGTGTACCAAGCTTTCGCAACATTTCGCAAATTCACTCATAATGTGCCTCCAAAGACGCCCTGTCGCGGATGAGCCTACAGCCTACAAACTGCGCCTGACCCACCCAAAAGGTTACGGGTAGGCGATCTACTTCCAGGCCACACCAAACCTAAACCGAAAATAAACTAAAACGCAATTCAGAACGCCATTTTTACAAATTGCCTTTTACCTTTTTACACGGTTCAATAATTCATTTTCAATAACAAAAAAAAGTCAAAACATGGCGCTGGATTCCATTTCACAAGTTACTTTCAATCATAAAAAAAAATCATCAACGAGTCCTTTTTCATTTCTCGTGCCACTCTCAAAATAGAATAATGAATGAACGAAAAAGTACACGGACCTTTGTGGCAGGGTAGCCGCGCACTACATATTACACAGGGACCCCAATGGTACTGTCATGTCTATGCAAAAATGTTTGCGAACCAATCGAGTAAAATAAATTTAAAATTAAAATATTGATTAAAGCAAATTAAATTTCATAAAAAATGAAATAATTACTCTTAAAGTTTTATTAAAAACAACAAAGAACGTTTTCAAAAATAAAAATAAAAAAGACATTGGAAAATTGGTAAAGGAAGCCCAAACACAATAAAAAGCCACCAATCACGAAGACGAACAAAAATTGCCGGGAAAATTATATGGCAAGGTTTCTTCTTCTGTCTTTCCGCCATTCTTCACCGCAAAGATGACGAGTTTTCCACATTTTTCCTTTAAAAGGTCATGTTTATTCAATGAAGATAGTCAAGGACTTGCTGAATTCGACTGGGAAGATATTTCTGACAAAGATGTGATTGGGCAAGGAGCATTTGGTGTAGTATTCACTGCTGAATATCGCAAAAGGAAAGTTGTTGTAAAAAAGCTCATCGGTGGTGACAGAGACGACCAGAATAAATTTTTGAAGGAGGCTAGATTGCTAAATTTATTTAACAACAAACACATTGTCAGATTTGAAGGTCTATGCAAGAGCCCTCTTGCTATAATGCTCCAATATCAGTACTTCGACTTTGCTCATTTTTTAGGAGGAAAATCTCTTCGAGTAAGCTGTCTTGAAGATCTGCTCACAACACTTCATGAGCTCGAAGCTGTTTATGGTTTATCCCTCCAAGATAAAATTGTGAGTGACGTAGTCAAAGGCCTAAAGTATTTACATGATCATGACTGTTTTCACAGAGATTTGAAAACTGCCAATGTCCTGGTTTCAAATCAACATTATGCCTCATTGCCACCTGGAGAATTTCATGAAACATTCACAAAGGAGCCCATCATTTGCAAGCTCACAGACTTTGGAGAAAGGCAAAGAAATACAAACGGCAATTGTGAGAAGCACTTGTGCCACAAATAACGTTGGACGTGGTACTCCATCGTACATGGCTCCAGAAATATTAACAGACGTTCGGCTAACAAAAGTAAGCAGTATTGACCTGAAGCGTGTCGACATCTGGGCCCTTGGCATGGTGATTTTTTCAGTGCTTATTCCGAACGTAACGTTCCTGTATAAACTTGATTTGCAACGGGGTAGAGCCACCACTGAGGGTCATTTCGACGCTCTAGTGCATATCAGAATGCTGCAAGAAAAAAATGTCAAGCCAGCCATGTCACCAATGTACCACCAACAACAAACAACAAAGTGGAGTCATCTAGTGAAAGCATATAATGAGTGTACGAGCTTTGATCCGATGGAACGACCAACGCTTAATCGTGTTTTACAACTTGTTGTTGACAAGAACGCGCAGCATCACACCGTCATTCCCTTGGCAGTGCACCAAGGAAGTTGGATAGAAGACATCGACAACAAGATTGCTCATGGTCATACAACTATTGAGAAGAGCCTGAGAAATGATGGCACAAATAGTTGTGCGTTTCTGTGTACCATTATTGGAGACAAGCTACTAAATCAGCCGGCCGTGCTACCATGGCAAGATGTCGCAGCCTTAGCTGAAGATGCAATTAGAAATAGCCCTGCATCTTTCAACTGCTTGAGAGACAAGAGCCAACTATACGATAGTGAAGAAGCTTCTTCTATCCTATGGAATGGAGGCATCCTCAAGAATAAATACGACATGTCAGAAGAAATCGTTTGCACCTCTGGCGTTTTTACTGAAGAAGGTAAGTATAAATGTGTTGATGTATCCTGATGGATCCCCTGATTCCCCTGTACTGCGCATGCGCTCCTCTGATTCCCCTGTACTGCGCATGCGCTCCTCTGATTCCCCTGTACTGCGCATGCGCTCCTCTGATTCCCCTGTATTGCGCATGCGCGCCAGTACGAAATAGCGTTGACATATACATGTAATGATTATTCAGTTTTACCGTAGCTCATTTAGTTTTATTCCTTTTATGTCACAACTTTGGTAGTGTTTTGTATTTAAATATTTTTTTTTTTTTCTATTGAATGAAAAGTACATAAAACACGTAAAGCTATTAATGAGAACTGACTGGGCGTGAGAAAAATTATTTACTTATTCCGTTTTTATTAGTTCATTTGACAACATTCCAAGTAAAATGATTGAACTTAAAATGTGTTTCAATTGCCATCATGATGCATAATGTAATTGAAACGCTCATAACTTCAATAAATCAAGAGAAAGCACTAAATGAGGTGAAAACTATGACTTAATAGTTAAAACAGTACAACAGTTACATGAGATAAGTTCAGATTACTTTTTAGTAAGTGACTCTTACTATTGTTATTAACATATAAACAGCATTGCACATGGTATTGTTCATTTTACAGTCTGACAGCAGCAGAAAGAACAGACCTGAAATAATGATAACAATAAAAATCTGTTTTATATAGCGCTTTTCACTGTAACACAAAGACAATTCACAATTCACAACACTAGAACAAGGATAGGACAGACAAAAACAGTAATGAGTGGGGGTGTAGGCTGTGAGGAAAAGGTGAGTTTTGAGATGTTTTTTGAAGGTTTTTAAGGAGTCTGAGTTTCTGATGTGAAGTGGGAGAGAGTTCCAGAGGGCGGGGGCAGCAATGGCAAAGGCTTGTTCCCCTAAGGTCCAGTGCTTTGATTAGACTGGGAGTGATAAAAAGTTAGAGTCAGCTGATCGGAGGCGACAGGAGGGACGGTGTGGCTGGACGAGGTCTGAGGTGTGAAGGGGCCTTGTTGATGCATTGTTGGATGGGGAGCCAGTGGAGTTGTTGCAGAGTGATATGGACTTGTAAGCGGGTGTGGGTGCGGAGGCGGGTGGCAAAGTTTTGAAGGTCAGTGGAGGAAAGTCCGTAGAGGAGGCTAACTTTGCTTTCAACTGAAGAATCTGTAAAAATCATCATAATACAGAACATAAGGCAATCAGGTGATGGTACACTGCATAATAATATGTATAATTATATGTACAGCACAGAAAACCTACTGTGAGATATACATTTTGTAATTTTATTGATCATTACCCCCCTGCTCCTCTCCGCTCCTCCTCCTCTCTCCACCTCTCCTCTGCCCGTCTTGTCACCATGGGGAGCAGAGCTTTCAGTCGCTCTGCCCTTCAGCTCTGGAACACTCTCCCCCCGACCTCTGAAACTCCGACTCACTCCCACATTTCAAATCCAAACTCAAAACACACCTGTACAAACTTGCCTATTCACTCCACCACACCACCAGACTATAACTGCACTGTGGCAGCACGGTGGCTGAGTGGCACTCATGCCTCACAGCAAGAAGGTCCAGGTTTGATCACCCGGGCCTTTCTGTGTGGAGTTTGCATGTTCTCCCCGTGTCTGGATGGGTTTCCTCCGGGCTCACCAGTTTCCCCCATCAACCCAAAATATGCTACATAGGTCTCCAGGGAGAATAGCTGAAAAATAATTGTAAGCCAATTAAATACAATCAATTGACTAATCAATTACTAAATACAACAAAAAAATTAAATACTGTCCCACTTTAACTGTGGCTTTTAAACATATGTTTTAAATCGTACTTCATTTGTTTATGTTGTTATAAGGCAACCTTGAGTGTCCAGAAAAGCGCATCATAAATACAATTTATTATTATTATTATTATTAGTATTATTAGTATTATTAGTATTATTAGTATTATTAGTATTGTGGCGACCAAGTGTGTTTACTACATGAAAAATTATATGAACACAATTTAAACACTATAGAAATACGAATACATAATGCTATTTGCAATTCACGCCACAGTATGTGCTTAAAGTTCGTTTTGAAAATGGTAAAATCACTTACAGGGTCCCTCCAATGCGTTCTCGTGCCGATGTTTAGCTGTTTCCGACGTCTAAAACTTCTTCAGAATGCTCAATTAGCATCTCATAACAGAGTTTTATTCATCAGATTTGTGTAAGAAACGTTCCTTGTCAAAAAAAATAACTTTCCCCGCGTGACCGTAATGTTTATTTACCGTGGAGGCCATGCTGTAAACTGGCGCGCGCATGCGCAGTACAGGGGAATCGGGGATCAGAATTTCCCTTAACGGGTTCCCGTTTCAAAAGAGTCAACGCTGTCTCTTTGCTCTCGGATGCATCATTTTTGCACACACATGCTTCAAAAAAAAAAAAAAACTTCGAACCAAAAATTTCGTCGGACAACGGCCTTAATCACTTAACATGGAGAGAAGGCTTGCCGTTTTTTTATTATTCAGCTGCAGAGAAAAAGTAACTGAAATCCTTGAACTAGTATCAAATATAAGATAATCTATAATGCGTTTTGGTTGTACAATTTACCTTATTTGATCATTCCAATTTTGATTCTGTGGTCCCTCTATAATGAACTTGCGTATAATAATGAATAAATATATGTTAGTAATCAATCTGTTGTATCTCTTTGAAGGGAAATCTGTGCTAGCTGATGCCATAACCAAGCTAAAAACATCTGACCAGACGTCTGTTGCTCTATATACCTGTAGCAAAACAGTTGTGCTTGTCGGAGCTCTTAATGGACAGCTTTTTGCCATCGATACGCATTCTAGATGCGAAGATATGTCAGGGAATAAGACAGCATGCTTGGCCATCTTTGAACGAAATGCAAAAGAAGTTGAGAACTTGTGTACTTGGTTGCTGAAGGGTCTACAGATTAAAGGGGCCAAGACCTTTGAAATGCAGTCCTTTTCAATCATGAGGTGAGAGCTATATAAGACACACACACAAATAATGAATGTTGTTTGACGATTCATTTTATAGTCAACATTAATCAAGGTGGAAGGGGTGTTGACAGCAGAACACGCCGCGTGCGAAAATTTTAATAATGTCTAGTAAGTAATTTTGCAGCCAAATGTAAAAAGTGAGAAATGACTTTGCCTGAATTCATACATGCCTTTGATATTTGTTGACATAAAAACTTGGAATAACAATGACATCACTAATAAATGTAATAATATCTTTGTTCGCCAAAACTTTTGTGTACTTTCCATTATTAAAACATGATATTCTAATGATTTCTCATAATTGAGTTGAAAATATACATTCCAATATAAAAAAACATGTTATAGAAAAACGTTACATGCTGTCACATGTCATGTTTTCATTGTTATAAGTATGTTGCATGAGCAGTTATAGCCCCCATCCGCCCCTCCCCACCCCCAACCAGGCTAAACAAAGAAAAAACTGCCTAGGCCGAATAGGATTAATTTAGGTCTCTTTCACCTGTGCTTTTTAATGACTTTTTATTCATGTTTTTATAACAATTTATTACAGAAAACACTGCATGAGATCCACAGCGCCAGAGGAAACTCTTCTAAAAAAAAGTCAATCTCAAGATACAGACAAGGGTCGTCATAGTAGTGAGCAGAATATTAGTGTGGGACGACCGGATGTCGCTGTACACTGTGGTCATCTCGAAGATGGTGTATATCTAGTAGTCTCCAGTGGTAGTGAGGTTTGTTCTGGTGAAAATCTTTCCGATGATCAAGGGAAAGCATTCGAGGTAGTGAAATCTTCTTCTGATGATGATGATCTGCTCCATTCTCCATTCACATCAAGTGAAAGAAACACAACCGAGGTAAGCCACATAAGAGGTGATATTATGAAATAATTGTCAATTGAAACATTACGCGCGCTTTAGATGTACACCGTGCACGCACTCACACATTGTAGTTTTTATTTAAAAAATGAGATTTTTCTTTTGTTTTCTTGGATAAAACAAAAAGAAAATTATGTTTTAATGTCTTATTCTTATATTTTAGTTAACAAGCAAGTCCAACAACCATTCTAGATCATCTGATGCAAGCAAACTGGGTAAGGCACATAACATTCGAGTTTAAAGTGCAATAAAGTCAATAATATCTTTTGTACATGACATAGTTTGCGTGGATACTAAGTTGTACCAAGGGAGCATTGTGAAGTTGTGCCTGTGAGCTCTTTTAACATTCATCATCGCGTTTCCGCGTTCCATTTCTACTCTCAAATTTTGAAATTTTGCTTTTAGGATAGAGATGGTAATATGATATATATACGAGAAAAGCACTCAAAAAGAACCAATTGAAAAACAATTCATGCAAATCTTTGTACGCCAAATTGAACGCTTGTACCAATTGTCGTACCCAGCCGATCCTAATAAAACACATTAGCCGTGGTATTCGGGGTGTGACTGTTTCAAAATCCTTTAGGGCAGGAGCCCTGCTTTTCTTATGTCCGACAAATAAAAAAACACATTTTTAACTCTAACTTTATTACAAACTGTTTTTCCCCATTAAGACTACACTAGGATCCCCAAAACCTCCTATTAGATGAGGCCTTGAAAATTCACAAGGACTTTGATGCTAACACAGGAATACCACAACAATATAATAACAAAACTAACAAAAGGCACTTACACTGGTGGCATAGCTTATGTGGTAAACAATTATTTTACATACATTTCCTCACATTATCTCACTGAATTGCATTATCATACACAATTATATAACCTTAGTTACTTTTGTATTTGATTTGATTTGATTTTATTCGTTTTTTCTTTTCTTTTAATCATGTACTGTAAAAAACAAGGCTTAACGTGTTGTCGTCTCTCTATTTAAGGTGTCACATCTGTAAATGGCCTACCTGTGCTTAGGAGCACTTCCCGTGGATTAACCCTCAAAGAAATACTTGGCATATGTGCAGATGAAGCATTTCCAAAAGAAAAAGTCTGCACTAGAATTCCGACGATGGTCGAACATAATGCTGTGTTTGTAATTGATGTGTCTGTTGTCAATCATCTGGACATAGCTGCAGATGATTGTGGGGCGTATGGTGGTCATTCCTGTCCTACTGTCGGTGTCGAGGTGGACGTTAGTGATGGAGATGTTTCTGAAGGTGTTTTGAAGACCATTAGAAAGGAAGAAGCAAGCTCTTTGGCCAGTTCTGGTGGCAAACGACGATTCTTGGTACGGCGACAATACAGCTGGCACTGTCTTTCAAATGACTATAGACGTATTATCACGAAAGTTGAAGAAAATGGAAAGTTACTACGTTACGCCATCGTTCAGTTTATAGTCAAAATAACGAATGTGTCAAGTCTTTTTAACAGACCTCACGGAAAGAGTAAGAAAAACAAAGACGCCTACATAAGAACAAAACCAAGTGTTTTGGAAAAGATCAAAGAACTTGGTCAGAAAGGAAGTGCCAAACAAATTATAAATGAAATACAAAAACAGGCGGGTGACATACATTGCATTTCATCTCCATCTTCTTTGCCACGAAATCGAAATCAAGTATACCATAAAGTGAGAAATGTAGAAGGACGAGTGCGGTCAAGAAGTACTGGCCCAGCTGCATCACCAAATTTGTCCAAATTACTATCTTTACAGCATGCAGGGTCCTTTCTCAAAAATATCAATTTCGCTATAAGCACAGACAAAAGAGGAGAAAAGCGTGCAGCGCCTAACACGTTTGCAGCAACGTCTACATGTACAAACTGGATGAAAAGGTTTTGCAAAGGAGAGAGTCCATCTGCTGTCGCCGGAATCGACATGACCTACAAAGTGGGTCACTTCTACCTTTCAACAATAACTTTTGCAAACCCCATGTTTGTGTATCGGCATAATGAAGATAAACACCCTACCACTTTAGCAGCAATAATGACATCCACAACCAAAGAAAAGCACGATTACCAATATATGGCTAGATGTTTGAAAGCGGAAGGGATTGAATCGTTCACGTATGGTATGGATGGAGAATGCGCCATGGAAATCAGATTTGAAGAGGTTTTTCCTATTGAAAGGGGCAAAAACATTCATCTTCGCTGCTTTGAACATGTACAAGACGACATGAATCGGAAATTGATGTCAATGAAGAGCAATGACGCAGAAAGGAAAAATATAATAACGGATATCCTTGGTAAAGAGCACGATGGTAAGAGAGTGATGGGACTGGTTGATTGTGAAACAAAAACAGAGTTCCAACAAAAATACGTAGACACAGAGAAGAGATGGCCTAAAGCTTTTCAAGAGTGGATGACAACGACAAAAGGTCGGGTGCAATCTTTAAAGGACACGCTAATGTTATGCATGCTTAAACCTATACGCACATCGGCCGGGCTTGGCGATCCTCTCAATAAATGGTCGAACCAGCGCACAGAGGCGATGAACAACGTCATCAAGGAAGCCAATAACAACCAGATCAGCGATCAAGTCGCTATACACGAGGTCATAGAAAGTCACGTAATTAAGCAACAAGAAGCAGAATATGTTAAAGCAATTTACAATACTGGAGAATATCGCCTCGCTTCACAGTACCGACGTTATTCCGTTAGCTCACTAGAATGGTCCAGAAAGTCAGACGAGCAAAGAAAAGAGCATGTTAAGCGCGTTCTTGGTTTGATTCTAGATCCCATAACGACGTTGACTAACAAGACCAATTTGTCAAGAAGGCTATCAGTGAGAATTGTTGATTCACAGGTCACCTCAGTTGCACCAAGCATATTGAGCAGGATGTGGAATGAAGCTGAAGTTATCTTGTCGCACCATCAAATAATTGACTTAAATAACGAGATGTATTGTGTGACAGAGCATGGTACAAGCACTAACGTTTCCACTAAAAATGGCAACATTGTCTGTCTCTGTAATGATGCTAAAAGTACCTCTGGTCTTTGTAAGCATAGTTTAGCTCTTGCTGAAGAAAAGGGCTGTCTACGTACCTTTTTGTCCAAGTTCGGTTCAAAGAAAGACAAAGCCGCGTCTAATATTATCAAAGAAAACACTCCCAAAAGAGCCGGTGAAAAACCTAAAGAAAACAAGAAACGCAAAGGACAGAACAATATCGAGTCCGTGCCCATTGTAATGAAGAAGAGAAAACCCGATGATCAACTTGACTTTCCCAAACCTACCAGTTACTCGGAAATTTGGCACAACAGCAACCCATTCGAGATTGTGTTTACAAGAGAAGCCAACAAAATGTGTGTCAAGTGTGAAAGTTGCAAGTTGGAATTGCCCCAAGGACCATTAATTTGCATACCCCAAGATCTGTCAATCAAACATATGGAAAGATACTATTATCCCAAAAAAGATGCACATGGAAACCTAATCAAGATGGAACCAACGTGGAAAAAAGAAGCAGCAAAGTTTTATTGTGTCAACAAAGAATGTCTGTTACAGAGGCATCCCTATTTTTGGAAAGGTCTGCTCCGAGTTGCTGACAGCGTAGCCAGTCAACTGAAACAGAGCCACAAGAAACTCCTAGAAGATGAGCTCCATTACAAGGTTTAGTCACTAGTACGGTGGATAGTCAAACTAACTGCAGGAGCGTAGATATAATTTTGTGTGGCATGTCGGTGTGTGCTTCACCTTTAAGGTGATTGGTGGGTGGCATCAACCTAACCCACAAAGACAGGTGCGCGCATGACGCGCGCTCCTACACACACCTCTTCGAGTGGGCTTTGAGGTGGCAGCGTGCTTGCTCCCGCAGGACCGCGTTCGGGGTCATATCTCAACCAGTGCGCTCTTCTCGTCCTTTTATCAGGTTAGTCCTTGCAGATCCCACCTGTGTTGTGTGCAGGCAGCAATAATCTTTTGGTCTTCGATCCAGGAGTACGGTCTGGACTGGTCATTGTGGCCAACTTCACAGAGGTCTTGCGGCCTTACTCTGTGTTGTGGGAGTGCGCGCTCGAGGGCGCACGTTGTGGGCTTGGAGCTCTTCCCGGGGTAGGTCTGCTCATTGTTTCGCCTTTGCTTTGGGTTGAATGCCAGGGCTGACACCAAATTCTGCCTCAGGTCCTGGGAAGTTGTGGGAAGTGGCCATGATTCCCTGCGGCTCTTCCTCCTCCCGCTGCTCACAGGTGCAGCGCCTCTCACCGACCGGTAGATGCAACACTTTCTCAGTGTAGGGTTAATTCATTACCTTTTATTTATACTCGTGTTTCTTATTTAGGCGCTGTGTCGCGGCCCGCGTTGGAGCCGCCACCTCCTGTTAAAGGGCCGTTGTTTTTGTCCGGTTTTGTCCACACGCGCAGGTCACAACTGCGAGTTCATTCATTCACTTGTGGCCGGTGCCTTGCACTCTATAGTGCACATGCTCAGGAGCAGATTCGCACCTTGCCCCCATTTGGGCGAGTAAAATTATTTAAATAGGCAAAGACTCTTCTCATTTAATGTGAGAGCTCTGCCTTTCTGGGCAACTGCATGTTTATTGTGTGTTATTTTGTATATTTTTGTTGATTTGCATGTGCATTTATTTTGTTAGTTCTCTTTAGTTACATTGTTTGTTTTGTTAATGTGGTTACTTATTATTGCCTGATTTGCTGTGTTTTTTTCATTTTATTGCCTTGATTTAACTTGTTGCCTATTAATTTAGTTTTCATTGTCCAAGTTATTGGGCTTAAGGGTGCCTTGCAACCTCCATGACATGTGCTCTGTGGTTTTAAATGGTAATTGTGTAATATAAAGTTTTGATATCTTTTATGAGAATATAGGCCTATTTTAAATATTTTTGATACAAATTAAATAAATTCCATTTTGTTAAATAATCCACCTCTCTTTGTCCAGACCTTGTGCGGCCTTCTGTGAAAAATTTGTGACCTCAAGATAATCTGGTCCTAGGGCCATATACCTAGGTGGCGTTGTTGGGTTAATTCCAAAGTTAAGCTTGCTAGCTACCGCTCTCGCCACAATCTGGCGTACGTTGGCAGGATCGGACATAAAGAGGTGTGATTATTTTTCTTTTGTTTTATTAATGGTAATTATTATTGGTTTTTTGTTTTGTTGCTTGAGTTTGTTTTTATATTCAGTTTGATTCTGTGTGGTAACTTGTAATAGGACAAAACAACGGCTACGCTTTTCAGGACCCAAAACTCGAGGTTAGTAAAAATTAAATTTTGTTCCTTGCCCAAAGGCTGTGGTGTTGTGTACTTGTGGCCAGTATGGAGGAGGAGCTGCAACTGCTCAGAGAGCAACTGTCTCAGCTAAGGCGGACAATGAGCGACTTCTCGAGGAAGGGCTCCAGCCCAGGCCGGCCCCGGCGGATCTAATCAGGCTTCGGGCACTGCTACGGGTAATGTCCCATCAGGAATATCTGTTTCTACTGAGCGTGTGGTTGTGATGTCTCGAGACCGGAAATGCCCCCTGTTTAATGGAAAGAAAGGTCTATCTTTGGATGAATGGAAGGAGGAGGTTGAAGCTTGTATGCGTGCTCGTCATCTGGCGTTACGGGAGCAAGCATTGTTCATCTTTGACCATTTAGGCGGTGAGGCTAAAAGCGTGATTAAGTTTCGTCCAGTAGAGGATCGGGAAGATCCGGCGCGTGTCTTGGATATCCTTCAGGAGCTGTATGGCTGCATGCAGCCATATGTAACTCTACAACAAGCTTTCTTCTCAAGACGGCAACAGGAAGGGGAAAGTTTGCAGGAGTTTTCCCTCGCACTGATGTCCCTTATGGAACAAGTTAAGCAGCGTGCTCGGACGGTGTGCGAATGCTTCAGTTCTTCTGCGTGACCAATTTATAGAGCATGTGATCGATTGCGCTCTGCGAGGAACTGAAGCAGTATGTTCGCGGAAGTCCAACCGCTACTCTAATTCAGGTGCGGGCTGAGGCTCTCAGGTGGGAGCAGAGGGACAGCCCACTGTCTGTCGTGAACGCAGCTTCTCCCTTCCGTCCATCCATGGCCTGCAATTTGAGGTTAAGTGGTAGCACTCGCCCCTCTTCTATACCAACCTCAACCCCGGCAGCGGGACTGGGAGAGGTCATGGAGTTGCTCAAGCGTCAGCAAGAACAACTTAATCAGCTAACCCAGACAGTGGCTGCCCTTCAGGCTCCACAGCAGACTGGTAGGCCTCACGTAGTAACATCATATGTCGGAGGTGTACTCAGCCTGGCCATTATGCTAGTGACTGTGACGGGAGAGAGTTTCATTCCGTGGCGAACAAATTCATTCGAGCACTCCCATGCTGCAGCCCAGCAGAAACTAGAGCCTTCTGAATTGGGGAGCCAAAGTTCAGGAGTGTCCATGGGCTCACAGCTGGGGGACTCTCCGGCTTAATGGCGTCATGTCCGACCATTGAGGTCAGTCATGGGTGGAGTAATTGTTCCTTGCTTATTGGATACAGGATCCATGGTGTCCACTATCACAGAGAGCTTTTTCAGACAACATTTTGAACCTTGGGGTGCCGATGCGCCTCCGCTCCTGTCATTGGCTGCAGCTGCGGGCGGCCAATGGGCTTGAAATTTCATATCTTGGTTACTTGGAGCTGGATGTTGCACTTTGTGACAAGGTCATTCCCCATTGTGGGGTACTGGTTGTCAAGGATCCCCTGCCACTGGCTCTTCAGCACCTGGCATCCTAGGGATGAACATTATCCGTCGATGTTACCGTGAGCTTTTGGTGCCTATGGGCCCTCTCTTTTTTGAATGTCCGGTGGTCACACAGGCACGGGCCCTGTCATAGAGGCCTTACAGAAGTGCCATCAGGCAGCTGCTCACCAGCCCGCCGCCATGAATGGAACAGTAAAGGTGCGGGGGCCACGAGCAGTTAGAGTTCCTGGTGGCACCATGAAGCTTGTTGCCAGTACCTGCCCCCAGCAATTTGCTGGTTCAGCTGTTCTTTTGAGCCACCCGAATCTGGTCTTCCGGCTGGGTTACTGGCATCTCCTTGTTTGGTGCATGTTGAGAAGGCACTGTCTATATCCCGGTGGTCAACGTCGGGCGACAGATGCCCTTTTGTATCCTAGGACCAGCCTCGGAGCCCTCAGTGAGGCTGAGGTGTTGAGCTTACCGCCTGGGGTCACTGAGGTTAACTCCTTCACAGCCACAGTGTCTTCTCAAGTGGTAATTGAGCCTGAGAACAGGTTAGATGCAGTGGACCTGTCTGCACTGGACCCTGAGGAACAGGCAGAGTCAGGTCTCTGTTGCAAAAGTACAGCACAGTGTTCTCTGCTCATGACGGTGACCTTGGGTGTACCAATCTAGTCACCCATGAGATTCCCTGCTGGATGACGTGCCCGTGCGGCGGCAGCTTCCGGCGCATTCCACCCTCGAATATGAGGCTGTGAAAGCTCATATTAACCAGCTCCTCGATGCGCAGGTAATACGGGGAAAGTAGCAGTCCATACGCCTCTCCCATCGTCCTGGTCCGTAGAAGGGCGGTAGTCTTGTCTTTGCGTGGACTATCGCCTTCTTAATAGTAAGACTCAGGAAGGATGCCTTTTCCCTTGCCGCGCATCGAGGAGAGTCTGGATGCCCTGTCGGTGCCCGCTGGTTTTCAACCATCGACCTGGCCAGCGGGTACAATCAGGTCCCGTAGCCGAGCAAGACAGACCAAAGACGGCCTTCTGTACACCTTTGGCCTCTTTGAAGTCAATCGGATGCCATTCGGTTTGTGCAATGCTCCGAGCACGTTCCAACGCCTAATGCAGAGGCTGTTTGGAGACCAACAGTGTCAGTCATTGTTGTTGTATCTCGACGACATTGTTGTGTACTCCTCCTCTGTGGCACAACACCTGGAGAGGCTGAACTGGTCTGGGACGCCTTCAGCAAGAGGGACTGAAGGCTAAGCTTGAGAAATGTTTTTCTTCCAGCCCAGGTTAAATACTTGGGGCATGTGATCTCATCGAGAGGGTGTCTCTACCGACCCTTCCAAGATTGAGGCGGTGTCTGGAGTGGAAGCCCTCAACATGTCACAGAACTGCGTTCCTTTCTAGGATTTGCCAGTTATTACAGGCGGTTTGTTGAGGGTTTTGCCAAGCTGGCAGCCCCTCTACACAAGTTAGTTGCTGAGATTGCTGGGACTAAGCATAAGAGGGGGTCTGGGAGGCCGTTGAAGGAGCGTTGGACTCCCCAATGCGAGGAAGGTTTCGAGGCATTAAAGCCAAGCTTATTTCTGCTCCTGTCCTCGCGTATGCAGATTTCTCCAAGCCTTTCATCCTGGAGACCGATGCGAGTTACAGCGGCCTTGGGGCAGTACTGTCACAAGAGACTGAGAGTGGCATCAGACCTGTTGCCTATGCGAGTCGTGGTCTTCGGCCCACTGAGCTAACATGACCAACTACAGTTCCATGAAATTGGAACTTCTTGCACTCAAGTGGGCCATGACTGAAAAATTCCGTGAATACTTGTTAGGGCACAAGTGTCTGGTGTTCACGGATAACAACCCATTGAGTTACCTTCAGTCTGCTAAGCTTGGAGCCTTGGAGCATAGATGGGCTGCCCAGCTTGCTGCGTTCGACTTTGAGATAAGGTACAGATCTGGTCGCAGCAATGGTAATGCGGATGCTCTATCTAGGCAGTACTTGACATCGTCTGAGCTGGCTGCTTGTGTGTTGCCTGGCAGTTCTGTCCCATTGACCTTCCAGCAAACTGCATTCCCACATCTTGCAGCTCAGTCCCTAATCTCTGCCTTACCAGGCCGCTCGCTGCCTGAAATTCGTGCTTTGCAGGCAGAAGACCCCTGCCTGAGAGATGTCTTAAGTTTTTGGGAGAGACAGACACGGCCTTCGCTTATGAGAACGCCGCCTTCCCAGACCAACATTGACCCTCCTCCAGCATTGGAGTCGTTTTGTAGAGAGGGAAGGAGTATTATACCGTCGGCTCTCACGCCCAGACGGGGGAGAAGAAACCCTCCAGCTACTCCTGCCTGCCGCACTCAAAGAGTGGGTCCTTGAGCAGCTCCATCAGAGCATGGCCACCAGGGCATTGAGAGGACAACGGAACTGAGTGCGCAAGAGATGCTTTGGCCCGGGATGTCTTCTGACATAAAGCAGTGGGTGCAGCAGTGTGAACGGTGTCAGGTGGCTAAAGACTCTGCACCCGTGCCCCACAGTTATATGGGTCACCTTCTGCCTCCCGGCCCAACGAGATTTTGGCTATTGACTTCACGCGTTGCTTGAGCCAACTCGCAGCGGGCTCGGGAATGTCTTAGTCATGACTGATGTATTTACTAAATACACCATGGCTGTCCCCACTGGGGACCAACGGGCCACCACAGTTGCCCAAGTGATTACTCAGGAGTGGTTCTATAAATTTGGTGTGCCGGGCCGTATACATTCAGATCAGGGAAGATGTTTTGAGGGGCCATCCTCCAGCAGGTTTGTCACTTGTACGGGCGTGGACAAGTCCCGAACTACCGCATACCATCCAGCGGAAGCGGACAGTGTGAGCGTTTCAACCGAACGTTACACAACCTTCTTAGACTCTTCCCTTGTCTCAGAAACGAGACTGGGCTTCTTGCCTCCCTCAAGTGCTCTTTTAGATAACACCACTCCTCATCAGAGCACAGGAGTCGCCTTTCTTTTTGATGTATGGTCCGTGAGCCCAACCTTCCGGTTGATTTCGCTTGGTCAGGTGCCTGATCCCCTGCCTGGGACCGTGCAGAACTGGATTGCTGAACATTGCTCCAAGCTCAAAGTGGCATTTACTGGTGCACATAGACAAATGGTGGCAAACGCTAGTCGGAGGAAGGAAAGACATGACCTTCGGTCAGGGGAAGCCCCTTGTGGAGGGTCAGCTGGTCTACCTTCGCGACCACGGCTTTAGGGGCGTCACAAAATTCAAGATATATGGCATTCCGATCTGTTTCAAGTCTTGAAAGCCCCCCAGGAGGGCCCCATTTACACTGTTGCACCCGTCTCAATCTACATGCACCCCGTAACGCATCGACATGCTGAAGGCAAAAACATGCCAGAGCCCAAGGTTGAATGTCCTAGAGTTGAGTCCGTGCCCCTTGAGCTTTCGGATGACAACTCCTTGGGGATAGTGACTTTGTGCTTCTAGCTCCTTCAACTTCTTGCCCTCTGAATCCTGTCATGACTTCTGATCCTGGCCCCACCAGTGGTCCTGCTATGGCTCCTGTGGAGAATATCCGTGTAGCAGATGGTACTCACCGAGACATGGAGGAAGCTCCACACAGCTCTGATCAGTTAGTTTTGCGTCGCACAACTCGTACGACTGCTGGACAACATTCTAATGTCCACCATCTTCCCCGGGCACTTAATGGGTCCTCTTCAGGATCATCGTAGATCTACCTGCTTGCCTTTGAGCTTGTTATTGGGTGTCTGTGTCGTCGGGCGCCGACAAAGAAAGGGGGTAGAATGTGGCATGTCGGGTGTGTCTTCACCTTTAAGGTGATTGGTGGGTGGCATCAACCTAACCCACAAAGACAGGTGCGCGCGCATGACGCCAGCTCCTACACACCTCTTCGAGTGGGCTTTGAGGTGGCAGCGTGCTTGCTCCGCAGGACCGCGTTCGGGGTCATATCTCAACCAGTGCGCTCTTCTCGTCCTTTATCAGGTTAGTCCTTGCAGATCCCACCTGTGTTGTGTGCAGGCAGCAATAATCTTTTGGTCTTGATCCAGGAGTACGGTCTGGACTGGTCATTGTGGCCAACTTCACAGAGGTCTTGCGGCCTTACTCTGTGTTAATGGGAGTGCGCTCGAGGGCGCACGTTGTGGGCTTGGAGCTCTTCCCGGGTAGGTCTGCTCATTGTTTCGCCTTTGCTTTGGGTTGAATGCCAGGGCTGACACCAAATTCTGCCTCAGGTCCTGGGAAGTTGTGGGAAGTGGCCGCGATTCCCCTGCGCTCTTCCCCTCCTCCGCTGCTCACAGGTGCACGCCTCTCACCGACAGTAAGATGCAACACTTTCTCCAGTGTAGGGTTAATTCATTACCTTTTATTTATACTCGTGTTTCTTATTTAGGGCTGTGTGCCCAGCGTTGAGCCGCCACCTCCTGTTAAAGGGGCCGTTGTTTTTGTCGGTTTTGTCCACACGGCTGCAGGTCACAACTGCGAGTTCATTCATTCACTTGTGGCGGTGCCTTGCACTCTATAGTGCACATGCTCAGGAGCAGATTAGCACCTTGCCCCATTTGGGCGAGTAAAATTATTTAAATAGGCAAAGACTCTTCTCATTTAATGTGAGAGCTCTGCCTTTCTGGGCAACTGCATGTTTATTGTGTGTTATTTTGTATATTTTTGTTGATTTGCATGTGCATTTATTTTGTTAGTTCTCTTTAGTTACATTGTTTGTTTTGTTAATGTGGTTACTTATTATTGCCTGATTTGCTGTGTTTTTTTCATTTGAGGGCCTTGATTTAACTTGTTGCCTATTAATTTAGTTTTCATTGTCCAAGTTATTGGGCTTAAGGGTGCCTTGCAACCTCCATGACATGTGCTCTGTGGTTTTAAATGGTAATTGTGTAATATAAAGTTTTGATATATTTTATGAGAATATAGGCCTATTTTAAATATTTTTGATACAAATTAAATAAATTCCATTTTGTTAAATAATCCACCTCTCTTTTGTCCAGACCTTGTGCGGCCTTCTGTGAAAAATTTGTGACCTCAAGATAATCTGGTCCTAGGGCCATATACCCTAGGTGGCGTTGTTGGGTTAATTCCAAAGTTAAGCTTGCTAGCTACCGCTCTCGCCACAATCGGTTTCATTATTTTTTGTCAGTGCCTGTTTTTGTTGTTTTATTGGGTCAGTTAACAAAATAACATTTACAAAATTACACTGATTTTCGAAAAAAAAAAAAAAAACTGCACTAGAATTCCGACGATGGTCGAACATAATGTTACAAAAAATCTTCTCAATTAAAGTCTCAACGTATCTTGCTTCTTGTACTTGTGTTGGTTTCCTTGATCATTGGTGTAGCGGCGCATCGATATGCAACCTCTACATAGACTTAGCCCGCGGTAATATATAAAAAGGTTAATATTTTGCAATTTACAGATTTCGTACTTTTCAGCTTTACTACTGCAGATATCTGCAAAATACATATTGAATGATGACTTTCGTAACACTTTTATTATGCGCGTGAAAAAGTGTTATTATTTCGTTACGATATCTTTCTGTTATGTTTTAACCCGGATATATAATACAATTTAATTGTAATTAATTGCAACGGGATTCCACTGTTTCACACTTTGCACTTCTTTTTCCAAAATATAATTGCTGAAATACAAAAAATATATTTAGAAACAAAGTTAAAAGATTTTAATTTTAATTTTTGCATCGACATGACAGTACCATTGGGGTCCCTGTGTAATATGTAGTGCGCGGCTACCCTGCCACAAAGGTCCGTGTACTTTTTCGTTCATTCATTATTCTATTTTGAGAGTGGCATGAGAAATGAAAAAGGACTCGTTGATGATTTTTTTTTATGATTGAAAGTAACTTGTGAAATGGAATCCAGCGCCATGTTTTGACTTTTTTTTGTTATTGAAAATGAATTATTGAACCGTGTAAAAAGGTAAAAGGCAATTTGTAAAAATGGCGTTCTGAATTGCGTTTTAGTTTATTTTCGGTTTAGGTTTGGTGTGGCCTGGAAGAAGATCGCCTACCCGTAACCTTTTGGGTGGGTCAGGCGCAGTTTGTAGGCTGTAGGCTCATCCGCGACAGGGCGTCTTTGGAGGCACATTATGAGTGAATTTGCAAAATGTTGCGAAAGCTTGGTACACATGCAGATATTTCACAGCACCTCAAATACATTGGCGCAGTCTGTGGCTGCTCTGTTATGAGTGTCCGAAGGTTTTGTGAAGCTCACAACCTTACCAGAGTGGCATCTGACGAACAAGTGGAAGTTGCCGTTTCGGCAGCTGTTGATGAGGTAGGATCTTTGATGTTTTGACATGACCACTGCATGTTATAGGCCTAATTTGCTATTACCAGAACGACAATAAGCCAGAAGTGATGTACAATTTATAGGCCTATGACAAGTGTCCCTGTCTCGTCTTAAGCTACATTTTATTTACTCCAAAACATCTGTACAATAGTTTCACCACTCTTTCTAAACTTATGCTCATCTTTGGTTGGTTGTTCTCCAGAATCATATGGTTGAGCGGATCTGGCCTGAGGTGAACAGCAGGGTCAATTACCCACTCAAAGAGGCCCTTATCCAGCTTACCTACCAAGAACTCCTGGACATGGACTGCAACATCAGCAGATACTGTGTATCTAACCTCACAAGACATCTGTGGCATGAGAAGAGTAATTGACACATGGAATGCACACAGAATTCCTGGTACATCTACCCTTTACACTGCATTGAATTGTCTTTTATCATCTTGTCTTTGTCTATGCATGAGACAGTGACAAATGTAATGTCGATTCCTTTGTACATCTAGTACATGTCAAGGAATTTACAATTAAGATGACTTTGACTGTCTGACAATGCCATTACAGGAAAAGGAATACCCAATCAATTGGCCAAGAATGGTTGTCTGAAAAAGGTACCTGTGGGACTTCTACCTCATGCGGCCGAAGCAGCTGACCTGTACCAAAAGGAAGTGGAAACTCCCTAACAAGAGTCTCCTGCTTTGGAACAGACCCACTCCAACTTGATGAGAAGTTTAATGTTGAGCGCCTGTTTGCGGAGACCTACCCAGATATGGCCATTCTGTACAACAGTGTTGTGAACAAAGACTTCAAACCATTTCAGGGTGCATTGGGCCACCTTATAAACCTTACCAAGTCTCACATTTAATAGATTGACTAAAATTCTATATATGCTAAATGAAATTGACATAAAGACAATCAACTTCACAATGTGTATTTTATTTTTACAATTTACGGTGTGTGTAGAAACCCTCATTCGTCCAGGTAGAATCCATGACAACGTAGAGTTAAATTTGTCAACTGGACCAAAGTTTTGATAGAAGACGTTTCGCCGCTCATCCGAGCTGCTTCTTCAGTAACTGAAGAAGCAGCTCGGATGAGCGTCTTCATGTTGACAGCATTGGCTCCATCACTGACAAGACAAGACAAGACAGAGATAAAAAGTAATTAGACACTAGGGATGCAACAGTACAATGTGCCCAGTTTGGTACGTTTCACAGTTTTAGGGCTACAGATATGGTTCCTCTTCGGTTTCAGATATTTGATCTTGGCATTTGAAAACTAGTCACAATAATTAAATGCAAGAGAACATGAAAACACTGATTAATTCAAACCACTTCTTTATTATTTATTCGTTTATAGTGATCAGTAACTCTGGGTTTGTTTACCATGCAGTTAACAACCCAAACCTGTAGGGGGAGCTCCGTAGAGAAAAAAGGCAACAGTCTAGGACAGGAGTGGGCAAACTTTTCTGTTTGTGGGCCGCATGCTGAAAAACTAGGTACACTTCCAAGGGGCCACTGCAAAATGAAGGCCATCCGCTTTGAACAGATTTCTAGTGAGAGTGACTGCACTCTGCACTTTCCTAGAGCCCTGGTCTAGGAAATAAACCTACCACTATTAACTTAAGATTTGTTTGTGAGGAAACAGGCAGAGTATTTCAACAGGCAACAGCATACACACAGCATACAATAGACTTAGATACACACAATACACAGTTGCAACACAACAAATCAAAATCCAAAAAATGGGGACTAGACTGTTTGAAAATGCGACAACAGACTGTACCTTTACACACAGCAGCTGAATGCAGCTCTGATATGTTCAGCTTGTTCCTCAGTCACATGTGCGCTTTTGGATTCGATGGGCAGCTGGGAGAGTTTCTTGATGGCATCGGTTACATCTGAGAGGGACTGGGCCGCCATAACCACCTCTTCAATTTTGTCATATGCTTCTTGGAAGCCCACTAAGCAGTGGGCATCATTGCTGCAAAAACAAGAACAATATTTGAAAGAGTTCAGATTCAAAGCCCTCCAAGAGACATTACAGAACTTTAAAAAAACCAAAAAAACAGAACAGTATATTTTTAAATTGTATTTTCTCCAAGTAATCCCAAAAAGCCACTTAAATGTTATTATCAAGCATTAGGTTAATTGGCATGACAAATTAACATTCAATTCAAAATGTATTTGTATAGCACAATATCAGTTCTTTGCATTCACACACACACACACACACACACACACACACACACACACACACACGCACACACACACACACACGCACACACACACACACACACACACGCACACACGCACACACGCACACACGCACACACACACACACACACACACACACACACACACACACACACACACACGCACACACACACACACACACGCACACACGCACACACAGGCTCTGGAGGCTGCCAAGCAAGACACCAATTATCCAAGGTTCAATGAGAAAGTGCCCACCCACATACACATTAACTGTAACTGTGTACAATTTAAAAGCCTAATATAAATCATCAGTAAAGACCTGGATTTGTTCATTATTTATTCCACTGCAATAATGGAGCGGTATCTTTTAGGCCTGGCAAATATGACTATGAAAACAATAGCCTGGGATAAGGGAAGCCTAGAATAACCCCTGTTTACATTACAGTATACATTACACTTAGCTGACACTTTTTATCCAAAGCTACTTACAGTTAATAACAGTATGTATTGGTTACAGTCCCTGGAGCAGTGTGTGCCTTGCTCAAGGGCACTTCAGCCTGCCATGGACGTAGGTGTAGGGAGAGGTCAGGTGGGATTCGAAGCTACAACCATGTGGTTGAAAGGTGAACGCTTTTAACATTAGGCCACGGCTGCCCCCTGTTTATGAAAACTATACAATGCAAATTCTAATTATGCATTATGGGTTTAAAGGGATTTTTTTTTTTTAAAGTGACGCTAATTTAGGAGACCAGATCCCACTTTGTTGCACTGGTGACGCGTATACCAATTTATCTTGGTTGTCATTCAGAAAATCTTTGGTATAAGAGTGCATAGCAATGCACAATTTAGAGAAGGATTCTAGTCATGTGACACGGCCTGTTCTGATCAAATATGTATCTTAGTTGCCATTACTGAAGATTACAGACATTGAAATAGAACTGTAAAAAATTGAAACCCATTGACATCCCTAAAAACAATGAAATTCGTTTTATCTGGCCAATGCAATTTACCTCTGACAGGACTTTGCTTGTGTGGCCCTTGGGGGACACTGTTGGGGCTTCCCCATGGACCTCGTACTGGGCACGGGGTGTCAACTCCACTGAACTAAAATACCCGTTGCTACCAGGAAACACGGCCACGTTGGAGACATCGGTCAGGAACAATGTTGATGGTGAAACCTTAAACATGGGGGAAAAGGCCGTCATCAGTGTACTTATCACCACAGTATACCTCCATAACACGTCATGATTTCCCCCCGTTTTTTCTCCTATTTATTTGTGACACGGACCTGTAGCGTCTAGCAGCCTCATATCATAAGATAGAAAATAATTAAATACATGTAAACGATTTTTTGTGCATCCCTTGTCTGCAACATAACAGCTTGCCTACGAGTAAAGCTATCCATACGGCAGTGCTGGCTAGCATTCCAGTTATTAGCTAACGGTGTAGAAAACGGTGTTTACAACAACAGAAAAAGGTCATTTTAACCTTACCTCAAAAATAGTTCCAATTTTTTGGGGTGTCATGTCCTCTTCACGGAGACTGACCCGTTTAGGTCCTTTGAACAGCATATATTGCACTTGCAAAAAGTCCATGATTCGCCACCACTACTAAACTAAATCTATCTTCGCGCAAGTCAGACGGTGTAATGTACTTCCGGGTGAAACAGGAAATGGTGTTTTAAGCAAGTCAGACGGTGTAATGTACTTCCTGGTGAAACAGGAAATGGTGTTTTAGGCAAGTCAGACGGTGTAATGTACTTCCTGGTGAAACATAAACACACCATTTCGCATTCTGCAGATTTCGCACTCTGCAGATTTCGCAGTCTGCAGATTTCGTTTCGTTTCGCATTCTGCTGTAAGCCGGTCTAAACCAGGTCTAAACCAGGTCGAAACCAGGTCTAAACCAGGTCTAAACCAGGTCGAAACCAGGTCGAAACCAGGTCTAAACCAGGTCTAAACCAGGTCTAAACCAGGACTAAACCAGGTCTAAACCAGGTCGAAACCAGGTCGAAACCAGGTCTAAACCAGGTCTAAACCAGGTCTAAACCAGGTCTAAACCAGGTCAAAACCAGGTCTAAACCAGGTCAAAACCAGGTCTAAACCAGGTCAAAACCAGGTCTTAACCAGGTCAAAACCAGGACTAAACCAGGACCAAACCAGGTCTTAACCAGGTCAAAACCAGGACTAAACCAGGTCTAAACCAGGTCTAAACCAGGTCTAAACCAGAACTAAACCAGAACTAAACCAGGTCAAAACCAGGTCTAAACCTCGACTAAACCATGTGAAAACCAGGTCTAAACCAGGTCTAAACCAGGTCTAAACCAGAACTAAACCAGGTCAAAACCAGGTCTAAACCTCGACTAAACCATGTGAAAACCAGGTCTAAACCAGGTCTAAACCAGAACTAAACCAGAACTAAACCAGGTCAAAACCAGGTCTAAACCTCGACTAAACCATGTGAAAACCAGGTCAAAACCAGAACTAAACCAGGTCTAAACCAGGTCAAAATCAGGTCAAAATCAGGTCTAAACCAGGTCTAGAATAGAACTAAACCAGGTGTAAACCAGGTCAAAACCAGAACTAAACCAGGTCAAAACCAGGTCTAAACCAGAACTAAACCAGGTCAAAACCAGGTCTAAACCTCGACTAAACCATGTGAAAACCAGGTCAAAACCAGAACTAAACCAGGTCTTAACCAGGTCTAAACCAGGTCAAAACCAGCTCAAAACCAGGTCTAAACCAGGTCAAAACCAGGTCTAAACCAGGACTAAACCAGGTCAAAACCAGGTCAAAACCAGAACTAAACCAGGTCTAAACCAGTTCAAAACCAGGACTAAACCAGGTCTTAACCAGGTCTAAACCAGGTAAAAAACCAGCTCAAAACCAGGTCTAAACCAGGTCAAAACCAGGACTAAACCAGGTCAAAACCAGGTCTAAACCAGGACTAAACCAGGTCAAAACCAGGTCTAAAACAGGACTAAACCAGGTCTAAACCAGGTCTAAACCAGGTCAAAACCAGGACTAAACCAGGTCAAAACCAGGTCTAAACCAGGACTAAACCAGGTCAAAACCAGTTCTAAAACAGGACTAAACCAGGTCTAAACCAGGTCAAAACCAGGTCAAAACCAGGTCTAAGCCAGGACTAAACCAGGTCTAAACCAGGTCAAAACCAGGTCAAAATCAGGTCTAAACCAGGTCTAGAATAGAACTAAACCAGGTGTAAACCAGGTCTAAACCTCGACTAAACCATGTGAAAACCAGGTCAAAACCAGAACTAAACCAGGTCTAAACCAGAACTAAACCAGGTCAAAACCAGGTCTAAACCTCGACTAAACCATGTGAAAACCAGGTCAAAACCAGAACTAAACCAGGTCTAAACCAGGTCAAAATCAGGTCAAAATCAGGTCTAAACCAGGTCTAGAATAGAACTAAACCAGGTGTAAACCAGGTCAAAACCAGAACTAAACCAGGTCAAAACCAGGTCTAAACCAGAACTAAACCAGGTCAAAACCAGGTCTAAACCTCGACTAAACCATGTGAAAACCAGGTCAAAACCAGAACTAAACCAGGTCTTAACCAGGTCTAAACCAGGTCAAAACCAGCTCAAAACCAGGTCTAAACCAGGTCAAAACCAGGTCTAAACCAGGACTAAACCAGGTCAAAACCAGGTCAAAACCAGAACTAAACCAGGTCTAAACCAGTTCAAAACCAGGACTAAACCAGGTCTTAACCAGGTCTAAACCAGGTAAAAAACCAGCTCAAAACCAGGTCTAAACCAGGTCAAAACCAGGACTAAACCAGGTCAAAACCAGGTCTAAACCAGGACTAAACCAGGTCAAAACCAGGTCTAAAACAGGACTAAACCAGGTCTAAACCAGGTCTAAACCAGGTCAAAACCAGGACTAAACCAGGTCAAAACCAGGTCTAAACCAGGACTAAACCAGGTCAAAACCAGTTCTAAAACAGGACTAAACCAGGTCTAAACCAGGTCAAAACCAGGTCAAAACCAGGTCTAAGCCAGGACTAAACCAGGTCTAAACCAGGTCAAAACCAGGTCAAAATCAGGTCTAAACCAGGTCTAGAATAGAACTAAACCAGGTGTAAACCAGGTCTAAACCTCGACTAAACCATGTGAAAACCAGGTCAAAACCAGAACTAAACCAGGTCTAAACCAGAACTAAACCAGGTCAAAACCAGGTCTAAACCTCGACTAAACCATGTGAAAACCAGGTCAAAACCAGGTCAAAACCAGCTCAAAACCAGGTCTAAACCAGTTCAAAACCAGGACTAAACCAGGTCAAAACCAGGTCTAAACCAAGACTAAACCAGGTCAAAACCAGGTCTAAAACAGGACTAAACCAGGTCTAAACCAGGTCTTAACCAGGTCTAAACCAGGTCAAAACCAGCTCAAAACCAGGTCTAAACCAGTTCAAAACCAGGACTAAACCAGGTCTTAACCAGGTCTAAACCAGGTCAAAACCAGCTCAAAACCAGGTCTAAACCAGTTCAAAACCAGGACTAAACCAGGTCAAAACCAGGTCTAAACCAAGACTAAACCAGGTCAAAACCAGGTCTAAAACAGGACTAAACCAGGTCTAAACCAGGTCTAAACCAGGTCAAAACCAGGACTAAACCAGGTCAAAACCAGGTCTAAACCAGGACTAAACCAGGTCAAAACCAGTTCTAAAACAGGACTAAACCAGGTCTAAACCAGGTCAAAACCAGGTCTAAACCAGGTCAAAACCAGGTCAAAACCAGGTCTAAGCCAGGACTAAACCAGGTCTAAACCAGGTCAAAACCAGGTCAAAATCAGGTCTAAACCAGGTCTAGAATAGAACTAAACCAGGTGTAAACCAGGTCTAAACCAGCTCTAAACTAGGTCAATACCAGGTTTAAACCAGGACTGAACCAGGTCTAAACCAGGTCTAAACCAGGTCAAAACCAGGTCTAAACCTGGTCTAAAACAGGACTAAACCAGGTCTAAACCAGGTCTAAACCAGGACTAAACTAGGTCAATACAAGGTCTAAACCAGGACTGAACCAGGTCAAAACCAGGTCTTAACCTGGTCTAAAACAGGACTAAACCAGGTCTAAACCAGGACTAAACTAGGTCAATACAAAGTCTAAACCAGGTTTAAACCAGGTCAAAATCAGTTCTAAACGAAGACTGAACCAGGTCTAAACGAGGACTAAACCAGGTCGAAACCAGGTCGAAACCAGGTCTAAACCAGGTCTAAACCAGGTCTAAACCAGGTCTAAACCAGGTCAAAACCAGGTCTTAACCAGGTCAAAACCAGGACTAAACCAGGACCAAACCAGGTCTTAACCAGGTCAAAACCAGGACTAAACCAGGTCTAAACCAGGTCTAAACCAGGTCTAAACCAGAACTAAACCAGGTCAAAACCTCGACTAAACCATGTGAAAACCAGGTCAAAACCAGAACTAAACCAGGTCTAAACCAGGACTAAACCAGGTCTTAACCAGGTCTAAACCAGGTCTAAACCAGGACTAAACCAGGTCAAAACCAGGTCTAAAACAGGACTAAACCAGGTCTTAACCAGGTCTAAACCAGGTCTAAACCAGGACTAAACCAGGTCTAAAACAGGACTAAACCAGGTCTAAACCAGGTCAAAACCAGGTCAAAACCAGGACGAAACCAGGTCAAAACCAGGACTAAACCAGGACTGAACCAGGACTGAACCAGGTCTAAACCAGGACTGAACCAGGACTGAACCAGGTCTAAACCAGGACTGAACCAGGACTGAACCAGGTCTAAACCAGGTCTAAACCAGGACTGAACCAGGACTGAACCAGGACTGAACCAGTACTAAACCAGGACTGAACCAGGACTGAACCAGGACTGAACCAGGACCGAACCAGGTCTAAACCAGGACTGAACCAGGACTGAACCAGGACTGAACCAGGACCGAACCAGGTCTAAACCAGGACTGAACCAGGACTGAACCAGGACCGAACCAGGTCTAAACCAGGACTGAACCAGGACTGAACCAGGACTAAACCAGGACTGAACCAGGACCGAACCAGGTCTAAACCAGGACTGAACCAGGACCGAACCAGGTCTAAACCAGGACTGAACCAGGACTGAACCAGGACTGAACCAGGACTAAACCAGGACTGAACCAGGAATGAACCAGGTCTAAACCAGGACTGAACCAGGACTAAACCAGGACTGAACCAGGACTGAACCAGGACTGAACCAGGTCTAAACAAGGTCTAAACCAGGACTAAACCAGGACTGAACCAGGACTAAACCAGGACTAAACCAGGACTGAACCAGGACTGAACCAGGACTAAACCAGGACTGAACCAGGACTGAACCAGGACTGAACCAGGACTAAACCAGGACTGAACCAGGACTGAACCAGGACTGAACCAGGACTGAACCAGGTCTAAACCAGGACTGAACCAGGACTGAACCAGGACTGAACCAGGACTGAACCAGGACTAAACCAGGACTGAACCAGGACTGAACCAGGACTGAACCAGTACTGAACCAGGTCTAAACCAGGACTGAACCAGGACTGAACCAGGACTGAACCAGGACTGAACCAAGTCTAAAGTAGGACTGAACCAGGACTGAACCAGGACTGAACCAGGACTGAACCAGGTCTAAACCAGGACTGAACCAGGACTGAACCAGGACTGAACCAGGTCTAAACCAGGACTAAACCAGGACTGAACCAGGACTAAACCAGGACTAAACCAGGACTGAACCAGGACTGAACCAGGACTGAACCAGGACTGAATCAGGTCTAAACCAGGACTAAACCAGGTCAAAACCAGAACTAAACCAGGTCAAAACCAGAACTAAACCAGGTCAAAACCAGAACTAAACCAGGTCTTAACCAGGTCTAAACCAGGTCAAAACCAGCTCAAAACCAGGTCTAAACCAGTTCAAAACCAGGACTAAACCAGGTCTTAACCAGGTCTAAACCAGGTAAAAAACCAGCTCAAAACCAGGTCTAAACCAGGTCAAAACCAGGACTAAACCAGGTCAAAACCAGGTCTAAACCAGGACTAAACCAGGTCAAAACCAGTTCTAAAACAGGACTAAACCAGGTCTAAACCAGGTCAAAACCAGGTCTAAGCCAGGACTAAACCAGGTCTAAACCAGGTCAAAACCAGGTCAAAACCAGGACGAAACCAGGTCAAAACCAGGACTAAACCAGGACTGAACCAGGACTGAACCAGGTCTAAACCAGGACTGAACCAGGACTGAACCAGGTCTAAACCAGGACTGAACCAGGACTGAACCAGGTCTAAACCAGGTCTAAACCAGGACTGAACCAGGACTGAACCAGGACTGAACCAGTACTAAACCAGGACTGAACCAGGACTGAACCAGGACTGAACCAGGACCGAACCAGGTCTAAACCAGGACTGAACCAGGACTGAACCAGGACTAAACCAGGACTGAACCAGGACTGAACCAGGACCGAACCAGGTCTAAACCAGGACTGAACCAGGACTGAACCAGGACCGAACCAGGTCTAAACCAGGACTGAACCAGGACTGAACCAGGACTAAACCAGGACTGAACCAGGACCAAACCAGGTCTAAACCAGGACTGAACCAGGACCGAACCAGGTCTAAACCAGGACTGAACCAGGACTGAACCAGGACTGAACCAGGACTAAACCAGGACTGAACCAGGAATGAACCAGGTCTAAACCAGGACTGAACCAGGACTAAACCAGGACTGAACCAGGACTGAACCAGGACTGAACCAGGTCTAAACAAGGTCTAAACCAGGACTAAACCAGGACTGAACCAGGACTAAACCAGGACTAAACCAGGACTGAACCAGGACTGAACCAGGACTAAACCAGGACTGAACCAGGACTGAACCAGGACTGAACCAGGACTAAACCAGGACTGAACCAGGACTGAACCAGGACTGAACCAGGACTGAACCAGGTCTAAACCAGGACTGAACCAGGACTGAACCAGGACTGAACCAGGACTAAACCAGGACTGAACCAGGACTGAACCAGGACTGAACCAGTACTGAACCAGGTCTAAACCAGGACTGAACCAGGTCTAAACCAGGACTGAACCAGGACTGAACCAGGTCAAAACCAGAACTAAACCAGGTCTAAACCAGAACTAAACCAGGTCAAAACCAGAACTAAACCAGGTCAAAACCAGAACTAAACCAGGTCTTAACCAGGTCTAAACCAGGTCAAAACCAGCTCAAAACCAGGTCTAAACCAGTTCAAAACCAGGACTAAACCAGGTCAAAACCAGGTCTAAACCAGGTAAAAAACCAGCTCAAAACCAGGTCTAAACCAGGTCAAAACCAGGACTAAACCAGGTCAAAACCAGGTCTAAACCAGGACTAAACCAGGTCAAAACCAGGTCTAAAACAGGACTAAACCAGGTCTAAACCAGGTCTAAACCAGGTCAAAACCAGGACTAAACCAGGTCAAAACCAGGTCTAAACCAGGACTAAACCAGGTCAAAACCAGTTCTAAAACAGGACTAAACCAGGTCTAAACCAGGTCAAAACCAGGTCAAAACCAGGTCTAAGCCAGGATTAAACCAGGTCTAAACCAGGTCAAAACCAGGTCAAAATCAGGTCTAAACCAGGTCTAGAATAGAACTAAACCAGGTGTAAACCAGGTCAAAACCAGGTCTAAACCTCGACTAAACCATGTGAAAACCAGGTCAAAACCAGAACTAAACCAGGTCTAAACCAGAACTAAACCAGGTCAAAACCAGGTCTAAACCTCGACTAAACCATGTGAAAACCAGGTCAAAACCAGAACTAAACCAGGTCTAAACCAGCACTAAACCAGGTCAAAACCAGGTCTAAACCTCGACTAAACCATGTGAAAACCAGGTCAAAACCAGAACTAAACCAGGTCTAAACCAGGTCAAAACCAGCTCAAAACCAGGTCTAAACCAGTTCAAAACCAGGACTAAACCAGGTCAAAACCAGGTCTAAACCAGGACTAAACCAGGTCAAAACCAGGTCTAAAACAGGACTAAACCAGGTCTAAACCAGGTCTAAACCAGGTCAAAACCAGGACTAAACCAGGTCAAAACCAGGTCTAAACCAGGACTAAACCAGGTCAAAACCAGTTCTAAAACAGGACTAAACCAGGTCTAAACCAGGTCAAAACCAGGTCTAAACCAGGTCAAAACCAGGTCAAAACCAGGTCAAAACCAGGTCTAAACCAGGTCAAAACCAGGTCAAAATCAGGTCTAAACCAGGTCTAGAATAGAACTAAACCAGGTGTAAACCAGGTCTAAAGCAGGTCAAAACCAGGTCTAAACCTGGTCTAAAACAGGACTAAACCAGGTCTAAACCAGGTCTAAACCAGGACTAAACTAGGTCAATACCAGGTTTAAACCAGGACTGAACCAGGTCTAAACCAGGATTAAACCAGGTCAAAACCAGGTCTAAACCAGGTCTAAACCAGGTCAAAACCAGGTCTAAACCTGGTCTAAAACAGGACTAAACCAGGTCTAAACCAGGTCTAAACCAGGACTAAACTAGGTCAATACAAGGTCTAAACCAGGACTGAACCAGGTCAAAACCAGGTCTTAACCTGGTCTAAAACAGGACTAAACCAGGTCTAAACCAGGACTAAACTAGGTCAATACAAGGTCTAAACCAGGACTGAACCAGGTCAAAACCAGGTCTTAACCAGGTCTAAACCAGGTCTAAACCAGGACTAAACTAGGTCAATACAAAGTCTAAACCAGGATTAAACCAGGTCAAAACCAGGACTAAACCAGGTTTAAACCAGGTCAAAATCAGTTCTAAACGAGGACTAAACCAGGTCTAAACCAGGTCTAAACCAGGTCGAAACCAGGTCGAAACCAGGTCTAAACCAGGTCTAAACCAGGTCTAAACCAGGTCAAAACCAGGTCTTAACCAGGTCAAAACCAGGTCTAAACCAGGACCAAACCAGGTCTTAACCAGGTCTAAACCAGGTCGAAACCAGGTCGAAACCAGGTCTAAACCAGGTCTAAACCAGGTCTAAACCAGGACCAAACCAGGTCTTAACCAGGTCTAAACCAGGTCGAAACCAGGTCGAAACCAGGTCTAAACCAGGTCTAAACCAGGTCTAAACCAGGTCTAAACCAGGACCAAACCAGGTCTTAACCAGGTCAAAACCAGGACTAAACCAGGTCTAAACCAGCACTAAACCAGGTCAAAACCAGGTCTAAACCTCGACTAAACCATGTGAAAACCAGGTCAAAACCAGAACTAAACCAGGTCTTAACCAGGACTAAACCAGGTCTTAACCAGGTCTAAACCAGGTCTAAACCAGGACTAAACCAGGTCAAATCCAGGTCTAAAACAGGACTAAACCAGGTCTAAACCAGGTCAAAACCAGCTCAAAACCAGGTCTAAACCAGGACTAAACCAGGTCTTAACCAGGTCTAAACCAGGTCTAAACCAGGACTAAACCAGGTCAAATCCAGGTCTAAAACAGGACTAAACCAGGTCTAAACCAGGTCAAAACCAGGTCAAAACCAGGACTAAACTAGGTCTAACCCAGGTCTAAACCAGGTCTAATCCATGTCAAAACCAGGTCAAAACCAAGACTAAACCAGGTCTAAACCAGGTCTAAAACAGGACTAAACCAGGTCTAAACCAGGTCTAAACCAGGTCAAAACCAGGTCAAAACCAAGACTAAACCAGGACTAAACCAGGTCTAAACCAGGTCTAAACCAGGCCTAAAAGGGGTCAAAACCAGGTCTAAAACAGGACTAAACCAGGTCAAAACCAGGTGTAAACCAGGCCTAAAAGGGGTCAAAACCAGGTCTAAACCAGGTCTAAACCAGGTCAAAACCAGGTCTAACCCAGGACTAAACCAGGTCTAAACCAGGTCTAAACCAGGTCTAAAAGAGGTCTAAACCAGGTCTAAACCAGGACTGAACCAGGTCAAAACCAGGTCTAAACCAGGTCAAAACCAGGTCTAAACCAGGTCTAAAACAGAACTAAACCAGGTCTAAACCAGGTCAAAACCAGGTCATAACCAGATCTAAACCAGGACTAAACCAGGTCTAAACCAGGACTAAATCAAGACTAAAACAGATCAAAACCAGATTTAAACCAAGACTGAACCAGGTCTAAAACAGAAATAAAACCAGGTCTAAACCAGGACTAAAGTAGGTCTAAACCAGGACTAAACCAGGTCAAAACCAGGTCAAAACCAGGTCTAAACCAGGTCTAAAGCAGGACTAAACCAGGTCTAAACCAGGTCTAAACCAGGTCAAAACCAGGTCAAAACCAGGACTAAACCAGGACTAAACCAGGTCTAAACCAGGTCTAAACCAGGCCTAAAAGGGGTCAAAACCAGGTCTAAACCAGGTCTAAACCAGGTCAAAACCAGGTCAAAACCAGGACTAAACCAGGACTAAACCAGGTCTAAACCAGGTCTAAACCAGGCCTAAAAGGGGTCAAAACCAGGTCTAAACCAGGACTAAACCAGGTCTAAACCAGGTCTAAACCAGGCCTAAAAGGGGTCAAAACCAGGTCTAAACCAGGTCTAAACCAGGTCTAAACCAGGTCAAAACCAGGTCAAAACCAGGACTAAACCAGGACTAAACCAGGTCTAAACCAGGTCTAAACCAGGCCTAAAAGGGGTCAAAACCAGGTCTAAACCAAGACTGAACCAGGTCAAAATCAGGTCAAAACCAGGACTAAACCAGGTCCAAACCAGGATTAAACCAGGTCAAAACCAGGTCAAAACCAGGACTAAACCATGTCAAAACCAGGACTAAACCAGGACTAAACCAGGACTAAACCAGGTCAAAACCAGGCCTAAAAGGGGTCAAAACCAGGTCTAAACCAGGTCTAAACCAGGTCTAAACCAGGTCAAAACCAGGTCAAAACCAGGACTAAACCAGGACTAAACCAGGTCTAAACCAGGTCTAAACCAGGCCTAAAAGGGGTCAAAACCAGGTCTAAACCAAGAATGAACCAGGTCAAAATCAGGTCAAAACCAGGACTAAACCAGGTCCAAACCAGGATTAAACCAGGACTAAACCAGGTCAAAACCAGGACTAAACCATGTCAAAACCAGGTCTAAACCAGGACTAAACCAGGACTAAACCAGGTCAAAACCAGGACTAAACCACGTCAAAACCAGGACTAAACCAGGACTAAACCAGGTCAAAACCAGGACTAAACCACGTCAAAACCAGGACTAAACCAGGACTAAACCAGGACTAAACCAGGTCAAAACCAGGTCAAAACCAGGACTAAACCAGGTCAAAACCAGGACTAAACCAGGTCAAAACCAGGACTAAACCAGGACTAAACCAGGACTAAACCAGGTCAAAACCAGGTCAAAACCAAGTCTAAACCAGGACTAAACTAGGTCAAAACCAGGTCAAAACCAGGTCAAAACCAAGTCTAAACCAGGACTAAACTAGGTCAAAACAACGTCTAAACCAGGTCAAAACCAGGACTAAACCAGGTCAAAACCAGGACTAAACCAGGTCAAAACCAGGTCAAAACCAGGACTAAACCAGGACTAAACCAGGTCTAAACCAGGTCTAAACCAGGCCTAAAAGGGGTCAAAACCAGGTCTAAACCAGGACTAAACCAGGTCAAAACCAGGTCTAAACCAGGACTAAACCAGGTCTAAACCAGGATTAAACCAGGTCAAAACCAGGTCTAAACCAGGTCTAAACCAGGTCAAAACCAGGTCTAAACTAGGACTAAACCAGGTCTAAACCAGGACTAAATCAAGACTAAACCAGGTGTAAACCAGGTCTAAACCAGGACTGAACCAGGTCAAAACCAGGTCTAAAACAGAACTAAACCAGGTCTAAACCAGGTCAAAACCAGGACTAAACCAGGTCAAAACCAGGTCAAAACCAGGACTAAACCAGGTCTAAACCAGGTCAAAACCAGGTCAAAACCAGGACTAAACCAGGACTAAACCAGGTCTAAACCAGGTCTAAACCAGGCCTAAACCAGGTCAAAACCAGGTCTAAACCAGGACTAAACCAGGTCTAAACCAGGACTAAATCAAAACTAAACCAGGTGTAAACCAGGTCTAAACCCGGACTGAACCAGGTCAAAACCAGGTCTAAACCAGGTCAAAACCAGGTCTAAACCAGGTCTAAAACAGAACTAAACCAGGTCTAAACCAGGTCTAAACCAGGTCTAAAAGAGGTCTAAACCAGGTCTAAACCAAGACTGAACCATGTCTAAACCAGGTCTAAACCAGGACTAAACCAGGTCAAAACCAGGTCTAAACCAGGACTAAACCAGGTCTAAACCAGGACTAAACTAGGTCTAACCCAGGTCTAAACCAGGTCTAATCCATGTCAAAACCAGGTCTAAACCAGGTCTAAACCAGGTCTAAACCAGGTCTAAACCAGGTCAAAACCAGGTCAAAACCAGGACTAAACCAGGACTAAACCAGGTCTAAACCAGGTCTAAACCAGGCCTAAAAGGGGTCAAAACCAGGACTAAACCAGGTCAAAACCAGGTGTAAACCAGGCCTAAAAGGGGTCAAAACCAGGTCTAAACCAGGTCTAAACCAGCTCAAAACCAGGTCTAAACCAGGACTAAACCAGGTCTAAACCAGGTCTAAACCAGGTCAAAACCAGGTCTAAACTAGGACTAAACCAGGTCTAAACCAGGACTAAATCAAGACTAAACCAGGTGTAAACCAGGTCTAAACCAGGACTGAACCAGGTCAAAACCAGGTCTAAAACAGAACTAAACCAGGTCTAAACCAGGTCTAAACCAGGTCTAAAAGAGCTCTAAACCAGGTCTAAACCAGGTCAAAACCAGGACTAAACCAGGTCAAAACCAGGTCTAAAAGAGCTCTAAACCAGGTCTAAACCAGGTCTAAACCAGGACTAAACCAGGTCTAAACCAGGTCAAAACCAGGTCAAAACCAGGACTAAACCAGGACTAAACCAGGTCTAAACCAGGTCTAAACCAGGCCTAAACCAGGTCAAAACCAGGTCTAAACCAGGACTAAACCAGGTCTAAACCAGGACTAAATCAAAACTAAACCAGGTGTAAACCAGGTCTAAACCAGGACTGAACCAGGTCTAAAAGAGCTCTAAACCAGGTCTAAACCAGGTCTAAACCAGGTCTAAAAGAGCTCTAAACCAGGTCTAAACCAGGTCTAAACCAGGACTAAACCAGGTCTAAAAGAGCTCTAAACCAGGTCTAAACCAGGTCTAAACCAGGACTAAACCAGGTCTAAACCAGGTCAAAACCAGGTCAAAACCAGGACTAAACCAGGACTAAACCAGGTCTAAACCAGGTCTAAACCAGGCCTAAACCAGGTCAAAACCAGGTCTAAACCAGGACTAAACCAGGTCTAAACCAGGACTAAATCAAAACTAAACCAGGTGTAAACCAGGTCTAAACCAGGACTGAACCAGGTCAAAATCAGGTCTAAAACAGAAATAAACCAGGTCTAAACCAGGTCTAAACCAGGTCTAAAACAGAACTAAACCAGGTCTAAACCAGGTCTAAACCAGGACTGAACCAGGTCTAAACCAGGCCTAAAAGGGGTCAAAACCAGGTCTAAACCAGGACTAAACCAGGTCAAAACCAGGTGTAAACCAGGCCTAAAAGGGGTCAAAACCAGGTCTAAACCAGGTCTAAACCAGGTCAAAACCAGGTCTAACCCAAGACTAAACCAGGTCTAAACCAGGATTAAACCAGGTCAAAACCAGGACTAAACCAGGTCAAAACCAGGTCTAAACCAGGACTAAACCAGGTCAAAACCAGGACTAAACCAGGACTAAACCAGGTCTAACCCAGGTCTAAACCAGGCCTAAAAGGGGTCAAAACCAGGTCTAAACCAGGACTAAACCAGGTCAAAACCAGGTCTAACCCAGGACTAAACCAGGTCTAAACCAGGATTAAACCAGGTCAAAACCAGGTCTAAACTAGGACTAAACCAGGTCTAAACCAGGACTAAATCAAGACTAAACCAGGTGTAAACCAGGTCTAAACCAGGACTGAACCAGGTCAAAACCAGGTCTAAAACAGAACTAAACCAGGTCTAAACCAGGTCTAAAAGAGGTCTAAACCAGGTCTAAACCAGGACTGAACCAGGTCAAAACCAGGTCTAAACCAGGTCAAAACCAGGTCTAAACCAGGTCTAAAACAGAACTAAACCAGGTCTAAACCAGGTCTAAACCAGGTCTAAACCAAGACTGAACCAGGTCAAAACCAGGTCTAACCCAAGTCAAAACCAGGACTAAACCAGGTCAAAAGCAGGTCTAAACCAGGACTAAACCAGGTCTAAACCAGGTCAAAACCAGGTCAAAACCAGGACCAAACCAGGACTGAACCAGGTCTAAACCAGGTCTAAACCAGGCCTAAACCAGGTCAAAACCAGGTCAAAACCAGGTCTAAACCAGGACTAAACCAGGTCTAAACCAGGACTAAATCAAGACTAAACCAGGTGTAAACCAGGTCTAAACCAGGACTGAACCAGGTCAAAACCAGGTCTAAAACAGAAATAAACCAGGTCTAAACCAGGTCTAAACCAGGTCTAAAAGAGGTCTAAACCAGGACTGAACCAGGTCAAAACCAGGTCTAAACCAGGTCAAAACCAGGTCTAAACCAGGTCTAAAACAGAACTAAACCAGGTCTAAACCAGGTCTAAACCAGGTCTAAAAGAGGTCTAAACCAGGTCTAAACCAAGACTGAACCAGGTCTAAACCAGGTCCAAACCAGGACTGAACCAGGTCAAAACCAGGTCTAAACCAGGTAAAAAACCAGGACTAAACCAGGTCAAAACCAGGTCTAAACCAGGACTAAACCAGGTCTAAACCAGGTCAAAACCAGGTCAAAACCAGGACTAAACCAGGACTAAACCAGGTCTAAACCAGGCCTAAAAGGGGTCAAAACCAGGTCAAAACCAGGTCAAAACCAGGTCTAAAACAGAACTTAACCAGGTCTAAACCAGGACTAAACCAGAACTAAACTAGGTCGAAACCAGGTCTAAAACAGAACTTAACCAGGTCTAAACCAGGTCTAAACCAGGTCTAAACCAGGTCTAAACCAGGACTAAACCAGAACTAAACCAGGTCAAAACCAGGACTAAACCAGGTCTAAACCAGGATTAAACCAGGTCAAAACCAGGTCTAAACCAGGTCTAAACCAGGTCAAAACCAGGTCAAAACCAGGTCTAAACCAGGACTAAATCAAGACTAAAACAGATCAAAACCAGATTTAAACCAAGACTGAACCAGGTCTAAAACAGAAATAAAACCAGGTCTAAACCAGGACTAAAGTAGGTCTAAACCAGGACTAAACCAGGTCAAAACCAGGTCAAAACCAGGTCTAAACCAGGTCTAAAGCAGGCCTGAACCAGGTTTAAACCAGGTCAAAATCAGTTCTAAACGAAGACTGAACCAGGTCTAAACGAGGACTAAACCAGGTCTAAACCAAGTCTAAAACAGGACTAAACAAGGTCTAAACCAGGTCTAAACCAGGTCAAAACCAGGTCAAAACCAGGACTAAACCAGAACTAAACCAGGTCTAAACCAGGTCTAAACCAGGCCTAAAAGGGGTCAAAACCAGGTCTAAACCAGGACTAAACCAGGTCTAAACCAGGTCTAAACCAGGCCTAAAAGGGGTCAAAACCAGGTCTAAACCAGGTCTAAACCAGGTCAAAACCAGGTCAAAACCAGGAATAAACCAGGACTAAACCAGGTCTAAACCAGGTCTAAACCAGGCCTAAAAGGGGTCAAAACCAGGATTAAACCAGGTCAAAACCAGGTCTAAACTAGGACTAAACCAGGTCTAAACCAGGACTAAATCAAGACTAAACCAGGTGTAAACCAGGTCTAAACCAGGACTGAACCAGGTCAAAACCAGGTCTAAAACAGAACTAAACCAGGTCTAAACCAGGTCTAAAAGAGGTCTAAACCAGGTCTAAACCAGGACTGAACCAGGTCAAAACCAGGTCTAAACCAGGTCAAAACCAGGTCTAAACCAGGTCTAAAACAGAACTAAACCAGGTCTAAACCAGGTCTAAACCAGGTCTAAACCAAGACTGAACCAGGTCAAAACCAGGTCTAACCCAAGTCAAAACCAGGACTAAACCAGGTCAAAAGCAGGTCTAAACCAGGACTAAACCAGGTCTAAACCAGGTCAAAACCAGGTCAAAACCAGGACCAAACCAGGACTGAACCAGGTCTAAACCAGGTCTAAACCAGGCCTAAACCAGGTCAAAACCAGGTCAAAACCAGGTCTAAACCAGGACTAAACCAGGTCTAAACCAGGACTAAATCAAGACTAAACCAGGTGTAAACCAGGTCTAAACCAGGACTGAACCAGGTCAAAACCAGGTCTAAAACAGAAATAAACCAGGTCTAAACCAGGTCTAAACCAGGTCTAAAAGAGGTCTAAACCAGGACTGAACCAGGTCAAAACCAGGTCTAAACCAGGTCAAAACCAGGTCTAAACCAGGTCTAAAACAGAACTAAACCAGGTCTAAACCAGGTCTAAACCAGGTCTAAAAGAGGTCTAAACCAGGTCTAAACCAAGACTGAACCAGGTCTAAACCAGGTCCAAACCAGGACTGAACCAGGTCAAAACCAGGTCTAAACCAAGTCAAAACCAGGACTAAACCAGGTCAAAACCAGGTCTAAACCAGGACTAAACCAGGTCTAAACCAGGTCAAAACCAGGTCAAAACCAGGACTAAACCAGGACTAAACCAGGTCTAAACCAGGCCTAAAAGGGGTCAAAACCAGGTCAAAACCAGGTCAAAACCAGGTCTAAAACAGAACTTAACCAGGTCTAAACCAGGACTAAACCAGAACTAAACTAGGTCGAAACCAGGTCTAAAACAGAACTTAACCAGGTCTAAACCAGGTCTAAACCAGGTCTAAACCAGGTCTAAACCAGGACTAAACCAGAACTAAACCAGGTCAAAACCAGGACTAAACCAGGTCTAAACCAGGATTAAACCAGGTCAAAACCAGGTCTAAACCAGGTCTAAACCAGGTCAAAACCAGGTCAAAACCAGGTCTAAACCAGGACTAAATCAAGACTAAAACAGATCAAAACCAGATTTAAACCAAGACTGAACCAGGTCTAAAACAGAAATAAAACCAGGTCTAAACCAGGACTAAAGTAGGTCTAAACCAGGACTAAACCAGGTCAAAACCAGGTCAAAACCAGGTCTAAACCAGGTCTAAAGCAGGCCTGAACCAGGTTTAAACCAGGTCAAAATCAGTTCTAAACGAAGACTGAACCAGGTCTAAACGAGGACTAAACCAGGTCTAAACCAAGTCTAAAACAGGACTAAACAAGGTCTAAACCAGGTCTAAACCAGGTCAAAACCAGGTCAAAACCAGGACTAAACCAGAACTAAACCAGGTCTAAACCAGGTCTAAACCAGGCCTAAAAGGGGTCAAAACCAGGTCTAAACCAGGACTAAACCAGGTCTAAACCAGGTCTAAACCAGGCCTAAAAGGGGTCAAAACCAGGTCTAAACCAGGTCTAAACCAGGTCAAAACCAGGTCAAAACCAGGACTAAACCAGGACTAAACCAGGTCTAAACCAGGTCTAAACCAGGCCTAAAAGGGGTCAAAACCAGGTCTAAACCAAGACTGAACCAGGTCAAAACCAGGTCAGAACCAGGTCTAAACCAGGACTGAACCAGGTCAAAACCAGGTCAAAACCAGGACTAAACCATGTCAAAACAAGGTCTAAACCAGGTCAAAACCAGGTCAAAACCAGGACTAAACCAGGTCTAAAACAGGATTAAACCAGGTCAAAACCAGGTCAAAACCAGGTCTAAACCAGGATTAAACCAGGTCAAAACCAGGTCAAAACCAGGTCTAAAACAGAACTAAACCAGGTCTTAACCAGGTCTAAACCAGGTCTAAAAGAGGTCAAAACCAAGTCTAAACCAAAACTGAACCAGGTCTAAACCAGGTCTAAACCAGGTCTAAACCAGGACTGAACCAGGTCAAAACCAGGTCTAAACCAGGTCAAAACCAGGTCTAAACCAGGTCTAAACCAGGACTGAACCAGGTCAAAACCAGGTCAAAACCAGGTCTAAACCAGGTCTAAACCAGGACTGAACCAGGTCAAAACCAGGTCTAAACCAGGTCAAAACCAGGACTAAACCAGGACTAAACCAGGACTAAACCAGGTCTAAACCAGGTCTAAACCAGGCCTAAAAGGGGTCAAAACCAGGTCTAAACCAGGTCTAAACCAGGTCAAAACCAGGTCTAAACCAGGACTAAACCAGGTCTAAACCAGGTCTAAACCAGGTCAAAACCAGGTCTAAACTAGGACTAAACCAGGTCTAAACCAGGACTAAATCAAGACTAAACCAGGTGTAAACCAGGTCTAAACCAGGACTGAACCAGGTCAAAACCAGGTCTAAAACAGAACTAAACCAGGTCTAAACCAGGTCTAAAAGAGGTCTAAACCAGGTCTAAACCAGGACTGAACCAGGTCAAAACCAGGTCTAAACCAGGTCAAAACCAGGTCAAAACCAGGTCTAAAACAGAACTAAACCAGGTCTAAACCAGGTCTAAAAGAGGTCTAAACCAGGTCTAAACCAGGACTAAACCAGGTCTAAACCAGGTCTAAACCAGGTCTAAACCAAGACTGAACCAGGTCTAAACCAGGTCTGAACCAGGACTGAACCAGGTCAAAACCAGGTCTAAACCAGGACTAAACCAGGTCTAAACCAGGACTAAACCAGGTCTAAACCAGGTCTAAACCAGGTCTAAACCAGGACTAAACCAGGTCTAAACCAGGTCTAAACCAGGACTAAACCAGGTCTAAACCAGGTCTAAACCAGGTCTAAACCAAGACTGAACCAGGTCTAAACCAAGTCAAAACCAGGACTAAACCAGGTCAAAACCAGGTCTAAACCAGGACTAAACCAGGTCTAAACCAGGTCAAAACCAGGTCAAAACCAGGACCAAACCAGGACTGAACCAGGTCTAAACCAGGTCTAAACCAGGCCTAAACCAGGTCAAAACCAGGTCTAAACCAGGTCTAAACCAGGACTAAATCAAGACTAAACCAGGTGTAAACCAGGTCTAAACCAGGACTGAACCAGGTCAAAACCAGGTCTAAAACAGAAATAAACCAGGTCTAAACCAGGTCTAAACCAGGTCTAAACCAGGTCTAAAAGAGGTCTAAACCAGGTCTAAACCAGGACTGAACCAGGTCAAAACCAGGTCTAAAACAGAAATAAACCAGGTCTAAACCAGGTCTAAACCAGGTCTAAACCAGGTCTAAAAGAGGTCTAAACCAGGTCTAAACCAGGACTGAACCAGGTCAAAACCAGGTCTAAACCAGGTCAAAACCAGGTCTAAACCAGGTCTAAAACAGAACTAAACCAGGTCTAAACCAGGTCTAAACCAGGTCTAAAAGAGGTCTAAACCAGGTCTAAACCAAGACTGAACCAGGTCTAAACCAGGTCCAAACCAGGACTGAACCAGGTCAAAACCAGGTCTAAACCAGGTAAAAAACCAGGACTAAACCAGGTCAAAACCAGGTCTAAACCAGGACTAAACCAGGTCTAAACCAGGTCAAAACCAGGTCAAAACCAGGACTAAACCAGGACCAAACCAGGTCTAAACCAGGCCTAAAAGGGGTCAAAACCAGGTCAAAACCAGGTCTAAAACAGAACTTAACCAGGTCTAAACCAGGTCTAAACCAGGTCTAAACCAGGTCTAAACCAGGACTAAACCAGAACTAAACCAGGTCTAAACCAGGATTAAACCAGGTCAAAACCAGGTCTAAACCAGGTCTAAACCAGGTCAAAACCAGGTCTGAACCAGGACTAAACCAGGTCTAAACCAGGTCTAAACCAGGACTGAACCAGGACTAAACCAGGACTGAACCAGGACTAAACCAGGTCTAAACCAGGACTGAACCAGGACTGAACCAGGACTGAACCAGGACTAAACCAGGTCTAAACCAGGTCTAAACCAGGTCTAAACCAGGTCTAAACCAGAACTAAACCAAATCTTAACCAGGTCTAAACCAGGTCAAAACCAGGTCAAAACAGGACTAAACCAGGTCAAAACCAGGTTTAAACCAGGACTAAACCAGGTCAAAACCAGGTCTAAACCAGGACTAAACCAGGTCTAAACCAGGACTAAACCAGGTCTAAACCAGGTCTAAACCAGGTCTAAACCAGGACTGAACCAGGACTAAACCAGGACTGAACCAGGACTGAACCAGGACTAAACCCGGACTGAACCAGGACTGAACCAGGACTGAACCAGGACTGAACCAGGACTGAACCAGGACTGAACCAGGACTGAACCAGGTCTAAACCAGGACTGAACCAGGACTAAACCAGGACTGAACCAGGACTGAACCAGGACTGAACCAGGACTGAACCAGGACTAAACAAGGACTGAACCAGGACTGAACCAGGACTGAACCAGGACTGAACCAGGTCTAAACAAGGTCTAAACCAGGACTAAACCAGGACTGAACCAGGACTAAACCAGGACTAAACCAGGACTGAACCAGGACTGAACCAGGACTAAACCAGGACTGAACCAGGACTAAACCAGGACTGAACCAGGACTGAACCAGGACTGAACCAGGACTGAACCAGGTCTAAACCAGGACTGAACCAGGACTGAACCAGGACTGAACCAGGACTGAACCAGGACTAAACAAGGACTGAACCAGGACTGAACCAGGACTGAACCAGTACTGAACCAGGTCTAAACCAGGACTGAACCAGGACTGAACCAGGACTGAACCAGGACTGAACCAGGTCTAAACCAGGACTGAACCAGGACTGAACCAGGACTGAACCAAGACTGAACCAGGTCTAAACCAGGAATGAACCAGGACTGAACCAGGACTGAACCAGGTCTAAACCAGGACTGAACCAGGACTGAACCAGGTCTAAACCAGGACTGAACCAGGACTGAACCAGGACTGAACCAGGACTAAACCAGGACTGAACCAGGACTGAACCAGGACTGAACCAGGACTGAACCAGTACTGAACCAGGTCTAAACCAGGACTGAACCAGGACTGAACCAGGACTGAACCAGGTCTAAACCAGGACTGAACCAGGTCTAAACCAGGTCAAAACCAAGACTGAACCAGGACTGAACCAGGACTGAACCAGGACTGAACCAGGACTGAACCAGTACTGAACCAGGTCTAAACCAGGACTGAACCAGGACTGAACCAGGACTAAACCAGGACTGAACCAGGACTGAACCAGGTCTAAACCAGGACTGAACCAGGACTGAACCAGGACTGAACCAAGACTGAACCAGGTCTAAACCAGGAATGAACCAGGACTGAACCAGGACTGAACCAGGTCTAAACCAGGACTAAACCAGGACTGAACCAGGACTGAACCAGGACTAAACCAGGACTGAACCAGGACTGAACCAGGACTGAACCAGGACTGAACCAGGTCTAAACCAGGACTGAACCAGGACTGAACCAGGACTAAACCAGGACTGAACCAGGACTGAACCAGGACTGAACCAGGTCTAAACCAGGACTAAACCAGGTCTAAACCAGGTCTAAACCAGGTCTAAACCACGTCTAAACCAGGTCAAAACCAGGTCTAAACCAGGTCAAAACCAGCTCAAAACCAGGTCTAAACCAGGTCAAAACCAGAACTAAACCAGGTCTTAACCAGGTCTAAACCAGGTCAAAACCAAGACAAAACCAGGTCAAAACCAGGACTAAACCAGGTCAAAACCAGGTCTAAAACAGGACTAAATTAGGTCTAAACCAGGTCAAAACCAGGTCTAAACCAGGACTAAACCAGGTCTAAACCAGGTCTAAACCAGGACTAAACCAGGTCTAAACCAGGTCTAAACCAGGTCTGAACCAGGACTAAACCAGGTCTAAACCAGGTCTAAACCAGGACTGAACCAGGACTAAACCAGGACTGAACCAGGACGAAACCAGGTCTAAACCAGGACTGAACCAGGACTGAACCAGTACTGAACCAGGACTAAACCAGGTCTAAACCAGGTCTAAACCAGGTCTAAACCAGGTCTAAACCAGAACTAAACCAGGTCTTAACCAGGTCAAAACCAGGTCAAAACCAGGACTAAACCAGGTCTTAACCAGGTCTAAACCAGGTCAAAACAGGACTAAACCAAATCAAAACCAGGTCTAAACCAGGACTAAACCAGGTCAAAACCAGGTCTAAACCAGGACTAAACCAGGTCTAAACCAGGACTAAACCAGGTCTAAACCAGGTCTAAACCAGGTCTAAACCAGGACTGAACCAGGACTAAACCAGGACTGAACCAGGACTGAACCAGGACTAAACCCGGACTGAACCAGGACTGAACCAGGACTGAACCAGGTCTAAACAAGGTCTAAACCAGGAATCAACCAGGTCTAAACCAGGACTGAACCAGGACTGAACCAGGACTGAACCAGGTCTAAACCAGGACTGAACCAGGACTAAACCAGGACTGAACCAGGACTGAACCAGGTCTAAACAAGGTCTAAACAAGGACTGAACCAGGACTGAACCAGGACTAAACCAGGTCTAAACCAGGTCTAAACCAGGACTGAACCAGGACTGAACCAGGACTGAACCAGGACTGAACCAGGTCTAAACCAGGACTGAACCAGGACTGAACCACGACTGAACCAGGACTGAACCAGGACTAAACCAGGTCTAAACCAGGTCTAAACCAGGACTGAACCAGGACTGAACCAGGACTGAACCAGGACTGAACCAGGTCTAAACCAGGACTGAACCAGGACTGAACCACGACTGAACCAGGACTGAACCAGGACTAAACCAGGACTGAACCAGGACTGAACCAGGACTGAACCAGGTCTAAACCAGGACTGAACCAGGACTAAACCAGGACTAAACCAGGTCAAAACCAGGTCTAAACCAGGACTAAACCAGGTCAAAACCAGGTTCAAAACAGGTCTAAACCAGGACTAAACCAGGACTAAACCAGGACTGAACCAGGACTGAACCAGGATTGAACCAGGTCTAAACCAGGACTGAACCAGGACTAAACCAGGACTGAACCAGGACTGAACCAGGTCTAAACCAGGTCAAAACCAGAACTAAACCAGGTCTTACCCAGGTCTAAACCAGGTCAAAACCAGCTCAAAACCAGGTCTAAACCAGTTCAAAACCAGGACTAAACCAGAACTAAACCAGGTCAAAACCAGGTCTAAACCAGGTCAAAACCAGCTCAAAACCAGGACTAAACCAGGACTAAACCAGGTCAAAACCAGGTCTAAAACAGGACTAAACCAGGTCTAAACCAGGTCTAAACCAGGTCAAAACCAGGACTAAACCAGGTCAAAACCAGGTCTAAACCAGGACTAAACCAGGTCAAAACCAGTTCTAAAACAGGACTAAACCAGGTCTAAACCAGGTCAAAACCAGGTCAAAACCAGGTCTAAGCCAGGACTAAACCAGGTCTAAACCAGGTCAAAACCAGGTCTAAACCAGGACTGAACCAGGACTAAACCAGGACTGAACCAGGACTGAACCAGGACTAAACCAGGACTGAACCAGGACTGAACCAGGACTGAACCAGGACTGAACCAGGACTAAACCAGGACTGAACCAGGACTGAACCAGGTCTAAACCAGGACTGAACCAGGACTAAACCAGGACTGAACCAGGACTGAACCAGGACTGAACCAGGTCTAAACCAGGACTGAACCAGGACTGAACCAGGACTAAACCAGGACTGAACCAGGACTAAACCAGGACTGAACCAGGACTGAACCAGGACTGAACCAGGACTGAACCAGGACTGAACCAGGTCTGAACCAGGTCTGAACCAGGACTGAACCAGGACTGAACCAGGACTGAACCAGGACTGAACCAGTACTGAACCAGGTCTAAACCAGGACTGAACCAGGACTGAACCAGGACTGAACCAGGACTGAACCAGGTCTAAACCAGGACTGAACCAGGACTGAACCAGGACTGAACCAGGACTGAACCAGGTCTAAACCAGGACTGAACCAGGACTGAACCAGGACTGAACCAGGTCTAAACCAGGACTAAACCAGGACTGAACCAGGACTAAACCAGGACTAAACCAGGACTGAACCAGGACTGAACCAGGACTGAACCAGGACTGAACCAGGTCTAAACCAGGACTGAACCAGGACTGAACCAGGACTGAACCAGGACTGAACCAGGACTAAACCAGGACTGAACCAGGACTGAACCAGGACTGAACCAGGACTGAACCAGTACTGAACCAGGTCTAAACCAGGACTGAACCAGGACTGAACCAGGACTGAACCAGGACTGAACCAGGTCTAAACCAGGACTGAACCAGGACTAAACCAGGACTGAACCAGGACTGAACCAGGACTGAACCAGGTCTAAACCAGGACTGAACCAGGTCTAAACCAGGTCTGAACCAGGACTAAACCAGGACTGAACCAGGACTAAACCAGGTCTAAACCAGGACTGAACCAGGACTGAACCAGGACTGAACCAGGACTAAACCAGGTCTAAACCAGGACTAAACCAGGTCTAAACCAGGTCAAAACCAGGTCTAAACCAGGTCAAAACCAGGACTAAACCAGGTCTTAACCAGGTCTAAACCAGGTCAAAACCAGGTCTAAAACAGGACTAAATTAGGTCTAAACCAGGTCAAAACCAGGTCTAAACCAGGACTAAACCAGGTCTAAACCAGAACTAAACCAGGTCTAAACCAGGACTAAACCAGGTCTAAACCAGGTCTAAACCAGGTCTGAACCAGGACTGAACCAGGACTAAACCAGGTCTGAACCAGGACTAAACCAGGTCTAAACCAGGTCTAAACCAGGACTGAACCAGGACTAAACCAGGACTGAACCAGGACTAAACCAGGTCTAAACCAAGACTGAACCAGGACTGAACCAGGACTGAACCAGGACTAAACCAGGTCTAAACCAGGTCTAAACCAGGTCTAAACCAGGTCTAAACCAGAACTAAACCAGGTCTTAACCAGGTCTAAACCAGGTCAAAACAGGACTAAACCAGGTCAAAACCAGGTCTAAACCAGGACTAAACCAGGTCAAAACCAGGTCTAAACCAGGACTAAACCAGGTCTAAACCAGGACTAAACCAGGTCTAAAACAGGTCTAAACCAGGTCTAAACCAGGACTGAACCAGGACTAAACCCGGACTGAACCAGGACTGAACCAGGACTGAACCAGGTCTAAACAAGGTCTAAACCAGGAATGAACCAGGTCTAAACCAGGACTGAAATAGGTCTAAACCAGGACTGAACCAGGACTGAACCAGGACTGAACCAGGACTGAACCAGGACTGAACCAGGTCTAAACCAGGACTGAACCAGGACTAAACCAGGACTGAACCAGGACTGAACCAGGTCTAAACAAGGTCTAAACCAGGACTAAACCAGGTCTAAACCAGGTCTAAACCAGGTCTGAACCAGGACTGAACCAGGACTAAACCAGGTCTAAACCAGGTCTAAACCAGGACTGACCCAGGACTGAACCAGGACTGAACCAGGTCTAAACCAGGACTGAACCAGGACTAAACCAGGACTGAACCACGACTGAACCAGGACTGAACCAGGACTAAACCAGGACTGAACCAGGACTGAACCAGGACTGAACCAGGTCTAAACCAGGACTGAACCAGGACTAAACCAGGACTAAACCAGGTCAAAACCAGGTCTAAACCAGGACTAAACCAGGTCAAAACCAGGTCTAAAACAGGTCTAAACCAGGACTAAACCAGGACTAAACCAGGACTGAACCAGGACTGAACCAGGACTGAACCAGGACTGAACCAGGTCTAAACCAGGACTGAACCAGGACTGAACCAGGACTGAACCAGGACTGAACCAGGTCTAAACCAGGACTGAACCAGGACTAAACCAGGACTGAACCAGGACTGAACCAGGACTGAACCAGGACTGAAACAGGTCTAAACCAGGTCTAAACCAGGTCTAAACCCGGACTAAACCAGGTCTAAACCAGGTCTAAACCAAGTCTAAACCAGGACTGAACCAGGACTGAACCAGGACTAAACCAGGACTGAACCAGGACTGAACCAGGTCTAAACCAGGACTGAACCAGGACTGAACCAGGACTGAACCAGGACTGAACCAGGTCTAAACCAGGACTGAACCAGGACTGAACCAGGACTAAACCAGGACTGAACCAGGACTGAACCAGGACTGAACCAGGTCTAAACCAGGACTGAACCAGGACTAAACCAGGACTGAACCAGGACTGAACCAGGACTAAACCAGGTCTAAACCAGGTCTAAACCAGGTCTAAACCAGGTCTAAACCAGGTCGAAACCAGGTCAAAACCAGGTCTTAACCAGGTCAAAACCAGGTCAAAACCAGAACTAAACCAGGTCTAAACCAGTTCAAAACCAGGACTAAACCAGGTCTAAACCAGGTAAAAAACCAGCTCAAAACCAGGTCTAAACCAGGTCAAAACCAGGACTAAACCAGGTCAAAACCAGGTCTAAACCAGGACTAAACCAGGTCAAAACCAGGTCTAAACAAGGTCTAAACCAGGAATCAACCAGGTCTAAACCAGGACTGAAATAGGTCTAAACCAGGACTGAACCAGGACTGAACCAGGACTGAACCAGGTCTAAACCAGGACTGAACCAGGACTAAACCAGGACTGAACCAGGACTGAACCAGGTCTAAACAAGGTCTAAACAAGGACTGAACCAGGACTGAACCAGGACTAAACCAGGTCTAAACCAGGTCTAAACCAGGACTGAACCAGGACTGAACCAGGACTGAACCAGGACTGAACCAGGTCTAAACCAGGACTGAACCAGGACTGAACCACGACTGAACCAGGACTGAACCAGGACTAAACCAGGTCTAAACCAGGTCTAAACCAGGACTGAACCAGGACTGAACCAGGACTGAACCAGGACTGAACCAGGACTAAACCAGGACTGAACCAGGACTGAACCAGGACTGAACCAGGTCTAAACCAGGACTGAACCAGGACTAAACCAGGACTAAACCAGGTCAAAACCAGGTCTAAACCAGGACTAAACCAGGTCAAAACCAGGTTCAAAACAGGTCTAAACCAGGACTAAACCAGGACTAAACCAGGACTGAACCAGGACTGAACCAGGATTGAACCAGGTCTAAACCAGGACTGAACCAGGACTAAACCAGGACTGAACCAGGACTGAACCAGGTCTAAACCAGGTCAAAACCAGAACTAAACCAGGTCTTAACCAGGTCTAAACCAGGTCAAAACCAGCTCAAAACCAGGTCTAAACCAGTTCAAAACCAGGACTAAACCAGAACTAAACCAGGTCAAAACCAGGTCTAAACCAGGTCAAAACCAGCTCAAAACCAGGACTAAACCAGGACTAAACCAGGTCAAAACCAGGTCTAAAACAGGACTAAACCAGGTCTAAACCAGGTCTAAACCAGGTCAAAACCAGGACTAAACCAGGTCAAAACCAGGTCTAAACCAGGACTAAACCAGGTCAAAACCAGTTCTAAAACAGGACTAAACCAGGTCAAAACCAGGTCTAAGCCAGGACTAAACCAGGTCTAAACCAGGTCAAAACCAGGTCTAAACCAGGACTGAACCAGGACTGAACCAGGACTAAACCAGGACTGAACCAGGACTGAACCAGGACTGAACCAGGACTGAACCAGGACTAAACCAGGACTGAACCAGGACTGAACCAGGTCTAAACCAGGACTGAACCAGGACTAAACCAGGACTGAACCAGGACTGAACCAGGACTGAACCAGGTCTAAACCAGGACTGAACCAGGACTGAACCAGGACTAAACCAGGACTGAACCAGGACTAAACCAGGACTGAACCAGGACTGAACCAGGACTGAACCAGGACTGAACCAGGACTGAACCAGGTCTAAACCAGGTCTGAACCAGGACTGAACCAGGACTGAACCAGGACTGAACCAGGACTGAACCAGTACTGAACCAGGTCTAAACCAGGACTGAACCAGGACTGAACCAGGACTGAACCAGGACTGAACCAGGTCTAAACCAGGACTGAACCAGGACTGAACCAGGACTGAACCAGGACTGAACCAGGTCTAAACCAGGACTGAACCAGGACTGAACCAGGACTGAACCAGGTCTAAACCAGGACTAAACCAGGACTGAACCAGGACTAAACCAGGACTAAACCAGGACTGAACCAGGACTGAACCAGGACTGAACCAGGACTGAACCAGGTCTAAACCAGGACTGAACCAGGACTGAACCAGGACTGAACCAGGACTGAACCAGGACTAAACCAGGACTGAACCAGGACTGAACCAGGACTGAACCAGGACTGAACCAGTACTGAACCAGGTCTAAACCAGGACTGAACCAGGTCTAAACCAGGACTGAACCAGGACTAAACCAGGACTGAACCAGGACTGAACCAGGACTGAACCAGGTCTAAACCAGGACTGAACCAGGTCTAAACCAGGACTGAACCAGGACTAAACCAGGACTGAACCAGGACTAAACCAGGTCTAAACCAGGACTGAACCAGGACTGAACCAGGACTGAACCAGGACTAAACCAGGTCTAAACCAGGTCTAAACCAGGTCTAAACCAGGTCAAAACCAGAACTAAACCAGGTCTAAACCAGGACTAAACCAGCTCAAAACCAGCTCAAAACCAGGTCTAAACCAGGTCAAAACCAGAACTAAACCAGGTCTTAACCAGGTCTAAACCAGGTCAAAACCAGGACTAAACCAGGTCTTAACCAGGTCTAAACCAGGTCAAAACCAGGTCTAAAACAGGACTAAATTAGGTCTAAACCAGGTCAAAACCAGGTCTAAACCAGGACTAAACCAGGTCTAAACCAGAACTAAACCAGGTCTAAACCAGGACTAAACCAGGTCTAAACCAGGTCTAAACCAGGTCTGAACCAGGACTGAACCAGGACTAAACCAGGTCTGAACCAGGACTAAACCAGGTCTAAACCAGGTCTAAACCAGGACTGAACCAGGACTAAACCAGGACTGAACCAGGACTAAACCAGGTCTAAACCAAGACTGAACCAGGACTGAACCAGGACTGAACCAGGACTAAACCAGGTCTAAACCAGGTCTAAACCAGGTCTAAACCAGGTCTAAACCAGAACTAAACCAGGTCTTAACCAGGTCTAAACCAGGTCAAAACAGGACTAAACCAGGTCAAAACCAGGTCTAAACCAGGACTAAACCAGGTCAAAACCAGGTCTAAACCAGGACTAAACCAGGTCTAAACCAGGACTAAACCAGGTCTAAACCAGGTCTAAACCAGGTCTAAACCAGGACTGAACCAGGACTAAACCAGGACTGAACCAGGACTGAACCAGGACTAAACCCGGACTGAACCAGGACTGAACCAGGACTGAACCAGGTCTAAACAAGGTCTAAACCAGGAATGAACCAGGTCTAAACCAGGACTGAAATAGGTCTAAACCAGGACTGAACCAGGACTGAACCAGGACTGAACCAGGACTGAACCAGGACTGAACCAGGTCTAAACCAGGACTGAACCAGGACTAAACCAGGACTGAACCAGGACTGAACCAGGTCTAAACAAGGTCTAAACCAGGACTAAACCAGGTCTAAACCAGGTCTAAACCAGGTCTGAACCAGGACTGAACCAGGACTGAACCAGGACTAAACCAGGTCTAAACCAGGTCTAAACCAGGACTGACCCAGGACTGAACCAGGACTGAACCAGGTCTAAACCAGGACTGAACCAGGACTAAACCAGGACTGAACCACGACTGAACCAGGACTGAACCAGGACTAAACCAGGACTGAACCAGGACTGAACCAGGACTGAACCAGGTCTAAACCAGGACTGAACCAGGACTAAACCAGGACTAAACCAGGTCAAAACCAGGTCTAAACCAGGACTAAACCAGGTCAAAACCAGGTCTAAAACAGGTCTAAACCAGGACTAAACCAGGACTAAACCAGGACTGAACCAGGACTGAACCAGGACTGAACCAGGACTGAACCAGGTCTAAACCAGGACTGAACCAGGACTGAACCAGGACTGAACCAGGACTGAACCAGGTCTAAACCAGGACTGAACCAGGACTAAACCAGGACTGAACCAGGACTGAACCAGGACTGAACCAGGACTGAAACAGGTCTAAACCAGGTCTAAACCAGGTCTAAACCCGGACTAAACCAGGTCTAAACCAGGTCTAAACCAAGTCTAAACCAGGACTGAACCAGGACTGAACCAGGACTAAACCAGGACTGAACCAGGACTGAACCAGGTCTAAACCAGGACTGAACCAGGACTGAACCAGGACTGAACCAGGACTGAACCAGGTCTAAACCAGGACTGAACCAGGACTGAACCAGGACTAAACCAGGACTGAACCAGGACTGAACCAGGACTGAACCAGGACTGAACCAGGTCTAAACCAGGACTGAACCAGGACTGAACCAGGACTGAACCAGGTCTAAACCAGGACTAAACCAGGACTGAACCAGGACTAAACCAGGACTAAACCAGGACTGAACCAGGACTGAACCAGGACTGAACCAGGACTGAACCAGGTCTAAACCAGGACTGAACCAGGACTGAACCAGGACTGAACCAGGACTGAACCAGGACTAAACCAGGACTGAACCAGGACTGAACCAGGACTGAACCAGGACTGAACCAGTACTGAACCAGGTCTAAACCAGGACTGAACCAGGACTGAACCAGGACTGAACCAGGACTGAACCAGGTCTAAACCAGGACTGAACCAGGACTAAACCAGGACTGAACCAGGACTGAACCAGGACTGAACCAGGTCTAAACCAGGACTGAACCAGGTCTAAACCAGGTCTGAACCAGGACTAAACCAGGACTGAACCAGGACTAAACCAGGTCTAAACCAGGACTGAACCAGGACTGAACCAGGACTAAACCAGGTCTAAACCAGGTCTAAACCAGGTCTAAACCAGGTCAAAACCAGGACTAAACCAGGTCTAAACCAGGTCAAAACCAGAACTAAACCAGGTCTTAACCAGGTCTAAACCAGGTCAAAACCAGGACTAAACCAGGTCTAAACCAGGTCAAAACCAGGTCAAAACCAGGACTAAACCAGGTCTTAACCAGGTCTAAACCAGGTCAAAACCAGGTCTAAAACAGGACTAAATTAGGTCTAAACCAGGTCAAAACCAGGTCTAAACCAGGACTAAACCAGGTCTAAACCAGAACTAAACCAGGTCTAAACCAGGACTAAACCAGGTCTAAACCAGGTCTAAACCAGGTCTGAACCAGGACTGAACCAGGACTAAACCAGGTCTGAACCAGGACTAAACCAGGTCTAAACCAGGTCTAAACCAGGACTGAACCAGGACTAAACCAGGACTGAACCAGGACTAAACCAGGTCTAAACCAAGACTGAACCAGGACTGAACCAGGACTGAACCAGGACTAAACCAGGTCTAAACCAGGTCTAAACCAGGTCTAAACCAGGTCTAAACCAGAACTAAACCAGGTCTTAACCAGGTCTAAACCAGGTCAAAACAGGACTAAACCAGGTCAAAACCAGGTCTAAACCAGGACTAAACCAGGTCAAAACCAGGTCTAAACCAGGACTAAACCAGGTCTAAACCAGGACTAAACCAGGTCTAAACCAGGTCTAAACCAGGACTGAACCAGGACTAAACCAGGACTGAACCAGGACTGAACCAGGACTAAACCCGGACTGAACCAGGACTGAACCAGGTCTAAACAAGGTCTAAACCAGGAATGAACCAGGTCTAAACCAGGACTGAAATAGGTCTAAACCAGGACTGAACCAGGACTGAACCAGGACTGAACCAGGACTGAACCAGGACTGAACCAGGTCTAAACCAGGACTGAACCAGGACTAAACCAGGACTGAACCAGGACTGAACCAGGTCTAAACAAGGTCTAAACCAGGACTAAACCAGGTCTAAACCAGGTCTAAACCAGGTCTGAACCAGGACTGAACCAGGACTGAACCAGGACTAAACCAGGTCTAAACCAGGTCTAAACCAGGACTGACCCAGGACTGAACCAGGACTGAACCAGGTCTAAACCAGGACTGAACCAGGACTAAACCAGGACTGAACCACGACTGAACCAGGACTGAACCAGGACTAAACCAGGACTGAACCAGGACTGAACCAGGACTGAACCAGGTCTAAACCAGGACTGAACCAGGACTAAACCAGGACTAAACCAGGTCAAAACCAGGTCTAAACCAGGACTAAACCAGGTCAAAACCAGGTCTAAAACAGGTCTAAACCAGGACTAAACCAGGACTAAACCAGGACTGAACCAGGACTGAACCAGGACTGAACCAGGACTGAACCAGGTCTAAACCAGGACTGAACCAGGACTGAACCAGGACTGAACCAGGACTGAACCAGGTCTAAACCAGGACTGAACCAGGACTAAACCAGGACTGAACCAGGACTGAACCAGGACTGAACCAGGACTGAAACAGGTCTAAACCAGGTCTAAACCAGGTCTAAACCCGGACTAAACCAGGTCTAAACCAGGACTGAACCAGGTCTAAACCAGGACTGAACCAGGACTGAACCAGGACTGAACCAGGACTGAACCAGGTCTAAACCAGGACTGAACCAGGACTGAACCAGGACTAAACCAGGACTGAACCAGGACTGAACCAGGACTGAACCAGGTCTAAACCAGGACTGAACCAGGACTAAACCAGGACTGAACCAGGACTGAACCAGGACTAAACCAGGTCTAAACCAGGTCTAAACCAGGTCTAAACCAGGTCTAAACCAGGTCGAAACCAGGTCAAAACCAGGTCTTAACCAGGTCAAAACCAGGTCAAAACCAGAACTAAACCAGGTCTAAACCAGTTCAAAACCAGGACTAAACCAGGTCTAAACCAGGTAAAAAACCAGCTCAAACCCAGGTCTAAACCAGGTCAAAACCAGGACTAAACCAGGTCAAAACCAGGTCTAAACCAGGACTAAACCAGGTCAAAACCAGGTCTAAAACAGGACTAAACCAGGTCTAAACCAGGTCTAAACCAGGTCAAAACCAGGACTAAACCAGGTCAAAACCAGGTCTAAACCAGGACTAAACCAGGTCAAAACCAGTTCTAAAACAGGACTAAACCAGGTCTAAACCAGGTCAAAACCAGGTCAAAACCAGGTCTAAGCCAGGACTAAACCAGGTCTAAACCAGGTCAAAACCAGGTCAAAATCAGGTCTAAACCAGGTCTAGAATAGAACTAAACCAGGTGTAAACCAGGTCTAAACCAGGTCTAAACCAGGTCTAAACCAGGATTAAACCAGGTCAAAACCAGGTCTAAACCAGGTCTAAACCAGGTCAAACCAGGTCTAAACCAGGTCTAAAACAGGACTAAACCAGGTCTAAACCAGGTCTAAACCAGGACTAAACTAGGTCAATACCAGGTTTAAACCAGGACTAAACCAGGTCTAAACCAGGATTAAACCAGGTCAAAATCAGGTCTAAACCAGGTCTAAAATAGGACTAAACCAGGTCTAAACCAGGTCTAAACCAGGACTAAACTAGGTCTAACCCAGGTCTAAACCAGGTCTAAACCAGGACTGAACCAGGTTTAAACCAGGTCAAAATCAGTTCTAAACCAGGACTAAACCAGGACTAAACCAGGTCGAAACAAGGTCGAAACCAGGTCTAAACCAGGTCTAAACCAGGTCTAAACCAGGTCAAAACCAGGACTAAACCAGGTCTTAACCAGGTCATAACCAGGACTAAACCAGGACCAAACCAGGTCTTAACCAGGTCAAAACCAGGACTAAACCAGGTCTAAACCAGGTCTAAACCAGGTCTAAACCAGAAATAAACCAGGTCAAAACCAGGTCTAAACCTCGACTAAACCAGGTCTTAACCAGGTCTAAACCAGGTCTAAACCAGGACTAAACCAGGTCAAAACCAGGTCTAAAACAGGACTAAACCAGGTCTAAACCAGGTCTTAACCAGGTCTAAACCAGGTCTAAACCAGGACTAAACCAGGTCAAAACCAGGTCTAAAACAGGACTAAACCAGGTCTAAACCAGGTCTTAACCAGGTCTAAACCAGGTCTAAACCAGGACTAAACCAGGTCAAAACCAGGACTAAACCAGGTCTAAACCAGGTCTAAACCAGGTCTAAACCAGGACTAAACCAGGTCAAAACCAGGACTAAAACAGGACTAAACCAGGTCTAAACCAGGTCTAAACCAGGACTAAACCAGGTCAAATCCAGGTCTAAAACAGGACTAAACCAGGACTAAACCAGGTCAAAACCAGGTCTAAACCAGGTCAAAACCAGGTCAAAACCAGGTCAAAACCAGGTATAAGCCAGGACTAAACCAGGTCTAAACGAGGACTAAACCAGGACTAAACTAGGTCAAAACCAGGTCTAAACCAGGTCTAAAACAGGACTAAAACAGGACTAAACCAGGTCTAAACCAGGTCTAAAACAGGACTAAACCAGGTCAAAACCAGGTCTAAAACAGGACTAAACCAGGTCTAAACCAGGTCTAAAACAGGACTAAACCAGGTCAAAACCAGGTCTAAACCAGGAGTAAACCAGGTCAAAACCAGGTCTAAAACAGGAATAAACCAGGTCTAAACCAGGTCAAAACCAGGTCAAAACCAGGACGAAACCAGGTCAAAACCAGGACTAAACCAGGTCAAAACCAGGTCTAAACCAGGACTGAACCAGGTCTAAACCAGGATTAAACCAGGTCAAAACCAGGTTCAAAACAGGTCTAAACCAGGACTAAACCAGGACTAAACCAGGACTGAACCAGGACTGAACCAGGATTGAACCAGGTCTAAACCAGGACTGAACCAGGACTAAACCAGGACTGAACCAGGACTGAACCAGGTCTAAACCAGGTCAAAACCAGAACTAAACCAGGTCTTAACCAGGTCTAAACCAGGTCAAAACCAGCTCAAAACCAGGTCTAAACCAGTTCAAAACCAGGACTAAACCAGAACTAAACCAGGTCAAAACCAGGTCTAAACCAGGTCAAAACCAGCTCAAAACCAGGACTAAACCAGGACTAAACCAGGTCAAAACCAGGTCTAAAACAGGACTAAACCAGGTCTAAACCAGGTCTAAACCAGGTCAAAACCAGGACTAAACCAGGTCAAAACCAGGTCTAAACCAGGACTAAACCAGGTCAAAACCAGTTCTAAAACAGGACTAAACCAGGTCTAAACCAGGTCAAAACCAGGTCAAAACCAGGTCTAAGCCAGGACTAAACCAGGTCTAAACCAGGTCAAAACCAGGTCTAAACCAGGACTGAACCAGGACTGAACCAGGACTAAACCAGGACTGAACCAGGACTGAACCAGGACTGAACCAGGACTGAACCAGGACTAAACCAGGACTGAACCAGGACTGAACCAGGTCTAAACCAGGACTGAACCAGGACTAAACCAGGACTGAACCAGGACTGAACCAGGACTGAACCAGGTCTAAACCAGGACTGAACCAGGACTGAACCAGGACTAAACCAGGACTGAACCAGGACTAAACCAGGACTGAACCAGGACTGAACCAGGACTGAACCAGGACTGAACCAGGACTGAACCAGGTCTAAACCAGGTCTGAACCAGGACTGAACCAGGACTGAACCAGGACTGAACCAGGACTGAACCAGTACTGAACCAGGTCTAAACCAGGACTGAACCAGGACTGAACCAGGACTGAACCAGGACTGAACCAGGTCTAAACCAGGACTGAACCAGGACTGAACCAGGACTGAACCAGGACTGAACCAGGTCTAAACCAGGACTGAACCAGGACTGAACCAGGACTGAACCAGGTCTAAACCAGGACTAAACCAGGACTGAACCAGGACTAAACCAGGACTAAACCAGGACTGAACCAGGACTGAACCAGGACTGAACCAGGACTGAACCAGGTCTAAACCAGGACTGAACCAGGACTGAACCAGGACTGAACCAGGACTGAACCAGGACTAAACCAGGACTGAACCAGGACTGAACCAGGACTGAACCAGGACTGAACCAGTACTGAACCAGGTCTAAACCAGGACTGAACCAGGACTGAACCAGGACTGAACCAGGACTGAACCAGGTCTAAACCAGGACTGAACCAGGACTAAACCAGGACTGAACCAGGACTGAACCAGGACTGAACCAGGTCTAAACCAGGACTGAACCAGGTCTAAACCAGGTCTGAACCAGGACTAAACCAGGACTGAACCAGGACTAAACCAGGTCTAAACCAGGACTGAACCAGGACTGAACCAGGACTGAACCAGGACTAAACCAGGTCTAAACCAGGTCTAAACCAGGTCTAAACCAGGTCAAAACCAGAACTAAACCAGGTCTAAACCAGGACTAAACCAGCTCAAAACCAGCTCAAAACCAGGTCTAAACCAGGTCAAAACCAGAACTAAACCAGGTCTTAACCAGGTCTAAACCAGGTCAAAACCAGGACTAAACCAGGTCTTAACCAGGTCTAAACCAGGTCAAAACCAGGTCTAAAACAGGACTAAATTAGGTCTAAACCAGGTCAAAACCAGGTCTAAACCAGGACTAAACCAGGTCTAAACCAGAACTAAACCAGGTCTAAACCAGGACTAAACCAGGTCTAAACCAGGTCTAAACCAGGTCTGAACCAGGACTGAACCAGGACTAAACCAGGTCTGAACCAGGACTAAACCAGGTCTAAACCAGGTCTAAACCAGGACTGAACCAGGACTAAACCAGGACTGAACCAGGACTAAACCAGGTCTAAACCAAGACTGAACCAGGACTGAACCAGGACTGAACCAGGACTAAACCAGGTCTAAACCAGGTCTAAACCAGGTCTAAACCAGGTCTAAACCAGAACTAAACCAGGTCTTAACCAGGTCTAAACCAGGTCAAAACAGGACTAAACCAGGTCAAAACCAGGTCTAAACCAGGACTAAACCAGGTCAAAACCAGGTCTAAACCAGGACTAAACCAGGTCTAAACCAGGACTAAACCAGGTCTAAACCAGGTCTAAACCAGGTCTAAACCAGGACTGAACCAGGACTAAACCAGGACTGAACCAGGACTGAACCAGGACTAAACCCGGACTGAACCAGGACTGAACCAGGACTGAACCAGGTCTAAACAAGGTCTAAACCAGGAATGAACCAGGTCTAAACCAGGACTGAAATAGGTCTAAACCAGGACTGAACCAGGACTGAACCAGGACTGAACCAGGACTGAACCAGGACTGAACCAGGTCTAAACCAGGACTGAACCAGGACTAAACCAGGACTGAACCAGGACTGAACCAGGTCTAAACAAGGTCTAAACCAGGACTAAACCAGGTCTAAACCAGGTCTAAACCAGGTCTGAACCAGGACTGAACCAGGACTGAACCAGGACTAAACCAGGTCTAAACCAGGTCTAAACCAGGACTGACCCAGGACTGAACCAGGACTGAACCAGGTCTAAACCAGGACTGAACCAGGACTAAACCAGGACTGAACCACGACTGAACCAGGACTGAACCAGGACTAAACCAGGACTGAACCAGGACTGAACCAGGTCTAAACCAGGACTGAACCAGGACTAAACCAGGACTGAACCAGGACTAAACCAGGACTAAACCAGGTCAAAACCAGGTCTAAACCAGGACTAAACCAGGTCAAAACCAGGTCTAAAACAGGTCTAAACCAGGACTAAACCAGGACTAAACCAGGACTGAACCAGGACTGAACCAGGACTGAACCAGGACTGAACCAGGTCTAAACCAGGACTGAACCAGGACTGAACCAGGACTGAACCAGGACTGAACCAGGTCTAAACCAGGACTGAACCAGGACTAAACCAGGACTGAACCAGGACTGAACCAGGACTGAACCAGGACTGAAACAGGTCTAAACCAGGTCTAAACCAGGTCTAAACCCGGACTAAACCAGGTCTAAACCAGGTCTAAACCAAGTCTAAACCAGGACTGAACCAGGACTGAACCAGGACTAAACCAGGACTGAACCAGGACTGAACCAGGTCTAAACCAGGACTGAACCAGGACTGAACCAGGACTGAACCAGGACTGAACCAGGTCTAAACCAGGACTGAACCAGGACTGAACCAGGACTAAACCAGGACTGAACCAGGACTGAACCAGGACTGAACCAGGACTGAACCAGGTCTAAACCAGGACTGAACCAGGACTGAACCAGGACTGAACCAGGTCTAAACCAGGACTAAACCAGGACTGAACCAGGACTAAACCAGGACTAAACCAGGACTGAACCAGGACTGAACCAGGACTGAACCAGGACTGAACCAGGTCTAAACCAGGACTGAACCAGGACTGAACCAGGACTGAACCAGGACTGAACCAGGACTAAACCAGGACTGAACCAGGACTGAACCAGGACTGAACCAGGACTGAACCAGTACTGAACCAGGTCTAAACCAGGACTGAACCAGGACTGAACCAGGACTGAACCAGGACTGAACCAGGTCTAAACCAGGACTGAACCAGGACTAAACCAGGACTGAACCAGGACTGAACCAGGACTGAACCAGGTCTAAACCAGGACTGAACCAGGTCTAAACCAGGTCTGAACCAGGACTAAACCAGGACTGAACCAGGACTAAACCAGGTCTAAACCAGGACTGAACCAGGACTGAACCAGGACTAAACCAGGTCTAAACCAGGTCTAAACCAGGTCTAAACCAGGTCAAAACCAGGACTAAACCAGGTCTAAACCAGGACTAAACCAGCTCAAAACCAGCTCAAAACCAGGTCTAAACCAGGTCAAAACCAGAACTAAACCAGGTCTTAACCAGGTCTAAACCAGGTCAAAACCAGGACTAAACCAGGTCTTAACCAGGTCTAAACCAGGTCAAAACCAGGTCTAAAACAGGACTAAATTAGGTCTAAACCAGGTCAAAACCAGGTCTAAACCAGGACTAAACCAGGTCTAAACCAGAACTAAACCAGGTCTAAACCAGGACTAAACCAGGTCTAAACCAGGTCTAAACCAGGTCTGAACCAGGACTGAACCAGGACTAAACCAGGTCTGAACCAGGACTAAACCAGGTCTAAACCAGGTCTAAACCAGGACTGAACCAGGACTAAACCAGGACTGAACCAGGACTAAACCAGGTCTAAACCAAGACTGAACCAGGACTGAACCAGGACTGAACCAGGACTGAACCAGGTCTAAACCAGAACTAAACCAGGTCTTAACCAGGTCTAAACCAGGTCAAAACAGGACTAAACCAGGTCAAAACCAGGTCTAAACCAGGACTAAACCAGGTCAAAACCAGGTCTAAACCAGGACTAAACCAGGTCTAAACCAGGACTAAACCAGGTCTAAACCAGGTCTAAACCAGGTCTAAACCAGGACTGAACCAGGACTAAACCAGGACTGAACCAGGACTGAACCAGGACTAAACCCGGACTGAACCAGGACTGAACCAGGTCTAAACAAGGTCTAAACCAGGAATGAACCAGGTCTAAACCAGGACTGAAATAGGTCTAAACCAGGACTGAACCAGGACTGAACCAGGACTGAACCAGGACTGAACCAGGACTGAACCAGGTCTAAACCAGGACTGAACCAGGACTAAACCAGGACTGAACCAGGACTGAACCAGGTCTAAACAAGGTCTAAACCAGGACTAAACCAGGTCTAAACCAGGTCTAAACCAGGTCTGAACCAGGACTGAACCAGGACTGAACCAGGACTAAACCAGGTCTAAACCAGGTCTAAACCAGGACTGACCCAGGACTGAACCAGGACTGAACCAGGTCTAAACCAGGACTGAACCAGGACTAAACCAGGACTGAACCACGACTGAACCAGGACTGAACCAGGACTAAACCAGGACTGAACCAGGACTGAACCAGGACTGAACCAGGTCTAAACCAGGACTGAACCAGGACTAAACCAGGACTAAACCAGGTCAAAACCAGGTCTAAACCAGGACTAAACCAGGTCAAAACCAGGACTGAACCAGGACTGAACCAGGACTGAACCAGGACTGAACCAGGTCTAAACCAGGACTGAACCAGGACTGAACCAGGACTGAACCAGGTCTAAACCAGGACTGAACCAGGACTAAACCAGGACTAAACCAGGTCTAAAACAGGTCTAAACCAGGACTAAACCAGGACTAAACCAGGACTGAACCAGGACTGAACCAGGACTGAACCAGGACTGAACCAGGTCTAAACCAGGACTGAACCAGGACTGAACCAGGACTGAACCAGGACTGAACCAGGTCTAAACCAGGACTGAACCAGGACTAAACCAGGACTGAACCAGGACTGAACCAGGACTGAACCAGGACTGAAACAGGTCTAAACCAGGTCTAAACCAGGTCTAAACCCGGACTAAACCAGGTCTAAACCAGGACTGAACCAGGTCTAAACCAGGACTGAACCAGGACTGAACCAGGACTGAACCAGGACTGAACCAGGTCTAAACCAGGACTGAACCAGGACTGAACCAGGACTAAACCAGGACTGAACCAGGACTGAACCAGGACTGAACCAGGTCTAAACCAGGACTGAACCAGGACTAAACCAGGACTGAACCAGGACTGAACCAGGACTAAACCAGGTCTAAACCAGGTCTAAACCAGGTCTAAACCAGGTCTAAACCAGGTCGAAACCAGGTCAAAACCAGGTCTTAACCAGGTCAAAACCAGGTCAAAACCAGAACTAAACCAGGTCTAAACCAGTTCAAAACCAGGACTAAACCAGGTCTAAACCAGGTAAAAAACCAGCTCAAACCCAGGTCTAAACCAGGTCAAAACCAGGACTAAACCAGGTCAAAACCAGGTCTAAACCAGGACTAAACCAGGTCAAAACCAGGTCTAAAACAGGACTAAACCAGGTCTAAACCAGGTCTAAACCAGGTCAAAACCAGGACTAAACCAGGTCAAAACCAGGTCTAAACCAGGACTAAACCAGGTCAAAACCAGTTCTAAAACAGGACTAAACCAGGTCTAAACCAGGTCAAAACCAGGTCAAAACCAGGTCTAAGCCAGGACTAAACCAGGTCTAAACCAGGTCAAAACCAGGTCAAAATCAGGTCTAAACCAGGTCTAGAATAGAACTAAACCAGGTGTAAACCAGGTCTAAACCAGGTCTAAACCAGGTCTAAACCAGGATTAAACCAGGTCAAAACCAGGTCTAAACCAGGTCTAAACCAGGTCAAACCAGGTCTAAACCAGGTCTAAAACAGGACTAAACCAGGTCTAAACCAGGTCTAAACCAGGACTAAACTAGGTCAATACCAGGTTTAAACCAGGACTAAACCAGGTCTAAACCAGGATTAAACCAGGTCAAAATCAGGTCTAAACCAGGTCTAAAATAGGACTAAACCAGGTCTAAACCAGGTCTAAACCAGGACTAAACTAGGTCTAACCCAGGTCTAAACCAGGTCTAAACCAGGACTGAACCAGGTTTAAACCAGGTCAAAATCAGTTCTAAACCAGGACTAAACCAGGACTAAACCAGGTCGAAACAAGGTCGAAACCAGGTCTAAACCAGGTCTAAACCAGGTCTAAACCAGGTCAAAACCAGGACTAAACCAGGTCTTAACCAGGTCATAACCAGGACTAAACCAGGACCAAACCAGGTCTTAACCAGGTCAAAACCAGGACTAAACCAGGTCTAAACCAGGTCTAAACCAGGTCTAAACCAGGTCTAAAACAGGACTAAAACAGGACTAAACCAGGTCTAAACCAGGTCTAAAACAGGACTAAACCAGGTCAAAACCAGGTCTAAAACAGGACTAAACCAGGTCTAAACCAGGTCTTAACCAGGTCTAAACCAGGTCTAAACCAGGACTAAACCAGGTCAAAACCAGGTCTAAAACAGGACTAAACCAGGTCTAAACCAGGTCTTAACCAGGTCTAAACCAGGTCTAAACCAGGACTAAACCAGGTCAAAACCAGGACTAAACCAGGTCTAAACCAGGTCTAAACCAGGTCTAAACCAGGACTAAACCAGGTCAAAACCAGGACTAAAACAGGACTAAACCAGGTCTAAACCAGGTCTAAACCAGGACTAAACCAGGTCAAATCCAGGTCTAAAACAGGACTAAACCAGGACTAAACCAGGTCAAAACCAGGTCTAAACCAGGTCAAAACCAGGTCAAAACCAGGTCAAAACCAGGTATAAGCCAGGACTAAACCAGGTCTAAACGAGGACTAAACCAGGACTAAACTAGGTCAAAACCAGGTCTAAACCAGGTCTAAAACAGGACTAAAACAGGACTAAACCAGGTCTAAACCAGGTCTAAAACAGGACTAAACCAGGTCAAAACCAGGTCTAAAACAGGACTAAACCAGGTCTAAACCAGGTCTAAAACAGGACTAAACCAGGTCAAAACCAGGTCTAAACCAGGAGTAAACCAGGTCAAAACCAGGTCTAAACCAGGACTGAACCAGGACTAAACCAGGTCTAAACCAGGTCTAAACCAGGACTGAACCAGGTCTAAACCAGGATTAAACCAGGTCTAAACCAGGATTAAACCAGGTCTAAACCAGGATTAAACCAGGTCAAAACCAGGTCTAAACCAGGACTGAACCAGGTCTAAACCAGGATTAAACCAGGTCAAAACCAGGTCTAAACCAGGACTGAACCAGGTCTAAACCAGGATTAAACCAGGTCAAAACCAGGTCTAAACCAGGACTGAACCAGGACTAAACCAGGTCTAAACCAGGTCTAAACCAGGACTGAACCAGGTCTAAACCAGGATTAAACCAGGTCAAAACCAGTTCTAAACCAGGACTGAACCAGGTCTAAACCAGGATTAAACCAGGTCAAAACCAGGTCTAAACCAGGACTGAACCAGGTCTAAACCAGGATTAAACCAGGTCAAAACCAGGTCTAAACCAGGACTGAACCAGGACTAAACCAGGTCTAAACCAGGTCTAAACCAGGACTGAACCAGGTCTAAACCAGGATTAAACCAGGTCAAAACCAGTTCTAAACCAGGACTGAACCAGGTCTAAACCAGGATTAAACCAGGTCAAAACCAGGTCTAAACCAGGTCAAAACCAGGTCTAAACCAGGACTGAACCAGGACTGAACCAGGTCTAAACCAGGATTAAACCAGGTCTAAACCAGGTCTAAACCAGGACTAAACTAGGTCAATACCAGGTTTAAACCAGGACTAAACCAGGTCTAAACCAGGTCAAAATCAGTTCTAAACGAGGACTAAACCAGGTCTAAACCAGGTCTAAAACAGGACTAAACCAGGTCTAAACCAGGTGTAAACCAGGACTAAACTAGGTCAATACCAGGTTTAAACCAGGACTAAACCAGGTCTAAACCAGGATTAAACCAGGTCAAAACCAGGTCTAAACCAGGTCTAAAACAGGACTAAACCAGGTCTAAACCAGGTCTAAACCAGGTCTAAAACAGGACTAAACCAGGTCTAAACCAGGTCAAAACCAGGTCTAAACCAGGACTAAACTAGGTCAAAACCAGGTCTAAAACAGGACTAAACCAGGTCTAAACCAGGTCAAAACCAGGTCAAAACCAGGACGAAACCAGGTCAAAACCAGGACTAAACCAGGTCAAAACCAGGTCTAAACCAGGACTGAACCAGGTCTAAACCAGGATTAAACCAGGTCAAAACCAGAACTAAACCAGGTTTAAACCAGGTCAAAATCAGTTCTAAACGAGGACTAAACCAGGTCTAAACCAGGTCTAAAACAGGACTAAACCAGGTCTAAACCAGGTCAAAACCAGGTCTAAAACAGGACTAAATTAGGTCTAAACCAGGTCAAAACCAGGTCTAAACCAGGACTAAACCAGGTCTAAACCAGAACTAAACCAGGTCTAAACCAGGACTAAACCAGGTCTAAACCAGGTCTAAACCAGGTCTGAACCAGGACTGAACCAGGTCTAAACCAGGTCTAAACCAGGACTGAACCAGGACTAAACCAGGACTAAACCAGGTCTAAACCAGGACTGAACCAGGACTGAACCAGGACTGAACCAGGACTAAACCAGGTCTAAACCAGGTCTAAACCAGGTCTAAACCAGGTCTAAACCAGAACTAAACCAGGTCTTAACCAGGTCTAAACCAGGTAAAAACCAGGACTAAACCAGGTCTTAACCAGGTCAAAACAGGACTAAACCAGGTCAAAACCAGGTCTAAACCAGGACTAAACCAGGTCAAAACCAGGTCTAAACCAGGACTAAACCAGGTCTAAACCAGGACTAAACCAGGTCTAAACCAGGTCTAAACCAGGTCTAAACCAGGACTGAACCAGGACTGAACCAGGACTAAACCAGGTCTAAACCAGGTCTAAACCAGGTCTAAACCAGGTCTAAACCAGGTCGAAACCAGGTCAAAACCAGGTCTTAACCAGGTCAAAACCAGGACTAAACCAGGTCTAAACCAGGTCTAAACCAGGTCTAAACCAGAACTAAACCAGGTCAAAACCAGGTCTAAACCTCGACTAAACCATGTGAAAACCAGGTCAAAACCAGAACTAAACCAGGTCTTAACCAGGTCTAAACCAGGTCAAAACCAGCTCAAAACCAGGTCTAAACCAGTTCAAAACCAGGACTAAACCAGGTCTTAACCAGGTCTAAACCAGGTAAAAAACCAGCTCAAAACCAGGTCTAAACCAGGTCAAAACCAGGTCAAAACCAGGTCTAAACCAGGACTAAACCAGGTCAAAACCAGGTCTAAAACAGGACTAAACCAGGTCTAAACCAGGTCTAAACCAGGTCAAAACCAGGACTAAACCAGGTCAAAACCAGGTCTAAACCAGGACTAAACCAGGTCAAAACCAGTTCTAAAACAGGACTAAACCAGGTCTAAACCAGGTCAAAACCAGGTCAAAACCAGGTCTAAGCCAGGACTAAACCAGGTCTAAACCAGGTCAAAACCAGGTCAAAATCAGGTCTAAACCAGGTCTAGAATAGAACTAAACCAGGTGTAAACCAGGTCTAAACCAGGTCTAAACCAGGTCTAAACCAGGATTAAACCAGGTCAAAACCAGGTCTAAACCAGGTCTAAACCAGGTCAAACCAGGTCTAAACCAGGTCTAAAACAGGACTAAACCAGGTCTAAACCAGGTCTAAACCAGGACTAAACTAGGTCAATACCAGGTTTAAACCAGGACTAAACCAGGTCTAAACCAGGATTAAACCAGGTCAAAATCAGGTCTAAACCAGGTCTAAAATAGGACTAAACCAGGTCTAAACCAGGTCTAAACCAGGACTAAACTAGGTCTAACCCAGGTCTAAACCAGGTCTAAACCAGGACTGAACCAGGTTTAAACCAGGTCAAAATCAGTTCTAAACGAAGACTGAACCAGGTCTAAAACAGGACTAAACCAGGACTAAACCAGGACTAAACCAGGTCGAAACAAGGTCTAAACCAGGTCTAAACCAGGTCTAAACCAGGTCTAAACCAGGTCAAAACCAGGACTAAACCAGGTCTTAACCAGGTCATAACCAGGACTAAACCAGGACCAAACCAGGTCTTAACCAGGTCAAAACCAGGACTAAACCAGGTCTAAACCAGGTCTAAACCAGAAATAAACCAGGTCAAAACCAGGTCTAAACCTCGACTAAACCATGTGAAAACCAGGTCAAAACCAGAACTAAACCAGGTCTTAACCAGGTCTAAACCAGGTCTAAACCAGGACTAAACCAGGTCAAAACCAGGTCTAAAACAGGACTAAACCAGGTCTAAACCAGGTCTTAACCAGGTCTAAACCAGGACTAAACCAGGTCAAAACCAGGACTAAAACAGGACTAAACCAGGTCTAAACCAGGTCAAAACCAGGTCTAAACCAGGACTAAACCAGGTCAAATCCAGGTCTAAAACAGGACTAAACCAGGACTAAACCAGGTCAAAACCAGGTCTAAACCAGGTCAAAACCAGGTCAAAACCAGGTCAAAACCAGGTCTAAACCAGGACTAAACCAGGTCTAAACCAGGTCTAAACGAGGACTAAACCAGGACTAAACTAGGTCAAAACCAGGTCTAAACCAGGTCTAAAACAGGACTAAAACAGGACAAAACCAGGTCTAAACCAGGTCTAAAACAGGACTAAACCAGGTCAAAACCAGGTCTAAAACAGGAATAAACCAGGTCTAAACCAGGTCAAAACCAGGTCAAAACCAGGACGAAACCAGGTCAAAACCAGGACTAAACCAGGTCAAAACCAGGTCTAAACCAGGACTGAACCAGGTCTAAACCAGGATTAAACCAGGTCTAAACCAGGATTAAACCAGGTCTAAACCAGGATTAAACCAGGTCAAAACCAGGTCTAAACCAGGACTGAACCAGGTCTAAACCAGGATTAAACCAGGTCAAAACCAGGTCTAAACCAGGACTGAACCAGGACTAAACCAGGTCTAAACCAGGTCTAAACCAGGACTGAACCAGGTCTAAACCAGGATTAAACCAGGTCAAAACCAGTTCTAAACCAGGACTGAACCAGGTCTAAACCAGGATTAAACCAGGTCAAAACCAGGTCTAAACCAGGACTGAACCAGGTCTAAACCAGGATTAAACCAGGTCAAAACCAGGTCTAAACCAGGACTGAACCAGGACTGAACCAGGTCTAAACCAGGATTAAACCAGGTCTAAACCAGGTCTAAACCAGGACTAAACTAGGTCAATACCAGGTTTAAACCAGGACTAAACCAGGTCTAAACCAGGTCAAAATCAGTTCTAAACGAGGACTAAACCAGGTCTAAACCAGGTCTAAAACAGGACTAAACCAGGTCTAAACCAGGTGTAAACCAGGACTAAACTAGGTCAATACCAGGTTTAAACCAGGACTAAACCAGGTCTAAACCAGGATTAAACCAGGTCTAAACCAGGTCTAAAACAGGACTAAACCAGGTCTAAACCAGGTCAAAACCAGGTCTAAACCAGGATTAAACCAGGTCAAAACCAGAACTAAACCAGGTTTAAACCAGGTCAAAATCAGTTCTAAACGAGGACTAAACCAGGTCTAAACCAGGTCTAAAACAGGACTAAACCAGGTCTAAACCAGGTCTAAACCAGGACTAAACTAGGTCAATACCAGGTTTAAACCAGGACTAAACCAGGTCTAAACCAGGATTAAACCAGGTCAAAACCAGGTCTAAACCAGGTCTAAAACAGGACTAAACCAGGTCTAAACCAGGTCTAAACCAGGTCTAAAACAGGACTAAACCAGGTCTAAACCAGGTCTAAACCAGGACTAAACTAGGTCAATACCAGGTCTAAACAGGACTAAACCAGGTCTAAACCAGGTCTAAACCAGGTCAAAACCAGGTCTAAACCAGGTCTAAAACAGGACTAAACCAGGTCTAAACCAGGTCTAAAACAGGACTAAACCAGGTCTAAACCAGGTCTAAACCAGGACTAAACTAGGTCAATACAAGGTCTAAACCAGGTCTAAACCAGGTCTAAACCAGGACTAAACTAGGTCTAACCCAGGTCTAAACCAGGTCTAATCCATGTCTAAACCAGGTCTAAACCAGGTCTAAAACAGGACTAAACCAGGTCTAAACCAGGTCAAAACCAGGTCTAAACCAGGATTAAACCAGGTCAAAACCAGAACTAAACCAGGTTTAAACCAGGTCAAAATCAGTTCTAAACGAGGACTAAACCAGGTCTAAACCAGGTCTAAAACAGGACTAAACCAGGTCTAAACCAGGTCTAAACCAGGACTAAACTAGGTCAATACCAGGTTTAAACCAGGACTAAACCAGGTCTAAACCAGGATTAAACCAGGTCAAAACCAGGTCTAAACCAGGTCTAAAACAGGACTAAACCAGGTCTAAACCAGGTCTAAACCAGGTCTAAAACAGGACTAAACCAGGTCTAAACCAGGTCTAAACCAGGACTAAACTAGGTCAATACCAGGTCTAAACAGGACTAAACCAGGTCTAAACCAGGTCTAAACCAGGTCAAAACCAGGTCTAAACCAGGTCTAAAACAGGACTAAACCAGGTCTAAACCAGGTCTAAAACAGGACTAAACCAGGTCTAAACCAGGTCTAAACCAGGACTAAACTAGGTCAATACAAGGTCTAAACCAGGTCTAAACCAGGTCTAAACCAGGACTAAACTAGGTCAATACAAGGTCTAAACCAGGACTAAACCAGGTCTAAACCAGGTCTAAAACAGGACTAAACCAGGTCTAAACCAGGTCTAAACCAGGACTAAACCAGGTCAAAACCAGGTGTAAACCAGGTCTAAACCAGGTCAAAACCAGGTCTAACCCAGGACTAAACCAGGTCTAAACCAGGATTAAACCAGGTCAAAACCAGGTCTAAACCAGGTCTAAACCAGGTCAAAACCAGGTCTAAACTAGGACTAAACCAGGTCTAAACCAGGACTAAATCAAGACTAAACCAGGTGTAAACCAGGTCTAAACCAGGACTGAACCAGGTCAAAACCAGGTCTAAAACAGAACTAAACCAGGTCTAAACCAGGTCTAAACCAGGTCTAAAAGAGGTCTAAACCAGGTCTAAACCAGGACTGAACCAGGTCAAAACCAGGTCTAAACCAGGTCAAAACCAGGTCTAAACCAGGTCTAAAACAGAACTAAACCAGGTCTAAACCAGGTCAAAACCAGGTCATAACCAGGTCTAAACCAGGACTAAACCAGGTCTAAACCAGGACTAAATCAAGACTAAAACAGATCAAAACCAGATTTAAACCAAGACTGAACCAGGTCTAAAACAGAAATAAAACCAGGTCTAAACCAGGACTAAAGTAGGTCTAAACCAGGACTAAACCAGGTCAAAACCAGGTCAAAACCAGGTCTAAATCAGGTCTAAAGCAGGCCTGAACCAGGTTTAAACCAGGTCAAAATCAGTTCTAAACGAGGACTAAACCAGGTCTAAACCTAGTCTAAAACAGGACTAAACCAGGTCTAAACCAGGTCTAAACCAGGTCAAAACCAGGTCAAAACCAGGACTAAACCAGGACTAAACCAGGTCTAAACCAGGTCTAAACCAGGCCTAAAAGGGGTCAAAACCAGGTCTAAACCAGGACTAAACCAGGTCTAAACCAGGTCTAAACCAGGCCTAAAAGGGGTCAAAACCAGGTCTAAACCAGGTCTAAACCAGGTCTAAACCAGGTCAAAACCAGGTCAAAACCAGGACTAAACCAGGTCTAAACCAGGTCTAAACCAGGTCTAAACCAGGCCTAAAAGGGGTCAAAACCAGGTCTAAACCAAGACTGAACCAGGTCAAAACAAGGTCTAAACCAGGTCTAAAAGAGGTCAAAACCAAGTCTAAACCAGGTCAAAACCAGGTCTAAACCAGGTCTAAAACAGAACTAAACCAGGTCAAAACCAGGTCAAAACCAGGTCTAAACCAGGACTAAACCAGGTCTAAACCAGGACTAAATCAAGACTAAACCAGGTCTAAACCAGGACTGAACCAGGTCAAAACCAGGTCTAAAACAGAACTAAACCAGGTCTAAACCAGGTCTAAAAGAGGTCAAAACCAAGTCTAAACCAAGACTGAACCAGGTCTAAACCAGGACTGAACCAGGTCAAAACCAGGTCTAAACCAGGTCAAAACCAGGTCTAAACCAGGTATAAAACAGAACTAAACCAGGTCATAACCAGGTCTAAACCAGGTCAAAACCAGGTCTAAACCAGGACTAAACCACGTCAAAACCAGGACTAAACCAGGTCTAAACCAGGATTAAACCAGGTCAAAACCAGGTCTAAACCAGGTCTAAACCAGGTCAAAACCAGGACTAAACCAGGTCTAAACCAGGACTAACTCAAGACTAAAACAGATCGAAACCAGATCTAAACCAAGACTGAACCAAGTCTAAAACAGAAATAAAACCAGGTCAAAACTAGGTATAAACCAGGTCTAAACCAGGACTAAAGTAGGTCTAAACCAGGACTAAACCAGGTCAAAACCAGGTCAAAACCAGGTCAAAACAAGGTCTAAACCAGGTCAAAACCAGGTCAAAACCAGGACTAAACCAGGTCAAAACCAGGACTAAACCACGTCAAAACCAGGACTAAACCAGGACTAAACCAGGTCAAAACCAGGACTAAACCAGGTCTAAACCAGGTCTAAACCAGGCCTAAAAGGGGTCAAAACCAGGTCTAAACCAAGACTGAACCAGGTCAAAACCAGGTCTAAACCAGGACTATACCAGGTCAAAACCAGGTCAAAACCAGGTCAAAACCAGGTCTAAGCCAGGACTAAACCAGGTCTAAACCAGGTCAAAACCAGGTCAAAATCAGGTCTAAACCAGGTCTAGAATAGAACTAAACCAGGTGTAAACCAGGTCTAAACCAGGTCTAAACCAGGTCTAAACCAGGATTAAACCAGGTCAAAACCAGGTCTAAACCAGGTCTAAACCAGGTCAAACCAGGTCTAAACCAGGTCTAAAACAGGACTAAACCAGGTCTAAACCAGGTCTAAACCAGGACTAAACTAGGTCAATACCAGGTTTAAACCAGGACTAAACCAGGTCTAAACCAGGATTAAACCAGGTCAAAATCAGGTCTAAACCAGGTCTAAAATAGGACTAAACCAGGTCTAAACCAGGTCTAAACCAGGACTAAACAAGGTCTAAACCAGGTCTAAACCAGGTCTAAACCAGGACTGAACCAGGTTTAAACCAGGTCAAAATCAGTTCTAAACGAAGACTGAACCAGGTCTAAAACAGGACTAAACCAGGACTAAACCAGGACTAAACCAGGTCGAAACAAGGTCTAAACCAGGTCTAAACCAGGTCTAAACCAGGTCTAAACCAGGTCAAAACCAGGACTAAACCAGGTCTTAACCAGGTCATAACCAGGACTAAACCAGGACCAAACCAGGTCTTAACCAGGTCAAAACCAGGACTAAACCAGGTCTAAACCAGGTCTAAACCAGAAATAAACCAGGTCAAAACCAGGTCTAAACCTCGACTAAACCATGTGAAAACCAGGTCAAAACCAGAACTAAACCAGGTCTTAACCAGGTCTAAACCAGGTCTAAACCAGGACTAAACCAGGTCAAAACCAGGTCTAAAACAGGACTAAACCAGGTCTAAACCAGGTCTTAACCAGGTCTAAACCAGGACTAAACCAGGTCAAAACCAGGACTAAAACAGGACTAAACCAGGTCTAAACCAGGTCAAAACCAGGTCTAAACCAGGACTAAACCAGGTCAAATCCAGGTCTAAAACAGGACTAAACCAGGACTAAACCAGGTCAAAACCAGGTCTAAACCAGGTCAAAACCAGGTCAAAACCAGGTCAAAACCAGGTCTAAACCAGGACTAAACCAGGTCTAAAACCAGGTCTAAACGAGGACTAAACCAGGACTAAACTAGGTCAAAACCAGGTCTAAACCAGGTCTAAAACAGGACTAAACCAGGACAAAACCAGGTCTAAAACCAGGTCTAAAACACGGCTAAAACCAGGACAAAACCAGGTCTAAAACAGGAATAAACCAGGTCTAAACCAGGTCAAAACCAGGTCAAAACCAGGACGAAACCAGGTCAAAACCAGGACTAAACCAGGTCAAAACCAGGTCTAAACCAGGACTGAACCAGGTCTAAACCAGGATTAAACCAGGTCTAAACCAGGATTAAACCAGGTCTAAACCAGGATTAAACCAGGTCAAAACCAGGTCTAAACCAGGACTGAACCAGGTCTAAACCAGGATTAAACCAGGTCAAAACCAGGTCTAAACCAGGACTGAACCAGGACTAAACCAGGTCTAAACCAGGTCTAAACCAGGACTGAACCAGGTCTAAACCAGGATTAAACCAGGTCAAAACCAGTTCTAAACCAGGACTGAACCAGGTCTAAACCAGGATTAAACCAGGTCAAAACCAGGTCTAAACCAGGACTGAACCAGGTCTAAACCAGGATTAAACCAGGTCAAAACCAGGTCTAAACCAGGACTGAACCAGGACTGAACCAGGTCTAAACCAGGATTAAACCAGGTCTAAACCAGGTCTAAACCAGGACTAAACTAGGTCAATACCAGGTTTAAACCAGGACTAAACCAGGTCTAAACCAGGTCAAAATCAGTTCTAAACGAGGACTAAACCAGGTCTAAACCAGGTCTAAAACAGGACTAAACCAGGTCTAAACCAGGTGTAAACCAGGACTAAACTAGGTCAATACCAGGTTTAAACCAGGACTAAACCAGGTCTAAACCAGGATTAAACCAGGTCTAAACCAGGTCTAAAACAGGACTAAACCAGGTCTAAACCAGGTCAAAACCAGGTCTAAACCAGGATTAAACCAGGTCAAAACCAGAACTAAACCAGGTTTAAACCAGGTCAAAATCAGTTCTAAACGAGGACTAAACCAGGTCTAAACCAGGTCTAAAACAGGACTAAACCAGGTCTAAACCAGGTCTAAACCAGGACTAAACTAGGTCAATACCAGGTTTAAACCAGGACTAAACCAGGTCTAAACCAGGATTAAACCAGGTCAAAACCAGGTCTAAACCAGGTCTAAAACAGGACTAAACCAGGTCTAAACCAGGTCTAAACCAGGTCTAAAACAGGACTAAACCAAGTCTAAACCAGGTCTAAACCAGGACTAAACTAGGTCAATACCAGGTCTAAACAGGACTAAACCAGGTCTAAACCAGGTCTAAACCAGGTCAAAACCAGGTCTAAACCAGGTCTAAAACAGGACTAAACCAGGTCTAAACCAGGTCTAAAACAGGACTAAACCAGGTCTAAACCAGGTCTAAACCAGGACTAAACTAGGTCAATACAAGGTCTAAACCAGGTCTAAACCAGGTCTAAACCAGGACTAAACTAGGTCTAACCCAGGTCTAAACCAGGTCTAATCCATGTCTAAACCAGGTCTAAACCAGGTCTAAAACAGGACTAAACCAGGTCTAAACCAGGTCAAAACCAGGTCTAAACCAGGATTAAACCAGGTCAAAACCAGAACTAAACCAGGTTTAAACCAGGTCAAAATCAGTTCTAAACGAGGACTAAACCAGGTCTAAACCAGGTCTAAAACAGGACTAAACCAGGTCTAAACCAGGTCTAAACCAGGACTAAACTAGGTCAATACCAGGTTTAAACCAGGACTAAACCAGGTCTAAACCAGGATTAAACCAGGTCAAAACCAGGTCTAAACCAGGTCTAAAACAGGACTAAACCAGGTCTAAACCAGGTCTAAACCAGGTCTAAAACAGGACTAAACCAGGTCTAAACCAGGTCTAAACCAGGACTAAACTAGGTCAATACCAGGTCTAAACAGGACTAAACCAGGTCTAAACCAGGTCTAAACCAGGTCAAAACCAGGTCTAAACCAGGTCTAAAACAGGACTAAACCAGGTCTAAACCAGGTCTAAAACAGGACTAAACCAGGTCTAAACCAGGTCTAAACCAGGACTAAACTAGGTCAATACAAGGTCTAAACCAGGTCTAAACCAGGTCTAAACCAGGACTAAACTAGGTCTAACCCAGGTCTAAACCAGGTCTAATCCATGTCAAAACCAGGTCTAAACCAGGTCTAAAACAGGACTAAACCAGGTCTAAACCAGGTCTAAACCAGGTCAAAACCAGGTCAAAACCAGGACTAAACCAGGACTAAACCAGGTCAAAACCAGGTGTAAACCAGGTCTAAACCAGGTCAAAACCAGGTCTAACCCAGGACTAAACCAGGTCTAAACCAGGATTAAACCAGGTCAAAACCAGGTCTAAACCAGGTCTAAACCAGGTCAAAACCAGGTCTAAACTAGGACTAAACCAGGTCTAAACCAGGACTAAATCAAGACTAAACCAGGTGTAAACCAGGTCTAAACCAGGACTGAACCAGGTCAAAACCAGGTCTAAAACAGAACTAAACCAGGTCTAAACCAGGTCTAAACCAGGTCTAAAAGAGGTCTAAACCAGGTCTAAACCAGGACTGAACCAGGTCAAAACCAGGTCTAAACCAGGTCAAAACCAGGTCTAAACCAGGTCTAAAACAGAACTAAACCAGGTCTAAACCAGGTCAAAACCAGGTCATAACCAGGTCTAAACCAGGACTAAACCAGGTCTAAACCAGGACTAAATCAAGACTAAAACAGATCAAAACCAGATTTAAACCAAGACTGAACCAGGTCTAAAACAGAAATAAAACCAGGTCTAAACCAGGACTGAACCAGGACTGAACCAGGACTGAACCAGGACTGAACCAGGTCTAAACCAGGACTGAACCAGGACTGAACCAGGACTGAACCAGGACTGAACCAGGTCTAAACCAGGACTGAACCAGGACTGAACCAGGACTGAACCAGGTCTAAACCAGGACTAAACCAGGACTGAACCAGGACTAAACCAGGACTAAACCAGGACTGAACCAGGACTGAACCAGGACTGAACCAGGACTGAACCAGGTCTAAACCAGGACTGAACCAGGACTGAACCAGGACTGAACCAGGACTAAACCAGGACTGAACCAGGACTGAACCAGGACTGAACCAGGACTGAACCAGTACTGAACCAGGTCTAAACCAGGACTGAACCAGGTCTAAACCAGGACTGAACCAGGACTAAACCAGGACTGAACCAGGACTGAACCAGGACTGAACCAGGTCTAAACCAGGACTGAACCAGGTCTAAACCAGGTCTGAACCAGGACTAAACCAGGACTGAACCAGGACTAAACCAGGTCTAAACCAGGACTGAACCAGGACTGAACCAGGACTGAACCAGGACTAAACCAGGTCTAAACCAGGTCTAAACCAGGTCTAAACCAGGTCAAAACCAGAACTAAAACCAGGTCTAAAACCAGGACTAAACCAGCTCAAAACCAGCTCAAAACCAGGTCTAAACCAGGTCAAAACCAGAACTAAACCAGGTCTTAACCAGGTCTAAACCAGGTCAAAACCAGGACTAAACCAGGTCTTAACCAGGTCTAAACCAGGTCAAAACCAGGTCTAAAACAGGACTAAATTAGGTCTAAACCAGGTCAAAACCAGGTCTAAACCAGGACTAAACCAGGTCTAAACCAGAACTAAACCAGGTCTAAACCAGGACTAAACCAGGTCTAAACCAGGTCTAAACCAGGTCTGAACCAGGACTGAACCAGGACTAAACCAGGTCTGAACCAGGACTAAACCAGGTCTAAACCAGGTCTAAACCAGGACTGAACCAGGACTAAACCAGGACTGAACCAGGACTAAACCAGGTCTAAACCAAGACTGAACCAGGACTGAACCAGGACTGAACCAGGACTAAACCAGGTCTAAACCAGGTCTAAACCAGGTCTAAACCAGGTCTCAACCAGAACTAAACCAGGAATTAACCAGGTATAAACCAGGTCAAACCAGGACTAAACCAGGTCAAAACCAGGTCTAAACCAGGACTAAAACCAGGTCAAAACCAGGTCTAAACCAGGACTAAACCAGGTCTAAAACCAGGACTAAACCAGGTCTAAACCAGGTCTAAACCAGGTCTAAACCAGGACTGAACCAGGACTAAACCAGGACTGAACCAGGACTGAACCAGGACTAAACCCGGACTGAACCAGGACTGAACCAGGACTGAACCAGGTCTAAACAAGGTCTAAACCAGGAATGAACCAGGTCTAAACCAGGACTGAAATAGGTCTAAACCAGGACTGAACCAGGACTGAACCAGGACTGAACCAGGACTGAACCAGGACTGAACCAGGTCTAAACCAGGACTGAACCAGGACTAAACCAGGACTGAACCAGGACTGAACCAGGTCTAAACAAGGTCTAAACCAGGACTAAACCAGGTCTAAACCAGGTCTAAACCAGGTCTGAACCAGGACTGAACCAGGACTGAACCAGGACTAAACCAGGTCTAAACCAGGTCTAAACCAGGACTGACCCAGGACTGAACCAGGACTGAACCAGGTCAAAACCAGGACTGAACCAGGACTAAACCAGGACTGAACCACGACTGAACCAGGACTGAACCAGGACTAAACCAGGACTGAACCAGGACTGAACCAGGACTGAACCAGGTCTAAACCAGGACTGAACCAGGACTAAACCAGGACTAAACCAGGTCAAAACCAGGTCTAAACCAGGACTAAACCAGGTCAAAACCAGGTCTAAAACAGGTCTAAACCAGGACTAAACCAGGACTAAACCAGGACTGAACCAGGACTGAACCAGGACTGAACCAGGACTGAACCAGGTCTAAACCAGGACTGAACCAGGACTGAACCAGGACTGAACCAGGACTGAACCAGGTCTAAACCAGGACTGAACCAGGACTCAACCAGGACTGAACCAGGACTGAACCAGGACTGAACCAGGACTGAACCAGGTCTAAACCAGGTCTAAACCAGGTCTAAACCAGGACTAAACCAGGTCTAAACCAGGTCTAAACCAGGTCTAAACCAGGACTGAACCAGGACTGAACCAGGACTAAACCAGGACTGAACCAGGACTGAACCAGGTCTAAACCAGGACTGAACCAGGACTGAACCAGGACTGAACCAGGACTGAACCAGGTCTAAACCAGGACTGAACCAGGACTGAACCAGGACTAAACCAGGACTGAACCAGGACTGAACCAGGACTGAACCAGGACTGAACCAGGTCAAAACCAGGACTGAACCAGGACTGAACCAGGACTGAACCAGGTCTAAACCAGGACTAAACCAGGACTGAACCAGGACTAAACCAGGACTAAACCAGGACTGAACCAGGACTGAACCAGGACTGAACCAGGACTGAACCAGGTCTAAACCAGGACTGAACCAGGACTGAACCAGGACTGAACCAGGACTGAACCAGGACTAAACCAGGACTGAACCAGGACTGAACCAGGACTGAACCAGGACTGAACCAGTACTGAACCAGGTCTAAACCAGGACTGAACCAGGACTGAACCAGGACTGAACCAGGACTGAACCAGGTCTAAACCAGGACTGAACCAGGACTAAACCAGGACTGAACCAGGACTGAACCAGGACTGAACCAGGTCTAAACCAGGACTGAACCAGGTCTAAACCAGGTCTGAACCAGGACTAAACCAGGACTGAACCAGGACTAAACCAGGTCTAAAACCAGGACTGAACCAGGACTGAACCAGGACTAAACCAGGTCTAAACCAGGTCTAAACCAGGTCTAAACCAGGTCAAAACCAGGACTAAACCAGGTCTAAACCAGGACTAAACCAGCTCAAAACCAGCTCAAAACCAGGTCTAAACCAGGTCAAAACCAGAACTAAACCAGGTCTTAACCAGGTCTAAACCAGGTCAAAACCAGGACTAAACCAGGTCTTAACCAGGTCTAAACCAGGTCAAAACCAGGTCTAAAACAGGACTAAATTAGGTCTAAACCAGGTCAAAACCAGGTCTAAACCAGGACTAAACCAGGTCTAAACCAGAACTAAACCAGGTCTAAACCAGGACTAAACCAGGTCTAAACCAGGTCTAAACCAGGTCTGAACCAGGACTGAACCAGGACTAAACCAGGTCTGAACCAGGACTAAACCAGGTCTAAACCAGGTCTAAACCAGACTGAACCAGGACTAAACCATGACTGAACCAGGACTAAACCAGGTCTAAACCAAGACTGAACCAGGACTGAACCAGGACTGAACCAGGACTAAACCAGGACTAAACCAGGACTAAACCAGGTCTAAACCAGGACTAATCCAGAACTAAACCAGGTCTTAACCAGGTCTAAACCAGGTCAAAACAGGACTAAACCAGGTCAAAACCAGGTCTAAACCAGGACTAAACCAGGTCAAAACCAGGTCTAAACCAGGACTAAACCAGGTCTAAACCAGGACTAAACCAGGTCTAAACCAGGTCTAAACCAGGACTGAACCAGGACTAAACCAGGACTGAACCAGGACTGAACCAGGACTAAACCCGGACTGAACCAGGACTGAACCAGGTCTAAACAAGGTCTAAACCAGGAATGAACCAGGTCTAAACCAGGACTGAAATAGGTCTAAACCAGGACTGAACCAGGACTGAACCAGGACTGAACCAGGACTGAACCAGGACTGAACCAGGTCTAAACCAGGACTGAACCAGGACTAAACCAGGACTGAACCAGGACTGAACCAGGTCTAAACCAGGTCTAAACCAGGACTAAACCAGGTCTAAACCAGGTCTAAACCAGGTCTGAACCAGGACTGAACCAGGACTGAACCAGGACTAAACCAGGTCTAAACCAGGTCTAAACCAGGACTGACCCAGGACTGAACCAGGACTGAACCAGGTCTAAACCAGGACTGAACCAGGACTAAACCAGGACTGAACCACGACTGAACCAGGACTGAACCAGGACTAAACCAGGACTGAACCAGGACTGAACCAGGACTGAACCAGGTCTAAACCAGGACTGAACCAGGACTAAACCAGGACTAAACCAGGTCAAAACCAGGTCTAAACCAGGACTCACCCAGGTCTAAACCAGGACTGAACCAGGTCTAAACCAGAACTAAACCAGGACTAAACCAGGACTGAACCAGGACTGAACCAGGACTGAACCAGGACTGAACCAGGTCTAAACCAGGACTGAAATAGGTCTAAACCAGGACTGAACCAGGACTGAACCAGGACTAAACCAGGACTAAACCAGGACTAAACCAGGACTAAACCAGGACTAAACCAGGACTGAACCAGGACTGAACCAGGACTGAACCAGGTCTAAACCAGGTCTAAACCAGGTCTAAACCAGGACTAAACCAGGTCTAAACCAGGACTGAACCAGGTCTAAACCAGGACTGAACCAGGACTGAACCAGGACTGAACCAGGACTGAACCAGGTCTAAACCAGGACTGAACCAGGACTAAACCAGGTCTAAACCAGGACTGAACCAGGACTGAACCAGGACTAAACCAGGTCTAAACCAGGACTGAACCAGGACTGAACCAGGACTGAACCAGGACTGAACCAGGACTAAACCAGGTCTAAACCAGGTCTAAACCGGGTCTAAAACCAGGTCTAAACCAGGTCTAAACCGGGTCTAAAACCAGGTCTAAACCAGGTCTAAACCAGGTCTAAACCAGGTCTAAAACCAGGTCTAAACCAGTTCTAAACCAGGACTAAACCAGGTCTAAAACCAGGTAAAAACCAGCTCAAACCCAGGTCTAAAACCAGGTCAAAACCAGGACTAAACCAGGTCAAAACCAGGTCTAAACCAGGACTAAACCAGGTCAAAACCAGGTCTAAAACAGGACTAAACCAGGTCTAAACCAGGTCTAAAACCAGGTCAAAACCAGGACTAAACCAGGTCAAACCAGGTCTAAACCAGGACTAAACCAACCAGGTCAAAACCAGTTCTAAAACAGGACTAAACCAGGTCTAAACCAGGTCAAAACCAGGTCAAAAACCAGGTCTAAGCCAGGACTAAACCAGGTCTAAACCAGGTCAAAACCAGGTCAAAATCAGGTCTAAACCAGGTCTAGAATAGAACTAAACCAGGTGTAAACCAGGTCTAAACTAGGTCTAAACCAGGTCTAAACCAGGATTAAACCAGGTCAAAACCAGGTTCAAAACCAGGTCTAAACCAGGTCAAACCAGGTCTAAACCAGGTCTAAAACAGGACTAAACCAGGTCTAAACCAGGTCTAAACCAGGACTAAACTAGGTCAATACCAGGTTTAAACCAGGACTAAACCAGGTCTAAACCAGGATTAAACCAGGTCAAAATCAGGTCTAAACCAGGTCTAAAATAGGACTAAACCAGGTCTAAACCAGGTCTAAACCAGGACTAAACTAGGTCTAACCCAGGTCTAAACCAGGTCTAAACCAGGACTGAACCAGGTTTAAACCAGGTCAAAATCAGTTCTAAAACCAGGACTAAAACCAGGACTAAACCAGGCTCGAAACAAGGTCGAAACCAGGTCTAAACCAGGTCTAAACCAGGTCTAAACCAGGTCAAAACCAGGACTAAACCAGGTCTTAACCAGGTCATAACCAGGACTAAACCAGGACCAAACCAGGTCTTAACCAGGTCAAAACCAGGACTAAACCAGGTCTAAACCAGGTCTAAACCAGGTCTAAACCAGAACTAAACCAGGTCAAAACCAGGTCTTTACCTCGACTATACCAGGTCTTAACCAGGTCTAAACCAGGTCTAAACCAGGACTAAACCAGGTCAAAACCAGGTTCAAAACAGGTCTAAACCAGGTCAAAACCAGGACTAAACCAGGTCAAAACCAGGTCTAAACCAGGACTAAACCAGGTCAAAACCAGGTCTAAAACAGGACTAAACCAGGTCTAAACCAGGTCTAAAACAGCTCAAAACCAGGTCTAAACCAGGTCAAAACCAGGACTAAACCAGGTCTTAACCAGGTCTAAACCAGGTCTAAACCAGGACTAAACCAGGTCAAAACCAGGTCTAAAACAGGACTAAACCAGGTCTAAACCAGGTCAAAACCAGGTCTAAACCAGGTCAAAACCAGGTCTAAACCAGGACTAAACCAGGACTAAATCCAGGTCAAAAACCAGGTCTAAACCAGGTCAAAACCAGGTCAAAACCAGGTCAAAACCAGGTATAAGCCAGGACTAAACCAGGTCTAAACGAGGACTAAACCAGGACTAAACTAGGTCAAAACCAGGTCTAAACCAGGTCTAAAACAGGACTAAAATAGGACTAATCAAGGTCTAAAACCAGGTCTAAAACAGGACTCAAACCAGGTCAAAACCAGG
>JAVCWC010000031.1:0-55000 GCA_034769755.1 Odontamblyopus lacepedii
TTACGCCAAAGATTTTTACTTTGATAAGTTCCAAGTCCATTTGTTGAGTTTTGTAACCCTCGGTTGAGTTTAAAATGGAAACGAAAATGTAAAGCTTCAACACAAGTAATCCATTTCAGGCAAAAAATTGTTCATCGCAGAATGATCCAAAAACCAAAAATAATCCGAGTCCGGATAACAAGGGAGGGAAACAGAAAGACCCTACCAGTTCGTAGTTTGTTCTGTCTTAAGCTCGCCACCTCAGAACGAGGAATCAGAGTTCATGGTGTGGTAACACAAAAAACCTGACCTGTGACAAAGGTAAAAAAAAACAATAAATATCACAAGTCAGTTACTCAGCTACTTAGTCGGTTACATTTCATAGTATTATTATTCCTTTTATAACGTAATCATTGCATTGTATTTGAATGAATTAATTAATCCAAAACAAAAATAAAGTTCAGTTGCGCAACACTATATATATTTATAATCTCCATTACCAGCTAAACTACAAGACATGTAATGAATCAATTTCAATGGGTTTGTACCATTAGCATCAGTAAAAGGGGAAAAAAAAGAAATGTCGTTATAGACATAATTAAACAATGTCCGATACAGACCATGCATTATTTTAAACTGCTCTCTTGAGTTTCTAATCTCAAAACAAAACTCAAGAGAGCCGAAAACGTTCAGAGAAGTTGATCGCGGCAACCCGGAAGTTATTATTTTACTTAATTTAGCCGTTTTTGCGCTAGTTAGCAAGCTTTTAACAAATTAATTATATAAAATAAACTCTTGGGTCACTCACCATTGAGTTTGAGAATTTTTAGAAGAATTCAGAATACAGCAAGGGCGGTTCTGTGCAGCCTCTGCCACACGCTACAGTCCACAGCCGGGAGCAGGAAGTGGAGACAGGAAGTGGCTCGGGGCTCTGTCATTTTTATCACACAGCGCCACTTGTGGCGGGTCCAATGGTATTGCAGTGGAGGAGGAGATATTCGCATGCGATTTGGAGACGGGGGTTACAGGTACTTTGAGGATCTGAATATAAATTATAACAAAATTGTTTTGCTTCATATGTATTTAAAATGTAGAACGTAGTAAACAGAAAAAACAATGAATGAATGGATGATTGAACATTTAACTGGTAGTTTAACTGTTTGATCATTATTTGGACAATAATTACAAAATAATTGATGAACAAAAAAAGAAAAAAAATGAATAAATAAAAACATATTCTAGTGTTGTTTTTTAAATCGCTCGCCCGGCTCTTCCCCACCTTGGTAGCTGTGGTCATACTGAACTGGCCCACGGGCCTGGACATCTTTAGCCTGTCCGTCCATGGGAGTGGATCCCTCCTTCACTGTAGTTCTCCCCGAGGTTTCTTCTTTTTCCCAGGACCCTGGGTTTTTTGGAGTTTTTCCTTGCTGAGAAGGAGGGTCTAAGGACAGGGGATGACTGGACAATGTTTCATTTGCTGCTTTACATGAATGTTGTTTATTCCTGTTTTGATATGTCTGTGTGTATGTTTAACTCATCCATATCTTGGAACGCCCTTAGAGGCAACTGTTGTTGCGATTTTGGGCGCTACAAAATAAATTGAATTGAATTAAATGGCCCCGGCGTTCCATCGCTAATATGCTAATTTTAGAATGTGTGTTGTCACGGTTGCGGTGTTCCATCGCTAATATGCTAATTTTAGAATGTGTGTTGTCACGGTTGCGGTGTTCCATGGCTAATATGCTAATTTTAGAATGTGTGTTGTCACGGTTGCATAGAATCGTTGGTAGGTACGTTGGGATGTCCCGTTCCGTTCGTACTAAACCTCACTTCTGATCTGGTCAGCGTACAGCAAGCCACATCTTAACGTCTCTCCTCAGTTTTTCACAAACTGCACGATTTAAAGCCTCCAAAGGTTTAAATCCAACTGTTCCCTCTGAGTCCCACAGGTGAGTGATGGTTTTAAGCACTGGTTTAAACTCTTTTGGAATCGCAGAAAAGTCTGGGTCTCGTCATAGAAGAGTTTTGGTCCCGTTTAGTTGTTTCTTTGAGTACTTTTAATTTTTAGTGTAATTTACAGCTATGAAAAGATGAACTTTGATATTACAGCATATTTTAACACATTCTGACACATACATAGTGAACAAATCACATCAAACTTATGTAAGACGGTTGTTTGAAGCTTGGGGAGATGGGAGTCACCAGCTTTTGTGACAGTAGCTTGGAAAAAAGAGTGGTCCCAAATAACATAAAACATTACACCGGACAAAAGTTAAATGTGATTTTATTGTTTACTTTTGTGGATTTGGGAAATAGACGTATGACAAGTAACTTGAGTGTAACTCCAGGCTGCCTAAACTAAAAGGCAATGATCTGACTAATTCAAACTACAAGACATTTCCATTATTTAAGAGTGTTAAAATTCAAGATATGTTTGCCATATTTGGGCATGTACTATGGAACACTTATCATTAAGTAGTAACAATGGTTGGGTTTGTGATGCAGTGCGTTCAATTCACAGTAGTTATTTTAGTTTACACTGTAGCAAAATGTTCCCATAACTCATTCATAATTTTTGTTTTATCTTCACAGTTCTTCATAAATATCAACTATGGAACCAGGAAATTGGATTCTGGATCCAGACGCCTTCCTGAGCGGGTGGAAGGGTGAGCAGGAGTTTGAACATGTGGAAACTCCTACGCCTCCATCACGCAGCCACAGCCAAGACCCGAGCACACAGGGCCTTGAGGACCATGTCCCTGGAGGACTGTCAGAGGACGCACTAGCTCATTTAATCAGTTTTATCGAAACAGAACTGGCTGCTAGTGGCTTCTTGTCCAATGATGAAATCTCATCACTGGGCTCTCCGGTCGTGCCTCAACAGTCTCTGGAAGAACATACTTCCTTTGACTCTGCGGAGGTTAAGGACAGTTCAGGGACGATCACACGTGGGACAAAAAGACCTGCTTCTGAGCCCACTGAGGCAGGCAGTCCCCAAAGAAAGAAGCTGTGTGAAGACACAACAGCCAATCACAACACGGCTGCTCCTCCCTATGTGCCAGGGCCTACAGTAAGTTAACATTCATAAGCCAGTGATGTATTGTACTTTTTCAATGTTGAACTAAAAAAAAGCCATTTAATGTCTTTTTATTGTATCTCAATTAAAGTGATCTAAATTTTTTTTTACCTTTCAGCCAAATTATAACCCTGTGATCCACTCAAACATGCTGAGCTCCTTGGGGACATTGTAAGTACCAAAGACACTTGTTACCACACTGCTTCTGTCCCATTGCAGTCTGTGCTAATGAAGGTCTTTCTGTTCTTATCTGCAGCCAAGGAAAACAGCTGTACACATGTGTAGCACCGGCCTCTGATCCCTCTGCTATGTCAAGGTAAAGAACAAGACCATTTCTGCATGTAAAAGTTTACATACAATCCTCAGTCCCATGGAAGAACCTAAGCACACAATACACATGTGTTCTCTTGAGAAGTTATTACACAAACTCATATTTCCACAGCAATAACTGTCCTTGTAACATAGAGTCTTGTGTTTGTATCAGGAGGCAGCAGGAGGACAAACCCTACATAAAGAAGCCTCCCAATGCGTTCATGCTCTTCAGGGCTGAGCAGAGGCCCAAGGTGGTGCAGGAGCTCCAAATCACCGACTGTGCAATAGTCAATGTGGTGCTGGGACAGAGGGTGAGTGAACACCAGTCTACAGGAGCATTTATGAAACACACACACGGGCTTGGGTTCAGTCATGGACCGATGGTTATTATACAGTTCACAAATGTAAAGTGTGTTCGGTGAAGAGCAGAAAGCAGAATCCTGTTGAACATGTGTCTTGTTCCTCTGCAGTGGAGAATGCTGTCTGAACAGGAGCAGGCCCCGTACTTCGAACAGGCCCACAGAGAGAGAAGGGCTCACGAGGCCAAGTATCCTGGATGGTCCACCAAGGACAACTGGGTAAGAGCATCACACAACACACGTCTTATACAGGAGAATCAAAGAGATGTGTGATACTGTTCACACACATCTGGGTCATTTCAGTACTTAGAATACACTCACTACTATGTCTCCAACTGTTTGCACCATGTTCACAATAGTCATGCCTCTGTGCCTCTTTCAGGGCAAAAAGACCAAGAAGAGGAAACCAATGGTCTTTCTGTAGCTGCCACCTCTCAGCAGCCTGCGATGTGGCCCACTACAACTCATCCAGTGAGCTTCATCAATCAGCCCATGTACAACCAGCCCATGTACAACCAGGCCTACGGCAATCAGCCCATGTACCACCAGGCCTACGGCAACCAGCCCATGTACAGCCAGGCTCTGCACAACCAGGCCATGTACAGCCATTTCCTGGACAACCAGGCCTCGGAGAGCCAGACTCTGCAGAATCTTCCTGTGGAGACTTTTGTCTTGGAGGGCAATCAGATGAAGGGCATTCTCCTTGAGGCCTTTCTGAAGCAGGCCCATAAAAACGATGTTCAAGTGCAGGTCCTTCAGTCACAGCCCGAGATGTCAGCCCTGGACGACAGGGCCTTGCTCAACCAAGCCCTGAGCTACCAGGCCCCGGACAAACAGGCCACTGAGAACCAGGCTATGAACATCCAGACTCTGAACATCCAGACTCTGCAGGATCTATCCATGGAGACCTTCATGTATGAGGGCCTTCCAATGCAGGGCATTCCTCTGGAGGCCTTCATGAAGCAGGCTTGTGACAATGATGTTCAAGTGCAGGTCGTTCAGTCAGAGTCTGGGACTTCAGCCTCCACAACCCTGAACATTTAGACAGCCCTTTATGCTGTCAGCACAATAAAAATAAACTTTCATTCCAAATAATGCTGTTAGATCATTTCATCAAAGTTAGATCATTTCATCAAAGAGGAAACCAATTCAAATGTCAATGTCTTTACATTTTGACCTCACAATGTGAGTTGGTTATGTAAGTTTAAACAATCAGGACTAACACCTGAGAATGTGATACAATTTCTCACACTGTTAGTGGCATGTTAAAAGAAACTGAGGGGATCATGAATTCAAATGGCAGCTTTTAGCATTTGAACATGGGCGGGTGGTAGAACAGAGTACTATCGCAGATTTGTTTACTTATCTTACACTACATGTCCACCCTGTACTGGGTTCAGTCTGCACCAGTCCCCAAGTGAGACTTAACTCCTCCCACAAGCACATGTCAAATAGCACTGCTAACCTGAACAGAACCTGGAGGACTAAAGGGGAGAGTGAGGGGGGAGGAGGGGGGAATGTATATTTTACATTCAAATCCTCAAAGTAGTTGCCTCTTTGCCTCGTGGACAGCACTGCAAACCCTTGGCCTTTTCTCAATGAGCTTCTGGGTGAAGTTTTCTCAGTTTGAAGTCTCCAGTTCTGTATAAAGTGCCAGTGGAAGTTCTCTTAAAGAAGAGGTTCTCAAACTGTGGGTGAGGGTCCAGAAAGGGGCACAGTGTGTTTAAGTGTAGTACAGTTTGCTTGGCTTATTTTAAGTCTAAATGAATATTAATCACATAGAATGGAGATAGATTTATAAAACACACATATATATGTGTGGGACTTCAGCCTGGGCAACCCTGGACATTTAGACAGCACAATAAAAAATACAGCATTTTATTCCATATTATTCAGTTAGATCATTTTATACAGTCATTCAGTCGTGTGTAAATGCAAAGAGGATCCAATGGTATGGTTATAGTAAAGTAAGGCTTTCAGGTATGTATTTATGTAAGTATGTATGTATGTAGGTCTATGTGTATGTGTATGATGTGTAGGAGAGTGAATGCACATGTATACGTTTGTATAATAGTGTCATTTTGAATTTTGCACACTGTACACTGTTTTCTGTCATTTTTACCACTGTATATTGCTGTCCATCACCGTATATTGTTGTAATCTTGTTGTAAACATTTGTATATTTTAATTTCACTGCTAAGTGCACTGAAACACTACACTTTAAACATCAATAAACTTAAACTATAGTACATTTTGTCCTCATGATGTGTTTAAGTATCAACAATCAGGACCAAAACCTGAGAATAACAACTTTTGTCACACTGTTAACAGTGAGGGAAAGGACAGCTGGGGCAGAGCATGTCCAAACCTGCAGATCCTGTGGGCTGTTCGTGGTTTGCAGTGGTCAGTATCTGTTAGAGGTGGTGCAGCTGAAAAAGCCTGTGATCATTTGAATGCTTGATAACATCAGTACTACATGCACCTAGTTTGCACAGAAATAGCCAAAAGGGACTAGGAACAGTACACAAGACTATTAAAACACCATATACACTAGCAGGGTTTAGTAGCAAAAAAATGTCAGGTGTTTAGTTCCATTTTAACAGACTAGAACAACATACTAGTAATTGACAGTATTATAAGAAAGGTTCGCTTTTTTAATGCTATCACTAAATGTTTTCCTGGAGCCACTGCACATGATATTTTGATCAGACTTCCCGGCTTATTGCACTCACTCCCTTCCTCTGTTGACCGTATTATTGTTCATGTGGGCTGCAATTACACGGCTCGCCGTCACTCACAGTTTACCAAATCAGCATTCTCTGACATCTTCAAGCTTCTACGGAGCTGTGGAAAGTCTATATTTATCAATGGCGTTCTTCCCTCTCTGGCCCGTGGCTCAGAACGTTTTAGCCGACTGATCAACCTAAACACATGGTTAAAGTCTACTTGCAGGGAACATAACTTTGTGTTTATTGACCATTTTGACCTGTTCTGGAACCGCAGCTCCTTTCATAGTTCTGATGGAATCCACCCAAACAGTCTAGGCATCTCAATGTTGTTAACTAGAATGTTAACTAGTAACATTCAGTATGCAGTCCATTCTAGTTGACTGCACCCTCTTCCCCCATCTCAGTCCAACTCTCTATGTGACTACCTCCAATTGCTACCACCCCTTCCATCAGTTCAAAAGTCCTGTATGACCAATTGTAATAAAATTAACTATCCAGATGATTCAGTCATTTTCTCCCCAATCCCTGTCATTACTACTCGACGCCCACCCTCCTCCAACCACAACCCTGTTGGGCGTCATCGTGGTGCCAACCTCTGCCACCTACGCTCTTTCCCCTCTATTGTCACCACCACTCCCTCTCTTTCCTCTCTTACACTGGCTCTGATCAACATTAGATCACTTAACAATAAAACATTCATCCTTAAGGATTTCTTCTGTTCGCACAACTTAGACTTTCTGTTCCTGACTGAAACATGGCTAAAACCAGGCGAGAATATTGCTTTTTCTGAGATACCTCCCTCCAGCTGTTTGTACTTCAGCACACCACGGTCCTCAGGTCGCGGTGGGGGCCTGGCCACTGTGTTCAGAGACAATTTTAGCTGCAAATTAATTAAAATGGACAACTACACAACCTTTGAACTGCAGGGGTTTTTGCTCGATGCCATCTGCCCCATACTGTGCGCCATTGTTTACCGCCCCCCCCAAAGCTACACTGTAAAAAATAAAATGGTTATGTTTACTACTTTCTACATTTGGAGGACATCAAATATATGAAGTAAGATACAGAATATGGATTATGCAGTAAAGAAAAAAAGTTAAATAGCTCTACTAAATATTTTTCGACAAAGCTAAAGGGTGGATATGTAACGATGTACGCTAACTTAAAAGTTTGGGAAGCTAAAACATTAAGGCTGAGTTATACAATGGGATGCATGTGACTGACAGAAAATACCAGATTCGTTATGGGAGCTTGGGGAGAATGAAAACACACAAGAGACAGAAATAAGTTTAACTGAATATATTAAATAAATTGAGAAAGTACAGGGAAAACAAACAAAATAAATAATTGGAATGAATAGTGTGGCAAAAGACCACAAAAAAAAACGTTAGCTCAAGTCCCTTTTCACGTTTTACGTCAAAGATTTTTTACTTTGATAAGTTCCAAGTCCATTTGTTGAGTTTTGTAACCCTCGGTTGAGTTTAAAATGGAAACGAAAATGTAAAGCTTCAACACAAGTAATCCATTTCAGGCAAAAAATTGTTCATCGCAGAATGATCCAAAAACCAAAAATAATCCGAGTCCGGATAACAAGGGAGGGAAACAGAAAGACCCTACCAGTTCGTAGTTTGTTCTGTCTTAAGATCGCCACCTCAGAACGAGGAATCAGAGTTCATGGTGTGGTAACACAAAAAACCTGACCTGTGACAAAAATAAAAAAAACCCAATAAATATCACAAGTCAGTTCCTCAGCTACTTAGTCGGTTACATTTCATAGTATTATTATTCCTTTTATAAAGTAATCATTGCATTGTATTTGAATGAATTAATTAATCCAAATTCAAAACAAAAACAATAAAGTTCAGTTGCGCAACACTATATATATTTATAATCTCCATTACCAGCTAAACTACAAGACATGTAATGAATCAATTTCAATGGGTTTGTACCATTAGCATCAGTAAAAGGAGAAAAAAAAGAAATGTCGTTATAGACATAATTAAACAATGTCCGATACAGACCATGCATTATTTTAAACTGCTCTCTTGAGTTTCTAATCTCAAAACAAAACTCAAGAGAGCCGAAAACGTTCAGAGAAGTTGATCGCGGCAACCCGGAAGTTATTATTTTACTTAATTTAGCCGTTTTTGCGCTAGTTAGCAAGCTTTTAACAAATTAATTATATAAAATAAACTCTTGGGTCACTCACCATTGAGTTTGAGAATTTTTTGAGAAGAATTCAGAATACCGCGGGCGGTTCTGTGCAGCCTCTGCCACACGCTACAGTCCACAGCCGGGAGCAGGAAGTGGAGACAGGAAGTGGCTCGGGGCTCTGTCATTTTTATCACACAGCGCCACTTGTGGCGGGTCCAATGGTATTGCAGTGGAGGAGGAGATATTCGCATGCGATTTGGAGACGGGGGTTACAGGTACTTTGAGGATCTGAATATAAATTATAACAAAATTGTTTTGCTTCATATGTATTTAAAATGTAGAACGTAGTAAACAGAAAAAACAATGAATGAATGGATGATTGAACATTTAACTGGTAGTTTAACTGTTTGATCATTATTTGGACAATAATTACAAAATAATTGATGAACAAAAAAAGAAAAAAAATGAATAAATAAAAACATATTCTAGTGTTGTTTTTTAAATCGCTCGCCCGGCTCTTCCCCACCTTGGTAGCTGTGGTCATACTGAACTGGCCCACGGGCCTGGACATCTTTAGCCTGTCCGTCCATGGGAGTGGATCCCTCCTTCACTGTAGTTCTCCCCGAGGTTTCTTCTTTTTCCCAGGACCCTGGGTTTTTTGGAGTTTTTCCTTGCTGAGAAGGAGGGTCTAAGGACAGGGGATGACTGGACAATGTTTCATTTGCTGCTTTACATGAATGTTGTTTATTCCTGTTTTGATATGTCTGTGTGTATGTTTAACTCATCCATATCTTGGAACGCCCTTAGAGGCAACTGTTGTTGCGATTTTGGGCGCTACAAAATAAATTGAATTGAATTAAATGGCCCCGGCGTTCCATCGCTAATATGCTAATTTTAGAATGTGTGTTGTCACGGTTGCGGTGTTCCATGGCTAATATGCTAATTTTAGAATGTGTGTTGTCACGGTTGCATAGAATCGTTGGTAGGTACGTTGGGATGTCCCGTTCCGTTCGTACTAAACCTCACTTCTGATCTGGTCAGCGTACAGCAAGCCACATCTTAACGTCTCTCCTCAGTTTTTCACAAACTGCACGATTTAAAGCCTCCAAAGGTTTAAATCCAACTGTTCCCTCTGAGTCCCACAGGTGAGTGATGGTTTTAAGCACTGGTTTAAACTCTTTTGGAATCGCAGAAAAGTCTGGGTCTCGTCATAGAAGAGTTTTGGTCCCGTTTAGTTGTTTCTTTGAGTACTTTTAATTTTTAGTGTAATTTACAGCTATGAAAAGATGAACTTTGATATTACAGCATATTTTAACACATTCTGACACATACATAGTGAACAAATCACATCAAACTTATGTAAGACGGTTGTTTGAAGCTTGGGGAGATGGGAGTCACCAGCTTTTGTGACAGTAGCTTGGAAAAAAGAGTGGTCCCAAATAACATAAAACATTACACCGGACAAAAGTTAAATGTGATTTTTTTTTTTACTTTTGTGGATTTGGGAAATAGACGTATGACAAGTAACTTGAGTGTAACTCCAGGCTGCCTAAACTAAAAGGCAATGATCTGACTAATTCAAACTACAAGACATTTCCATTATTTAAGAGTGTTAAAATTCAAGATATGTTTGCCATATTTGGGCATGTACTATGGAACACTTATCATTAAGTAGTAACAATGGTTGGGTTTGTGATGCAGTGCGTTCAATTCACAGTAGTTATTTTAGTTTACACTGTAGCAAAATGTTCCCATAACTCATTCATAATTTTTTGTTTTATCTTCACAGTTCTTCATAAATATCAACTATGGAACCAGGAAATTGGATTCTGGATCCAGACGCCTTCCTGAGCGGGTGGAAGGGTGAGCAGGAGTTTGAACATGTGGAAACTCCTACGCCTCCATCACGCAGCCACAGCCAAGACCCGAGCACACAGGGCCTTGAGGACCATGTCCCTGGAGGACTGTCAGAGGACGCACTAGCTCATTTAATCAGTTTTATCGAAACAGAACTGGCTGCTAGTGGCTTCTTGTCCAATGATGAAATCTCATCACTGGGCTCTCCGGTCGTGCCTCAACAGTCTCTGGAAGAACATACTTCCTTTGACTCTGCGGAGGTTAAGGACAGTTCAGGGACGATCACACGTGGGACAAAAAGACCTGCTTCTGAGCCCACTGAGGCAGGCAGTCCCCAAAGAAAGAAGCTGTGTGAAGACACAACAGCCAATCACAACACGGCTGCTCCTCCCTATGTGCCAGGGCCTACAGTAAGTTAACATTCATAAGCCAGTGATGTATTGTACTTTTTCAATGTTGAACTAAAAAAAAGCCATTTAATGTCTTTTTATTGTATCTCAATTAAAGTGATCTAAAAATTTTTTTACCTTTCAGCCAAATTATAACCCTGTGATCCACTCAAACATGCTGAGCTCCTTGGGGACATTGTAAGTACCAAAGACACTTGTTACCACACTGCTTCTGTCCCATTGCAGTCTGTGCTAATGAAGGTCTTTCTGTTCTTATCTGCAGCCAAGGAAAACAGCTGTACACATGTGTAGCACCGGCCTCTGATCCCTCTGCTATGTCAAGGTAAAGAACAAGACCATTTCTGCATGTAAAAGTTTACATACAATCCTCAGTCCCATGGAAGAACCTAAGCACACAATACACATGTGTTCTCTTGAGAAGTTATTACACAAACTCATATTTCCACAGCAATAACTGTCCTTGTAACATAGAGTCTTGTGTTTGTATCAGGAGGCAGCAGGAGGACAAACCCTACATAAAGAAGCCTCCCAATGCGTTCATGCTCTTCAGGGCTGAGCAGAGGCCCAAGGTGGTGCAGGAGCTCCAAATCACCGACTGTGCAATAGTCAATGTGGTGCTGGGACAGAGGGTGAGTGAACACCAGTCTACAGGAGCATTTATGAAACACACACACGGGCTTGGGTTCAGTCATGGACCGATGGTTATTATACAGTTCACAAATGTAAAGTGTGTTCGGTGAAGAGCAGAAAGCAGAATCCTGTTGAACATGTGTCTTGTTCCTCTGCAGTGGAGAATGCTGTCTGAACAGGAGCAGGCCCCGTACTTCGAACAGGCCCACAGAGAGAGAAGGGCTCACGAGGCCAAGTATCCTGGATGGTCCACCAAGGACAACTGGGTAAGAGCATCACACAACACACGTCTTATACAGGAGAATCAAAGAGATGTGTGATACTGTTCACACACATCTGGGTCATTTCAGTACTTAGAATACACTCACTACTATGTCTCCAACTGTTTGCACCATGTTCACAATAGTCATGCCTCTGTGCCTCTTTCAGGGCAAAAAGACCAAGAAGAGGAAACCAATGGTCTTTCTGTAGCTGCCACCTCTCAGCAGCCTGCGATGTGGCCCACTACAACTCATCCAGTGAGCTTCATCAATCAGCCCATGTACAACCAGCCCATGTACAACCAGGCCTACGGCAATCAGCCCATGTACCACCAGGCCTACGGCAACCAGCCCATGTACAGCCAGGCTCTGCACAACCAGGCCATGTACAGCCATTTCCTGGACAACCAGGCCTCGGAGAGCCAGACTCTGCAGAATCTTCCTGTGGAGACTTTTTGTCTTGGAGGGCAATCAGATGAAGGGCATTCTCCTTGAGGCCTTTCTGAAGCAGGCCCATAAAAACGATGTTCAAGTGCAGGTCCTTCAGTCACAGCCCGAGATGTCAGCCCTGGACGACAGGGCCTTGCTCAACCAAGCCCTGAGCTACCAGGCCCCGGACAAACAGGCCACTGAGAACCAGGCTATGAACATCCAGACTCTGAACATCCAGACTCTGCAGGATCTATCCATGGAGACCTTCATGTATGAGGGCCTTCCAATGCAGGGCATTCCTCTGGAGGCCTTCATGAAGCAGGCTTGTGACAATGATGTTCAAGTGCAGGTCGTTCAGTCAGAGTCTGGGACTTCAGCCTCCACAACCCTGAACATTTAGACAGCCCTTTATGCTGTCAGCACAATAAAAATAAACTTTCATTCCAAATAATGCTGTTAGATCATTTCATCAAAGTTAGATCATTTCATCAAAGAGGAAACCAATTCAAATGTCAATGTCTTTACATTTTGACCTCACAATGTGAGTTGGTTATGTAAGTTTAAACAATCAGGACTAACACCTGAGAATGTGATACAATTTCTCACACTGTTAGTGGCATGTTAAAAGAAACTGAGGGGATCATGAATTCAAATGGCAGCTTTTAGCATTTGAACATGGGCGGGTGGTAGAACAGAGTACTATCGCAGATTTGTTTACTTATCTTACACTACATGTCCACCCTGTACTGGGTTCAGTCTGCACCAGTCCCCAAGTGAGACTTAACTCCTCCCACAAGCACATGTCAAATAGCACTGCTAACCTGAACAGAACCTGGAGGACTAAAGGGGAGAGTGAGGGGGGAGGAGGGGGGAATGTATATTTTACATTCAAATCCTCAAAGTAGTTGCCTCTTTGCCTCGTGGACAGCACTGCAAACCCTTGGCCTTTTCTCAATGAGCTTCTGGGTGAAGTTTTCTCAGTTTGAAGTCTCCAGGTCTGTATAAAGTGCCAGTGGAAGTTCTCTTAAAGAAGAGGTTCTCAAACTGTGGGTGAGGGTCCAGAAAGGGGCACAGTGTGTTTAAGTGTAGTACAGTTTGCTTGGCTTATTTTAAGTCTAAATGAATATTAATCACATAGAATGGAGATAGATTTATAAAACACACATATATATGTGTGGGACTTCAGCCTGGGCAACCCTGGACATTTAGACAGCACAATAAAAAATACAGCATTTTATTCCATATTATTCAGTTAGATCATTTTATACAGTCATTCAGTCGTGTGTAAATGCAAAGAGGATCCAATGGTATGGTTATAGTAAAGTAAGGCTTTCAGGTATGTATTTATGTAAGTATGTATGTATGTAGGTCTATGTGTATGTGTATGATGTGTAGGAGAGTGAATGCACATGTATACGTTTGTATAATAGTGTCATTTTGAATTTTGCACACTGTACACTGTTTTCTGTCATTTTTACCACTGTATATTGCTGTCCATCACCGTATATTGTTGTAATCTTGTTGTAAACATTTGTATATTTTAATTTCACTGCTAAGTGCACTGAAACACTACACTTTAAACATCAATAAACTTAAACTATAGTACATTTTGTCCTCATGATGTGTTTAAGTATCAACAATCAGGACCAAAACCTGAGAATAACAACTTTTGTCACACTGTTAACAGTGAGGGAAAGGACAGCTGGGGCAGAGCATGTCCAAACCTGCAGATCCTGTGGGCTGTTCGTGGTTTGCAGTGGTCAGTATCTGTTAGAGGTGGTGCAGCTGAAAAAGCCTGTGATCATTTGAATGCTTGATAACATCAGTACTACATGCACCTAGTTTGCACAGAAATAGCCAAAAGGGACTAGGAACAGTACACAAGACTATTAAAACACCATATACACTAGCAGGGTTTAGTAGCAAAAAAGTGTCAGGTGATTAGTTCCAATTTAACAGACTAGAACTACATACTTGTAATTGACAGTATTATAAGAAATGTTCTCTTTTATAATGCTATCACTAAATGTTTTCCTGGAGCCACTGCACATGATATTTTGATCAGACTTCCCGGCTTATTGCACTCACTCCCTTCCTCTGTTGACCGTATTATTGTTCATGTGGGCTGCAATTACACGGCTCGCCGTCACTCACAGTTTACCAAATCAGCATTCTCTGACATCTTCAAGCTTCTACGGAGCTGTGGAAAGTCTATATTTATCAATGGCGTTCTTCCCTCTCTGGCCCGTGGCTCAGAACGTTTTAGCCGACTGATCAACCTAAACACATGGTTAAAGTCTACTTGCAGGGAACATAACTTTGTGTTTATTGACCATTTTGACCTGTTCTGGAACCGCAGCTCCTTTCATAGTTCTGATGGAATCCACCCAAACAGTCTAGGCATCTCAATGTTGTTAACTAGAATGTTAACTAGTAACATTCAGTATGCAGTCCATTCTAGTTGACTGCACCCTCTTCCCCATCTCAGTCCAACTCTCTATGTGACTACCTCCAATTGCTACCACCCCTTCCATCAGTTCAAAAGTCCTGTATGACCAATTGTAATAAAATTAACTATCCAGATGATTCAGTCATTTTCTCCCCAATCCCTGTCATTACTACTCGACGCCCACCCTCCTCCAACCACAACCCTGTTGGGCGTCATCGTGGTGCCAACCTCTGCCACCTACGCTCTTTCCCCTCTATTGTCACCACCACTCCCTCTCTTTCCTCTCTTACACTGGCTCTGATCAACATTAGATCACTTAACAATAAAACATTCATCCTTAAGGATTTCTTCTGTTCGCACAACTTAGACTTTCTGTTCCTGACTGAAACATGGCTAAAACCAGGCGAGAATATTGCTTTTTCTGAGATACCTCCCTCCAGCTGTTTGTACTTCAGCACACCACGGTCCTCAGGTCGCGGTGGGGGCCTGGCCACTGTGTTCAGAGACAATTTTAGCTGCAAATTAATTAAAATGGACAACTACACAACCTTTGAACTGCAGGGGTTTTTGCTCGATGCCATCTGCCCCATACTGTGCGCCATTGTTTACCGCCCCCCCCCAAAGCTACACTGTAAAAGATAAAATGGTTATGTTTACTACTTTCTACATTTGGAGGACATCAAATATATGAAGTAAGATACAGAATATGGATTATGCAGTAAAGAAAAAAAGTTAAATAGCTCTACTAAATATTTTTCGACAAAGCTAAAGGGTGGATATGTAACGATGTACGCCAACTTAAAAGTTTGGGAAGCTAAAACATTAAGGCTGAGTTATACAATGGGATGCATGTGACTGACAGAAAATACCAGATTCGTTATGGGAGCTTGGGGAGAATGAAAACACACAAGAGACAGAAATAAGTTTAACTGAATATATTAAATAAATTGAGAAAGTACAGGGAAAACAAACAAAATAAATAATTGGAATGAATAGTGTGGCAAAAGACCACAAAAAAAAAACGTTAGCTCAAGTCCCTTTTCACGTTTTACGTCAAAGATTTTTTACTTTGATAAGTTCCAAGTCCATTTGTTGAGTTTTGTAACCCTCGGTTGAGTTTAAAATGGAAACGAAAATGTAAAGCTTCAACACAAGTAATCCATTTCAGGCAAAAAATTGTTCATCGCAGAATGATCCAAAAACCAAAAATAATCCGAGTCCGGATAACAAGGGAGGGAAACAGAAAGACCCTACCAGTTCGTAGTTTGTTCTGTCTTAAGATCGCCACCTCAGAACGAGGAATCAGAGTTCATGGTGTGGTAACACAAAAAACCTGACCTGTGACAAAGGTAAAAAAAAACAATAAATATCACAAGTCAGTTCCTCAGCTACTTAGTCGGTTACATTTCATAGTATTATTATTCCTTTTATAAAGTAATCATTGCATTGTATTTGAATGAATTAATTAATCCAAATTCAAAACAAAAACAATAAAGTTCAGTTGCGCAACACTATATATATTTATAATCTCCATTACCAGCTAAACTACAAGACATGTAATGAATCAATTTCAATGGGTTTGTACCATTAGCATCAGTAAAAGGAGAAAAAAAAGAAATGTCGTTATAGACATAATTAAACAATGTCCGATACAGACCATGCATTATTTTAAACTGCTCTCTTGAGTTTCTAATCTCAAAACAAAACTCAAGAGAGCCGAAAACGTTCAGAGAAGTTGATCGCGGCAACCCGGAAGTTATTATTTTACTTAATTTAGCCGTTTTTGCGCTAGTTAGCAAGCTTTTAACAAATTAATTATATAAAATAAACTCTTGGGTCACTCACCATTGAGTTTGAGAATTTTTTGAGAAGAATTCAGAATACCGCGGGCGGTTCTGTGCAGCCTCTGCCACGCGCTACAGTCCACAGCCGGGAGCAGGAAGTGGAGACAGGAAGTGGCTCGGGGCTCTGTCATTTTTATCACACAGCGCCACTTGTGGCGGGTCCAATGGTATTGCAGTGGAGGAGGAGATATTTGCATGCGATTTGGAGACGGGGGTTACAGGTACTTTGAGGATCTGAATATAAATTATAACAAAATTGTTTTGCTTCATATGTATTTAAAATGTAGAACGTAGTAAACAGAAAAAACAATGAATGAATGGATGATTGAACATTTAACTGGTAGTTTAACTGTTTGATCATTATTTGGACAATAATTACAAAATAATTGATGAACAAAAAAAGAAAAAAAATGAATAAATAAAAACATATTCTAGTGTTGTTTTTTAAATGGCCCCGGCGTTCCATCGCTAATATGCTAATTTTAGAATGTGTGTTGTCACGGTTGCGGTGTTCCATGGCTAATATGCTAATTTTAGAATGTGTGTTGTCACGGTTGCATAGAATCGTTGGTAGGTACGTTGGGATGTCCCGTTCCGTTCGTACTAAACCTCACTTCTGATCTGGTCAGCGTACAGCAAGCCACATCTTAACGTCTCTCCTCAGTTTTTCACAAACTGCACGATTTAAAGCCTCCAAAGGTTTAAATCCAACTGTTCCCTCTGAGTCCCACAGGTGAGTGATGGTTTTAAGCACTGGTTTAAACTCTTTTGGAATCGCAGAAAAGTCTGGGTCTCGTCATAGAAGAGTTTTGGTCCCGTTTAGTTGTTTCTTTGAGTACTTTTAATTTTTAGTGTAATTTACAGCTATGAAAAGATGAACTTTGATATTACAGCATATTTTAACACATTCTGACACATACATAGTGAACAAATCACATCAAACTTATGTAAGACGGTTGTTTGAAGCTTGGGGAGATGGGAGTCACCAGCTTTTGTGACAGTAGCTTGGAAAAAAGAGTGGTCCCAAATAACATAAAACATTACACCGGACAAAAGTTAAATGTGATTTTTTTTTTTACTTTTGTGGATTTGGGAAATAGACGTATGACAAGTAACTTGAGTGTAACTCCAGGCTGCCTAAACTAAAAGGCAATGATCTGACTAATTCAAACTACAAGACATTTCCATTATTTAAGAGTGTTAAAATTCAAGATATGTTTGCCATATTTGGGCATGTACTATGGAACACTTATCATTAAGTAGTAACAATGGTTGGGTTTGTGATGCAGTGCGTTCAATTCACAGTAGTTATTTTAGTTTACACTGTAGCAAAATGTTCCCATAACTCATTCATAATTTTTGTTTTATCTTCACAGTTCTTCATAAATATCAACTATGGAACCAGGAAATTGGATTCTGGATCCAGACGCCTTCCTGAGCGGGTGGAAGGGTGAGCAGGAGTTTGAACATGTGGAAACTCCTACGCCTCCATCACGCAGCCACAGCCAAGACCCGAGCACACAGGGCCTTGAGGACCATGTCCCTGGAGGACTGTCAGAGGACGCACTAGCTCATTTAATCAGTTTTATCGAAACAGAACTGGCTGCTAGTGGCTTCTTGTCCAATGATGAAATCTCATCACTGGGCTCTCCGGTCGTGCCTCAACAGTCTCTGGAAGAACATACTTCCTTTGACTCTGCGGAGGTTAAGGACAGTTCAGGGACGATCACACGTGGGACAAAAGACCTGCTTCTGAGCCCACTGAGGCAGGCAGTCCCCAAAGAAAGAAGCTGTGTGAAGACACAACAGCCAATCACAACACGGCTGCTCCTCCCTATGTGCCAGGGCCTACAGTAAGTTAACATTCATAAGCCAGTGATGTATTGTACTTTTTCAATGTTGAACTAAAAAAGCCATTTAATGTCTTTTTATTGTATCTCAATTAAAGTGATCTAAATTTTTTTACCTTTCAGCCAAATTATAACCCTGTGATCCACTCAAACATGCTGAGCTCCTTGGGGACATTGTAAGTACCAAAGACACTTGTTACCACACTGCTTCTGTCCCATTGCAGTCTGTGCTAATGAAGGTCTTTCTGTTCTTATCTGCAGCCAAGGAAAACAGCTGTACACATGTGTAGCACCGGCCTCTGATCCCTCTGCTATGTCAAGGTAAAGAACAAGACCATTTCTGCATGTAAAAGTTTACATACAATCCTCAGTCCCATGGAAGAACCTAAGCACACAATACACATGTGTTCTCTTGAGAAGTTATTACACAAACTCATATTTCCACAGCAATAACTGTCCTTGTAACATAGAGTCTTGTGTTTGTATCAGGAGGCAGCAGGAGGACAAACCCTACATAAAGAAGCCTCCCAATGCGTTCATGCTCTTCAGGGCTGAGCAGAGGCCCAAGGTGGTGCAGGAGCTCCAAATCACCGACTGTGCAATAGTCAATGTGGTGCTGGGACAGAGGGTGAGTGAACACCAGTCTACAGGAGCATTTATGAAACACACACACGGGCTTGGGTTCAGTCATGGACCGATGGTTATTATACAGTTCACAAATGTAAAGTGTGTTCGGTGAAGAGCAGAAAGCAGAATCCTGTTGAACATGTGTCTTGTTCCTCTGCAGTGGAGAATGCTGTCTGAACAGGAGCAGGCCCGTGCATTGAACAGGCCCACAGAGAGAGAAGGGCTCACGAGGCCAAGTATCCTGGATGGTCCACCAAGGACAACTGGGTAAGAGCATCACACAACACACGTCTTATACAGGAGAATCAAAGAGATGTGTGATACTGTTCACACACATCTGGGTCATTTCAGTACTTAGAATACACTCACTACTATGTCTCCAACTGTTTGCACCATGTTCACAATAGTCATGCCTCTGTGCCTCTTTCAGGGCAAAAAGACCAAGAAGAGGAAACCAATGGTCTTTCTGTAGCTGCCACCTCTCAGCAGCCTGCGATGTGGCCCACTACAACTCATCCAGTGAGCTTCATCAATCAGCCCATGTACAACCAGCCCATGTACAACCAGGCCTACGGCAATCAGCCCATGTACCACCAGGCCTACGGCAACCAGCCCATGTACAGCCAGGCTCTGCACAACCAGGCCATGTACAGCCATTTCCTGGACAACCAGGCCTCGGAGAGCCAGACTCTGCAGAATCTTCCTGTGGAGACTTTTGTCTTGGAGGGCAATCAGATGAAGGGCATTCTCCTTGAGGCCTTTCTGAAGCAGGCCCATAAAAACGATGTTCAAGTGCAGGTCCTTCAGTCACAGCCCGAGATGTCAGCCCTGGACGACAGGGCCTTGCTCAACCAAGCCCTGAGCTACCAGGCCCCGGACAAACAGGCCACTGAGAACCAGGCTATGAACATCCAGACTCTGAACATCCAGACTCTGCAGGATCTATCCATGGAGACCTTCATGTATGAGGGCCTTCCAATGCAGGGCATTCCTCTGGAGGCCTTCATGAAGCAGGCTTGTGACAATGATGTTCAAGTGCAGGTCGTTCAGTCAGAGTCTGGGACTTCAGCCTCCACAACCCTGAACATTTAGACAGCCCTTTATGCTGTCAGCACAATAAAAATAAACTTTCATTCCAAATAATGCTGTTAGATCATTTCATCAAAGTTAGATCATTTCATCAAAGAGGAAACCAATTCAAATGTCAATGTCTTTACATTTTGACCTCACAATGTGAGTTGGTTATGTAAGTTTAAACAATCAGGACTAACACCTGAGAATGTGATACAATTTCTCACACTGTTAGTGGCATGTTAAAAGAAACTGAGGGGATCATGAATTCAAATGGCAGCTTTTAGCATTTGAACATGGGCGGGTGGTAGAACAGAGTACTATCGCAGATTTGTTTACTTATCTTACACTACATGTCCACCCTGTACTGGGTTCAGTCTGCACCAGTCCCCAAGTGAGACTTAACTCCTCCCACAAGCACATGTCAAATAGCACTGCTAACCTGAACAGAACCTGGAGGACTAAAGGGGAGAGTGAGGGGGGAGGAGGGGGGAATGTATATTTTACATTCAAATCCTCAAAGTAGTTGCCTCTTTGCCTCGTGGACAGCACTGCAAACCCTTGGCCTTTTCTCAATGAGCTTCTGGGTGAAGTTTTCTCAGTTTGAAGTCTCCAGTTCTGTATAAAGTGCCAGTGGAAGTTCTCTTAAAGAAGAGGTTCTCAAACTGTGGGTGAGGGTCCAGAAAGGGGCACAGTGTGTTTAAGTGTAGTACAGTTTGCTTGGCTTATTTTAAGTCTAAATGAATATTAATCACATAGAATGGAGATAGATTTATAAAACACACATATATATGTGTGGGACTTCAGCCTGGGCAACCCTGGACATTTAGACAGCACAATAAAAAATACAGCATTTTATTCCATATTATTCAGTTAGATCATTTTATACAGTCATTCAGTCGTGTGTAAATGCAAAGAGGATCCAATGGTATGGTTATAGTAAAGTAAGGCTTTCAGGTATGTATTTATGTAAGTATGTATGTATGTAGGTCTATGTGTATGTGTATGATGTGTAGGAGAGTGAATGCACATGTATACGTTTGTATAATAGTGTCATTTTGAATTTTGCACACTGTACACTGTTTTCTGTCATTTTTACCACTGTATATTGCTGTCCATCACCGTATATTGTTGTAATCTTGTTGTAAACATTTGTATATTTTAATTTCACTGCTAAGTGCACTGAAACACTACACTTTAAACATCAATAAACTTAAACTATAGTACATTTTGTCCTCATGATGTGTTTAAGTATCAACAATCAGGACCAAAACCTGAGAATAACAACTTTTGTCACACTGTTAACAGTGAGGGAAAGGACAGCTGGGGCAGAGCATGTCCAAACCTGCAGATCCTGTGGGCTGTTCGTGGTTTGCAGTGGTCAGTATCTGTTAGAGGTGGTGCAGCTGAAAAAGCCTGTGATCATTTGAATGCTTGATAACATCAGTACTACATGCACCTAGTTTGCACAGAAATAGCCAAAAGGGACTAGGAACAGTACACAAGACTATTAAAACACCATATACACTAGCAGGGTTTAGTAGCAAAAAAAATGTCAGGTGTTTAGTTCCATTTTAACAGACTAGAACAACATACTAGTAATTGACAGTATTATAAGAAAGGTTCGCTTTTTTAATGCTATCACTAAATGTTTTCCTGGAGCCACTGCACATGATATTTTGATCAGACTTCCCGGCTTATTGCACTCACTCCCTTCCTCTGTTGACCGTATTATTGTTCATGTGGGCTGCAATTACACGGCTCGCCGTCACTCACAGTTTACCAAATCAGCATTCTCTGACATCTTCAAGCTTCTACGGAGCTGTGGAAAGTCTATATTTATCAATGGCGTTCTTCCCTCTCTGGCCCATGGCTCAGAACGTTTTAGCCGACTGATCAACCTAAACACATGGTTAAAGTCTACTTGCAGGGAACATAACTTTGTGTTTATTGACCATTTTGACCTGTTCTGGAACCGCAGCTCCTTTCATAGTTCTGATGGAATCCACCCAAACAGTCTAGGCATCTCAATGTTGTTAACTAGAATGTTAACTAGTAACATTCAGTATGCAGTCCATTCTAGTTGACTGCACCCTCTTCCCCCATCTCAGTCCAACTCTCTATGTGACTACCTCCAATTGCTACCACCCCTTCCATCAGTTCAAAAGTCCTGTATGACCAATTGTAATAAAATTAACTATCCAGATGATTCAGTCATTTTCTCCCCAATCCCTGTCATTACTACTCGACGCCCACCCTCCTCCAACCACAACCCTGTTGGGCGTCATCGTGGTGCCAACCTCTGCCACCTACGCTCTTTCCCCTCTATTGTCACCACCACTCCCTCTCTTTCCTCTCTTACACTGGCTCTGATCAACATTAGATCACTTAACAATAAAACATTCATCCTTAAGGATTTCTTCTGTTCGCACAACTTAGACTTTCTGTTCCTGACTGAAACATGGCTAAAACCAGGCGAGAATATTGCTTTTTCTGAGATACCTCCCTCCAGCTGTTTGTACTTCAGCACACCACGGTCCTCAGGTCGCGGTGGGGGCCTGGCCACTGTGTTCAGAGACAATTTTAGCTGCAAATTAATTAAAATGGACAACTACACAACCTTTGAACTGCAGGGGTTTTTTTTTTTTTTTTTTTCAAACTCTTTTTATTGAACATTTTTGAACTTTAACAACCCAGACAAAGTGCATCAGGAAAATCACAGTAACACAACCAGAGGTATTTGTAATACACGGCTGATGCCCTCGTCCCACCCACCCCTCCCACACCCTTGGGCTAAAAAAAAAAAAAAAAAAAAAAAAAAAGGGATAGAAAGTCGGTCCCACCACCTCAAAAATATTAATGAATTGTTAAGGATTAGTCAGTAAAATAGAGTAAGAGGGATGCAAAGAAAAGGAAGTAAAAGAGAGAGGCTGGGAGGGTAAAACTGCGGTATGAATGACTCAGTGTTCAGTCTTCAAATGGAAGAACCATGGCATGAACAAATTGCAGGAAAGGGTTCCAGGTAGCATAAAACTTTTTGGTTGACCCATTAAGTGAGAACCGGAGTTTCTCAAGTTTGAGATTGTAGAGTACCTCACGGACCCAGTGGACATGCGAAGGGGGGCGGGGAAGCTTCCAATTGAGCAGAAGTAGCCGACGTGCGAGAAGGGTGGAAAAGGCTAGGCCCGCTCATTGACCAGGAATATCCACATCAGGAGAGACACCAAATATTGCCGAAATGGGGTTAGGTGAGACCAGGTGCCCATAAGCCCCAGATAACACACTAAATATGTAGGACCAAAATGCTTAAGCTCAGGCATGACCAGAACATGTGCGTGTGATTGGCTGGAGAGAGCTGGCATCTGCCGATGCATCGCTAATGGAGGGATACATTTTGGCCAATTTTACATTGGTATAATGAATCCTATACACAACTTTGCATTGAATCAGTCTGTGGCGAGAAATGGATGATAGATGGACGAGAGAGGTAGATGTCCATTGCTGCTCTGTAAGCGTGATGTTAAGGTCTTGCTCCCAAGCAGTCTTGGCAAATTTAGATGATGTTGCTGTGGCTGAGCTAATGAGTCTGTACAAAACCGAGATACCCCCATTGAGGGTGGGGTCCACAGAGAGCAGTGATTCCAGTAGAGTTTCTGGGGGGCGATTAGGAAAATGAGGAAACAACTTGACAAAGTCACGGACCTGGAAGAAGCGAACAGATTGCTATTAGGAAGGCCAAATTTCGATGATAATTGATCAAAGGATGAAACCCCATTAGAATAAAGATCTGCTATGGATTTAATCCCTTTTGCGTGCCAAGCCCTGAATGCCATATCAGTTTTAGATGGCTCAAAGCCACAATTACGTGAATACAGATGTCAAGGCAGTAGCACCGACGCAGGCCAAACTGCTTTCTGAGCTGAATCCAGATTTTCAGGAGGTAGAAACAACAGGGTTCTGGGAACGGTGGAAGGGGAAGTTGAGAGCATAAAACTGAACGCAGTGAGAATGGTGATGACTGCCTCCAAGTGTACCCAGCTTGGCAATGAGTCCTCCTCGTCGCTTCATCCAAAACAAAAGTTTCTGTAAATTCGCAGCCCAATAGTAGTGTCTAAATATTGGAAGAGCAAACCACCTCTTTCTTTTGGAGATTGCAAGACTGTCTTCCTAATACGTGCATGCTTGCCACCCCATAGGAAAGCTGAAATGCTCTTATCCAGTCGGTCAAAGAATGATTTGGTTAAAAATCGAAGATGTTGAAATAGATATAAAAATTTAGGAAGAACTACCATCTTCACGAGACTTATACGCCCAGCCAACTAAAAAGGCAAACCGACCACCGGCTAAAGTCATTTCTCCACCCTTTTCCATCAAAGGGCTAAAGTTTTCATGAAACAGGCCAGACAGAGAAAGAGTAATCTGATACCCAAATATCGAAACCACTTGCAGACCGCTTGAAGGGTGCAATAGAAGGAGGAAGTGCTTTGGCAAGATCATTAATAGGAAAAGTTCGCTTGGTAGTTAAGTTTGTAGCCTGAGATCGTACATATACATTCAGAATGTCCAAAATTGCTGGAAACGAACTGATAGGGTCAGAAACATAGAGCAGAAGGTCATTCATGCAGTAAAGCGAGACCTTGTGAACAATATCTAGCCGTTTAATTCCAAGAAATGTTGGATCTGAGCGTAACCACGCTGCCAGAGGTTCTATAACCAGAATGAATAGCAGAGGGGAAAGGGGGCAGCCTTGTCTGGTGCCGCTTGTAAAGAAAATGAAGGAGAAAGAGTATTGTTTGTGCTAACAGATGCCTGAGGTGCACAGTAAAGAAGCCTGACCCAGTCAATGAAAGCCTCGCCCAGTCCAAATCTGGCCAATACCACATAGAGGAAACTCCACTCAACTCTGTCAAGGCTTTTTCCGCCGAGAGACACGACAACTTCCGGGTACCAAAGTGCTAGGTGAATTGATAATGTTGAATAGGCGCCTAGTATTGCAGGAGGACTGCCTGCCGGGCATAAACCCTGTCTGATCCAGGTCTATAATGGAGGGCAGAACGCATTGCAGCCGAGAGGCTAAGACTTTGGATAAAATCTTAAAGTCCACATTTAGAAGTGAGATGGGTCTATAACTACTGCAGAGAAGGGGATCTTTATCTTTTAAGAAGGAGCGAGATTGTAGCATCTGAAAGTGTATCTGGAAGACAACCCAGTGTGAAGGCCTCGTTGTACATGTCCCAAGGAAAGGGCCAAGGAGATTGGGAAAAGCTTTGTAGTATTCTGTGGTAAAGCCATCAGGCCCCGTGATTTGCCACTTTGGAGTGACTTAATTGTTTCCAAAACTTCAGCAGTTGTAATGGTGCACCTAAAGCCACTGCAGAGTCATCCGTAATTTTGGGAAAATGATTTGATCCAAAACTGTATCTGGGGTGTGAGGGGAGTCTGAAGTGTAAAGAACTGAATAGAACTCAGCAAATGTTCGGTTTATGCTGGTTGTCCGTTAGCTGCTTTCCCAGAGGGAGAACGTATTGCTGGTATTAGTCTGGAAGATGCCTCCACCTCGCCTCTGTTGTGAAAGAAGCTTGCCTGCCTTGTCACCCGATTCATAGAAGCGCTGCCTCGATCTGAGGAGCATGGTTCTAGCTTCTGTAACAGAAGCAAGATCAAATTCACTCTGCAGAATGTGCCGTTTTTTAAAGAGGTCAGGGTCCGGATTAATGGAGAGCTGTTGGTCTATATGTTTTATATCATTGAGAAGTGAGTTCACGTGTGCCATCTCTGTTTTTTTCCTGTTAGTAATATAGGAAATGAGTTGGCCTCTAATATACGCTTTAGAGGCTTCCCACAGACAATGCCTCTTGTTCCGGGAGTGTCATTTAATTGAAAAATAGAGCAATCTGTGATTGTAAGAACTCTCTATAAGGCTCCTCCGACAGAAGGACAAAATTGAACCTCCATTGCCTTAATGAATTTAAAGGGGCTAGAAGTGCCAGGTCGAGAGACACTGGTGCATGATCTGATATGGCGATACTGTGATAGTCAGAGGAAACCACTCTAGAGATCAACCTTAGATCTAGAAGGAAAAAGTCTATACGCTGAGTAGGAATGATGAACATGTGAAAAAAGGAGAAGGATTTGGCCCCGGATATTTGTGTCTCCAAGGATCTACAAGACCATACTGTTGGAGAGAGTGTCAGCAAGGTTTTTGTCGCTGTAAGAGTAGCCGCGTATTGGAAGACCTGTCAAGCGATGGGTCCTGGTACCAGGTTAAAGTCACCACCCATAATAATGTAGTGGTTCTGAGCATCTGGAAAGGCCGAGAAGAGTCTGGTTATAAAAGGCTATCATCCCAATTGGGACCATAAACACATATAAACAGACAATGCATATCCTGAAGTGTGCCAGAGACAATCACGATTCATCTACCGCTTGGATCCAGAACTGACTTGTTTAGTACAAAAGGAATTCTTACTTTAATGATAATAGCTGCACTACGAGCTTGGCATTAAAGGAAGAGTGGAAAACATCTCCCACCCAACCCTCTTAAGTCTTGCAACTTCTTTATTTAGCATATGGGTCTCCTGAAGAAAATATACATCACCTTTTAAGACGATTTAAAATGAGTCATTACGCGCCCAGTTTGGTGACATTCCCAACCCCTTCACATTCCAAGAAATGAGTCTTAACGACTCCATCTGTGTTTGACTAAGACATACCTTAGCTTGAACTAAGCTTAACACCAAGAAGGTAGAGAGAGCACAAACAGCTCCCATAGGAAAGAGAAGGGGAATAGATAGAAGAAAAAAAAAAGAATAAAAAAAAAAATTAAAAAAAAAAAAAGGCAAAAAAAAAAAACCCAGAACACTCTCACAATCCTCAAGAGTGAATCCAAGTGTCTGATTGCACAGCGGCGCCTAGGCCGCACGAGAACCTCCCTCTCGACCATCATTGCCAGTTCCCGTCAAAAAAGAACAAAATTAGTAACCAAATCCTGGTCAATAAACCCACATCACATGAGATACAAGTAGACAAATACACGTTAGGAAAAATATATGTATATATGATAAAAAGGCAGCAGCTAAAATACTTTACATATTATACACATATGCAATAAAAAAATTGAAATTTGAATGATAAGAAATAACAAAAAGAATGAAGGTGAAACTATAAAGTAAGTAGCTATACTGTACTGTATATACATATAAAACAAAAAATAGTAATAGTAAAAGAAAATATATATATATATATACATACACACACATAAAATTGAAAATTTAAAAAAAAAAAAAAAAAAAAAAAAAAAAAGATGGGTGCACAACACAGAGGAGAACGAGAAATGTAAAATAAAATAGAAAAAATAAAGATACATACATAGGTAAATAAATTATGTATTAAAAAAAGGGTGAGTATATCCATATGCATATACCTACATACACATAAATACATACACATACACACACATGCATTTACATACATACATACATACAAGCATGTACATACACATACCAATAAAAGGTTGGCATCTTAAACTTAAGATAAAAAAAGGAAGAAAGAAAATAGGATTAAAAAAATAAAAAAAGAGCAGTGTTAGTAATTATAGCAAAAAAAAGCAAGAGTTGGTAAGAAGGTTATATAAATATAAAATATAAACTGAGATGAAATAGAGCAAAATATATATAATTGTAGTAAAATAAAATTGAAAATGCTAACTCTATACACATCGACACAATTCTCAAATATTCTCCATTAAGAGTCAGCTGAGCAGATAAGTAAAGTCTTAGAAGCCCCGCCACAGTAAATGCACAATCTTAAACATTTTCAAAAGATGCCTGCAAATAAAGTTTACCTCTCCAAAGTTTCAGGTCACAATTGAGTTCACTACCAACTCCGCTTACTTCAGACGCCGGGAAATAAAGTCCGTGGCTTCTCCACCGACGCAAAGATGTTTCTCGCACTGCCCCTCAAGCACAACATATAACTTTGCAGGGTACCTCAAAAGCTGGTTTAAAGCCCCGCTCATAGAGCCTCTTCATCACGCCTCGGCATCGGATGCGCTGCTCCAGAACCTCAGGACAGTAATCCTCAAAGATGTGAATGGGAGTGCCCTTGTACTTTAACTTGCCCCGTGAGTCTGCGAAAGCCGCACGCACCACCAGCTCCCGGTCTGGAAACGGTGAAAACATACCAGGAAATGGCGCGTCTTTCCGAAGGCCTCGGCTTTGCTGCTAGCGAGCCGTGGGCCCTGTCCAGCCTGGGGATGATAAAATGTCAGAACCGAAAAATTTCAAACAGCAACTGTGAAATAAAGGTAGTCGGCGGGCCCTTCAATATCCTCGGGTAAACCAACAATACGAATGTTGTTACGGCGTTTCTTCCCTCCAGATCCAGTACCTTAGCCTTTAACTTAACGCTGTCCGTGGTTAGCACAGAGAGCGCGAGCCTGATCTCGCCACTTCAACGCCGGTCGAATCTGCTGCTCTTTCCAGCTGGGCGTTATTCGCTCTGGCGTGGTCGCCAACAGTAGTCTGGACAGCCATCAGTCTACTTTCATATCTGGCGAGGTGTCTTTATTTCGCCAGTAGTTCGGCTTTAGTTTCGGCTAGCTTAGCCGTTAGCACTGCGGTGAAGGCACTGACCCCGGCCGTCTCTTCTTTCTCCTCATCTTTCCTTCCCTTCTTTGACATGGTTACAGTCCGAATTTGCACCCAGTCATCAAACTACACGTGCTGCGGAGTAAGAGTAAACCAACCAGGAGTTTGGCAAAGTTGAAGTAAAAAAAGTTTGGGAGCGCAGACACACGCGTCTACTCCATCCAACAGCCGAGCGGAAGTCCATCGAACTGCAGGGGTTTTTGCTCGATGCCATCTGCCCCATACTGTGCGCCATTGTTTACCGCCCCCCCCAAAGCTACACTGTAAAAAATAAAATGGTTATGTTTACTACTTTCTACATTTGGAGGACATCAAATATATGAAGTAAGATACAGAATATGGATTATGCAGTAAAGAAAAAAAGTTAAATAGCTCTACTAAATATTTTTCGACAAAGCTAAAGGGTGGATATGTAACGATGTACGCCAACTTAAAAGTTTGGGAAGCTAAAACATTAAGGCTGAGTTATACAATGGGATGCATGTGACTGACAGAAAATACCAGATTCGTTATGGGAGCTTGGGGAGAATGAAAACACACAAGAGACAGAAATAAGTTTAACTGAATATATTAAATAAATTGAGAAAGTACAGGGAAAACAAACAAAATAAATAATTGGAATGAAGAGTGTGGCAAAAGACCACAAAAAAAAACGTTAGCTCAAGTCCCTTTTCACGTTTTACGTCAAAGATTTTTTACTTTGATAAGTTCCAAGTCCATTTGTTGAGTTTTGTAACCCTCGGTTGAGTTTAAAATGGAAACGAAAATGTAAAGCTTCAACACAAGTAATCCATTTCAGGCAAAAAATTGTTCATCGCAGAATGATCCAAAAACCAAAAATAATCCGAGTCCGGATAACAAGGGAGGGAAACAGAAAGACCCTACCAGTTCGTAGTTTGTTCTGTCTTAAGCTCGCCACCTCAGAACGAGGAATCAGAGTTCATGGTGTGGTAACACAAAAAACCTGACCTGTGACAAAGGTAAAAAAAAACAATAAATATCACAAGTCAGTTCCTCAGCTACTTAGTCGGTTACATTTCATAGTATTATTATTCCTTTTATAAAGTAATCATTGCATTGTATTTGAATGAATTAATTAATCCAAATTCAAAACAAAAACAATAAAGTTCAGTTGCGCAACACTATATATATTTATAATCTCCATTACCAGCTAAACTACAAGACATGTAATGAATCAATTTCAATGGGTTTGTACCATTAGCATCAGTAAAAGGGGGAAAAAAAGAAATGTCGTTATAGACATAATTAAACAATGTCCGATACAGACCATGCATTATTTTAAACTGCTCTCTTGAGTTTCTAATCTCAAAACAAAACTCAAGAGAGCCGAAAACGTTCAGAGAAGTTGATCGCGGCAACCCGGAAGTTATTATTTTACTTAATTTAGCCGTTTTTGCGCTAGTTAGCAAGCTTTTAACAAATTAATTATATAAAATAAACTCTTGGGTCACTCACCATTGAGTTTGAGAATTTTTTGAGAAGAATTCAGAATACCGCGGGCGGTTCTGTGCAGCCTCTGCCACGCGCTACAGTCCACAGCCGGGAGCAGGAAGTGGAGACAGGAAGTGGCTCGGGGCTCTGTCATTTTTATCACACAGCGCCACTTGTGGCGGGTCCAATGGTATTGCAGTGGAGGAGGAGATATTTGCATGCGATTTGGAGACGGGGGTTACAGGTACTTTGAGGATCTGAATATAAATTATAACAAAATTGTTTTGCTTCATATGTATTTAAAATGTAGAACGTAGTAAACAGAAAAAACAATGAATGAATGGATGATTGAACATTTAACTGGTAGTTTAACTGTTTGATCATTATTTGGACAATAATTACAAAATAATTGATGAACAAAAAAAGAAAAAAAATGAATAAATAAAAACATATTCTGGTGTTGTTTTTTAAATGGCCCCGGCGTTCCATCGCTAATATGCTAATTTTAGAATGTGTGTTGTCACGGTTGCGGCGTTCCATCGCTAATATGCTAATTTCAGAATGTGTGTTGTCACGGTTGCATAGAATCGTTGGTAGGTACGTTGGGATGTCCCGTTCCGTTCGTACTAAACCTCACTTCTGATCTGGTCAGCGTACAGCAAGCCACATCTTAACGTCTCTCCTCAGTTTTTCACAAACTGCACGATTTAAAGCCTCCAAAGGTTTAAATCCAACTGTTCCCTCTGAGTCCCACAGGTGAGTGATGGTTTTAAGCACTGGTTTAAACTCTTTTGGAATCGCAGAAAAGTCTGGGTCTCGTCATAGAAGAGTTTTGGTCCCGTTTAGTTGTTTCTTTGAGTACTTTTAATTTTTAGTGTAATTTACAGCTATGAAAAGATGAACTTTGATATTACAGCATATTTTAACACATTCTGACACATACATAGTGAACAAATCACATCAAACTTATGTAAGACGGTTGTTTGAAGCTTGGGGAGATGGGAGTCACCAGCTTTTGTGACAGTAGCTTGGAAAAAAGAGTGGTCCCAAATAACATAAAACATTACACCGGACAAAAGTTAAATGTGATTTTTTTTTTTACTTTTGTGGATTTGGGAAATAGACGTATGACAAGTAACTTGAGTGTAACTCCAGGCTGCCTAAACTAAAAGGCAATGATCTGACTAATTCAAACTACAAGACATTTCCATTATTTAAGAGTGTTAAAATTCAAGTTATGTTTGCCATATTTGGACATGTACTATGGAATACTTATCATTAAGTAGTAACAATGGTTGGGTTTGTGATGCAGTGCGTTCAATTCACAGTAGTTATTTTAGTTTACACTGTAGCAAAATGTTCCCATAACTCATTAATAATTTTTTGTTTTATCTTCACAGTTCTTCATAAATATCAACTATGGAACCAGGAAATTGGATTCTGGATCCAGACGCCTTCCTGAGCGGGTGGAAGGGTGAGCAGGAGTTTGAACATGTGGAAACTCCTACGCCTCCATCACGCAGCCACAGCCAAGACCCGAGCACACAGGGTCTTGAGGACCATGTCCCTGGAGGACAGTCAGAGGACGCACTAGCTCATTTAATCAGTTTTATCGAAACAGAACTGGCTGCTAGTGGCTTCTTGTCCAATGATGAAATCTCATCACTGGGCTCTCCGGTCGTGCCTCAACAGTCTCTGGAAGAACATACTTCCTTTGACTCTGCGGAGGTTAAGGACAGTTCAGGGACGATCACACGTGGGACAAAAGACCTGCTTCTGAGCCCACTGAGGCAGGCAGTCCCCAAAGAAAGAAGCTGTGTGAAGACACAACAGCCAATCACAACACGGCTGCTCCTCCCTATGTGCCAGGGCCTACAGTAAGTTAACATTCATAAGCCAGTGATGTATTGTACTTTTTCAATGTTGAACTAAAAAAGCCATTTAATGTCTTTTTATTGTATCTCAATTAAAGTGATCTAAATTTTTTTACCTTTCAGCCAAATTATAACCCTGTGATCCACTCAAACATGCTGAGCTCCTTGGGGACATTGTAAGTACCAAAGACACTTGTTACCACACTGCTTCTGTCCCATTGCAGTCTGTGCTAATGAAGGTCTTTCTGTTCTTATCTGCAGCCAAGGAAAACAGCTGTACACATGTGTAGCACCGGCCTCTGATCCCTCTGCTATGTCAAGGTAAAGAACAAGACCATTTCTGCATGTAAAAGTTTACATACAATCCTCAGTCCCATGGAAGAACCTAAGCACACAATACACATGTGTTCTCTTGAGAAGTTATTACACAAACTCATATTTCCACAGCAATAACTGTCCTTGTAACATAGAGTCTTGTGTTTGTATCAGGAGGCAGCAGGAGGACAAACCCTACATAAAGAAGCCTCCCAATGCGTTCATGCTCTTCAGGGCTGAGCAGAGGCCCAAGGTGGTGCAGGAGCTCCAAATCACCGACTGTGCAATAGTCAATGTGGTGCTGGGACAGAGGGTGAGTGAACACCAGTCTACAGGAGCATTTATGAAACACACACACGGGCTTGGGTTCAGTCATGGACCGATGGTTATTATACAGTTCACAAATGTAAAGTGTGTTCGGTGAAGAGCAGAAAGCAGAATCCTGTTGAACATGTGTCTTGTTCCTCTGCAGTGGAGAATGCTGTCTGAACAGGAGCAGGCCCCGTACTTCGAACAGGCCCACAGAGAGAGAAGGGCTCACGAGGCCAAGTATCCTGGATGGTCCACCAAGGACAACTGGGTAAGAGCATCACACAACACACGTCTTATACAGGAGAATCAAAGAGATGTGTGATACTGTTCACACACATCTGGGTCATTTCAGTACTTAGAATACACTCACTACTATGTCTCCACCTGTTTGCACCATGTTCACAATAGTCATGCCTCTGTGCCTCTTTCAGGGCAAAAAGACCAAGAAGAGGAAACCAATGGTCTTTCTGTAGCTGCCACCTCTCAGCAGCCTGCGATGTGGCCCACTACAACTCATCCAGTGAGCTTCGTCAATCAGCCCATGTACAACCAGCCCATGTACAACCAGCCCATGTACAACCAGCCCATGTACCACCAGCCCCTGTACCACCAAGCCCATGGCAACCAGCCCATGCACCACCAGGCCTACGGCAATCAGCCCATGTACCACCAGGCCTACGGCAACCAGCCCATGTACAGCCAGGCTCTGCACAACCAGGCCATGTACAGCCATTTCCTGGACAACCAGGCCTCGGAGAGCCAGACTCTGCAGAATCTTCCTGTGGAGACTTTTGTCTTGGAGGGCAATCAGATGAAGGGCATTCTCCTTGAGGCCTTTCTGAAGCAGGCCCATAAAAACGATGTTCAAGTGCAGGTCCTTCAGCCACAGCCCGAGATGTCAGCCCTGGACGACAGGGCCTTGCTCAACCAAGCCCTGAGCTACCAGGCCCCGGACAAACAGGCCACTGAGAACCAGGCTATGAACATCCAGACTCTGAACATCCAGACTCTGCAGGATCTATCCATGGAGACCTTCATGTATGAGGGCCTTCCAATGCAGGGCATTCCTCTGGAGGCCTTCATGAAGCAGGCTTGTGACAATGATGTTCAAGTGCAGGTCGTTCAGTCAGAGTCTGGGACTTCAGCCTCCACAACCCTGAACATTTAGACAGCCCTTTATGCTGTCAGCACAATAAAAATAAACTTTCATTCCAAATAATGCTGTTAGATCATTTCATCAAAGTTAGATAATTTCATCAAAGAGGAAACCAATTCAAATGTCAATGTCTTTACATTTTGACCTCACAATGTGAGTTGGTTATGTAAGTTTAAACAATCAGGACTAACACCTGAGAATGTGATACAATTTCTCACACTGTTAGTGGCATGTTAAAAGAAACTGAGGGGATCATGAATTCAAATGGCAGCTTTTAGCATTTGAACATGGGCGGGTGGTAGAACAGAGTACTATCGCAGATTTGTTTACTTATCTTACACTACATGTCCACCCTGTACTGGGTTCAGTCTGCACCAGTCCCCAAGTGAGACTTAACTCCTCCCACAAGCACATGTCAAATAGCACTGCTAACCTGAACAGAACCTGGAGGACTAAAGGGGAGAGTGAGGGGGGAGGAGGGGGGAATGTATATTTTACATTCAAATCCTCAAAGTAGTTGCCTCTTTGCCTCGTGGACAGCACTGCAAACCCTTGGCCTTTTCTCAATGAGCTTCTGGGTGAAGTTTTCTCAGTTTGAAGTCTCCAGTTCTGTATAAAGTGCCAGTGGAAGTTCTCTTAAAGAAGAGGTTCTCAAACTGTGGGTGAGGGTCCAGAAAGGGGCACAGTGTGTTTAAGTGTAGTACAGTTTGCTTGGCTTATTTTAAGTCTAAATGAATATTAATCACATAGAATGGAGATAGATTTATAAAACACACATACCGTAAATTCTGGACGACAGAGCGCACCCTATTAAGAGCCGCATGCTCAGATTTATGAAGAAAAATCAATTTTGTAATTATATGAGCCGCACCATATTATAAACCGCTGGCCAAAGACTAGGCGGGGGGTTCGCTTCGCGCCCCGCCGCCTGGAGCGTCCTCCGGGATGGGTCATGGACGCGTCCCCGCTGAACTCTGGGGACGGACTCGCTCACTGGTGACACTTGGGACACACACGCGCCACAGGCACTTACACACCTTCACACACTTGGGACACACACATGCGACATGCACATACACACCTTGGCGCTCTGGGAATAAACCACGGTAGCGATCGCTTTAGCCTTCAGTCTGATTTGTACAGTGCGGCCGCGTGCTCTTTGCGTGTTAACCCAGTCCTCCAGAAAGTTTTCAAGCTCAGGCTATCTGCTACGGTTACCTCTGAAAGCTCTGGTTGTCTTTTTACACTGGCTCAGTTCTTCTTGCTGGAGCCTCCACCTTCGCACTATCTACTCGTTTATGCCAATTTTACGGGCAGCAGCTCGATTTCCTTCTTTAACTGAGTGATCGCTTTTAGTTTAAAAGCTGCATCATATGCTTTTTGTCTGGTATTCTCCATGTTGATGAGGGTTAGCAGAAAGACTGAAATAAGGAAGTTGTGATTAATCATACAATTTCATTGGACCTCAGTGAACTACTTATTCATTTTATTGGTCCATGTTTTTCCCGCGATGAAAAAAAAAATAAAAAAGCCGCTTCATATTACACGCCGCAGTGTTGAAAGTGTAGAAAAAAAGTAGCGGCTTGTGATCCGGAATTTACGGTATATATGTGTGGGACTTCAGCCTGGGCAACCCTGGACATTTAGACAGCACAATAAAAAATACAGCATTTTATTCCATATTATTCAGTTAGATCATTTTATACAGTCATTCAGTCGTGTGTAAATGCAAAGAGGATCCAATGGTATGGTTATAGTAAAGTAAGGCTTTCAGGTATGTATTTATGTAAGTATGTATGTATGTAGGTCTATGTGTATGTGTATGATGTGTAGGAGAGTGAATGCACATGTATACGTTTGTATAATAGTGTCATTTTGAATTTTGCACACTGTACACTGTTTTCTGTCATTTTTACCACTGTATATTGCTGTCCATCACCGTATATTGTTGTAATCTTGTTGTAAACATTTGTATATTTTAATTTCACTGCTAAGTGCACTGAAACACTACACTTTAAACATCAATAAACTTAAACTATAGTACATTTTGTCCTCATGATGTGTTTAAGTATCAACAATCAGGACCAAAACCTGAGAATAACAACTTTTGTCACACTGTTAACAGTGAGGGAAAGGACAGCTGGGGCAGAGCATGTCCAAACCTGCAGCTCCTGTGGGCTGTTCGTGGTTTGCAGTGGTCAGTATCTGTTAGAGGTGGTGCAGCTGAAAAAGCCTGTGATCATTTGAATGCTTGATAACATCAGTACTACATGCACCTAGTTTGCACAGAAATAGCCAAAAGGGACTAGGAACAGTACACAAGACTATTAAAACACCATATACACTAGCAGGGTTTAGTAGCAAAAAAATGTCAGGTGTTTAGTTCCATTTTAACAGACTAGAACAACATACTAGTAATTGACAGTATTATAAGAAAGGTTCGCTTTTTTAATGCTATCACTAAATGTTTTCCTGGAGCCACTGCACATGATATTTTGATCAGACTTCCCGGCTTATTGCACTCACTCCCTTCCTCTGTTGACCGTATTATTGTTCATGTGGGCTGCAATTACACGGCTCGCCGTCACTCACAGTTTACCAAATCAGCATTCTCTGACATCTTCAAGCTTCTACGGAGCTGTGGAAAGTCTATATTTATCAATGGCGTTCTTCCCTCTCTGGCCCGTGGCTCAGAACGTTTTAGCCCACTGATCAGCCTAAACACATGGTTAAAGTCTACTTGCAGGGAACATAACTTTGTGTTTATTGACCATTTTGACCTGTTCTGGAACCACAGCTCCTTTTATAGTTCTGATGGAATCCACCCAAACAGTCTAGGCATCTCAATGTTGTTAACTAGAATGTTAACTGGACTTCCGGTTATGGCGTAGTAGTGTACAGACGCACACGCGGATGGCTCTCGGCTAAAACCCTAAAACGAATGCCTTAAACTTGACCGACGGCTGTTTTTACTCCACACGCACTCAACTTACGAACATTTACTAACATCATGTCACCCAAAAGCGCCAAAACAAGCCAACAGACTGGAAAACCAACATCACCGGCTACAACAAACAACGGAGCTAACATGAGCACGGTAGCTAACGCCGGCAATGTAACGCAACGAGCCCCTGATGAAGCCGCAAGGGAGGCGACGACAAACAGCGATATCCTTAAGGCTATCTGCTTATTGAGGGGAGACACGGAGAAACAGTCTGCAGACCTGCTAGACGCTATTAATGGGATAAAAGGAGATATACAATCGCTTATACGCAGACTCGATGAGGCGGAGGGACATATATCAAGTACCGAAGACAACGTAACCACTCTTCAAGAGAAAGTTGAGCGACTTGAGCAGACAGTAAAAATCCTAAGCAGCAAAGTAAATGACCATGAGGACAGAAACAGACGCTCGAACCTGAGGTTGGTGGGGCTACCCGAGAGAGCTGAGGGCGCAGATATGTGTGTGTTTCTGGAGAAGTGGCTAAAAGCGGCGCTGGGTGACTGTTTTACCTGGCCGCCCGTCATCCCGAGAGCGCACAGGATCGGTCCTCCAAATCCGAACTCCGAAACACCGAGAGTGGTCATCATGAAGTTTCTGAACTACCGAGACCGAGAGTCCACCCTGAGAGCAGCCAGGAAACTAAAGAAAGTTTATTACGAAGATCACCGAGTCAGCTTCTTTCCGGATCTTTCCTCCGAGACCCGTCAAATGCAGCGGCGTTTCGATGGAGTAAAAGTCCGACTTCGAACCCTGAATATCCGCTACGGTATGCTGTATCCTGCTCATCTGATCATCACACACAACGACAGACGCATGATCTTCAAATCGGCTACGGAGGCTGAAGACTACATCAGGAAAATAACTCCACGCTCACCGTCCGACAACGAGGTCTAATGTTTTTGTTTTTTATACGCCATATGGTGAAAAGGACTACCTCGGTGGACAGTATAGTAAGTGAACTGGTTGTTTAATATTACTATTAAGTAATGAAACTACATTGTTTCACTATTTACGATGAGTGCATATATACTGATGCTATAGGTTTCTTGTTATTTCATTTTATACTTTTCATTTTATTAATTTATTAAATCTTAGTTATTATTATTGGCAATGATAATAGTGATTATATATGTGTATATATGTATATATGTATGTATATATATGCGTGTATATATGTGTGTATGTATGTATATGTATATGTATATATATATATATGTGCGTATGTATGTGTGTGTGTATGTATGTGTGTGTATATGTATATATATATATGTTCTATAATTTATCTAACCATTATTATTACTATAATTTACTAATCTATAATTATTGTTATTATATTTTTATTTATTTATTATTATTCTTTAAATATTTTTATTATAATATTATTATTATTATTATTATCATTATTATTATTAATATTTTATTATTATTATTATTACTTTATTTTACTATAATTATTATCATTATTACATTTTATTTTATTTATTTTTATTTATTTTTTCTAAAAATATATAGAGGTCCTTTCTTTCTCGCCAAGGAGCACACGTGGTAGGAGGTTAGTTACGAGTATGCAGTTAAACGTTACCCACGAAGTGGACGGAACGTTCTATATAACCAAAGTTCATAGCTTAAAGGGGTTCAAGGTCACATTTCGTTTGGGGAAATGTGAGGGAGGGTTTATGTTGGGGGTAACTCACAATGGTTTACTACTCATGTCTAAAGTTATTCTGAACAGAATGATGGTGAAAAGGGCTTGCTCTAATTTGACAGATTTTTTTAATATATGCCTAACAGTAATATAAATATATCCAGCTGGAATGTTAGAGGTCTGAATAAAATTGTCAAACTAAAACAGGTACTGGGAAGAATTAAGCAGATGAAAAGCACAGTTTGTTTTCTACAGGAAACACATTTATTAGAAAAGGATATGAATAGGATCAGATCTAGGTGGCCTGGGCAGATATTCTTTTCTAGTTTTACATCCCATGGGGGTCATAATTTTGATCCATAAATCAATTCCTTTTCTATTAAGAGATAAATACATAGATCCAACAGGGAGATTTATTATCCTTAGTGGTACTATAGTTTCTACATTGGTTAATTTGGTTTGTTTGTACGCCCCTAATGGAGATGATCCGGCATTTTATCAGCATCTTTTTCTAACTATGTCATCTTACAATGGCTACTATATAATTGGGGGCGATTTTAATTGTGTGATCAACCCTGCAGTGGACAGATCAAATAGCTCTGATGGTTCCCATAGACAAGCTCAGAAAACCATAGGAAAATTTCTCAAGGACCTTAACTTAGTTGAAATCTGGAGACAACTCTATCCCAATAAGACAGAATACTCCTGTTTTTCAAGTACTCATAAAACCTATTCTCGTATCGATTTCTTTTTGATTTCATCTGGTCTTTTGTCTGCCGTCCAGGACTGTCGATATGACCCTATAGTTCTCTCTGATCACGCTCCAGTTGTTTTATCCATTCAGTTTCCAAATTTCAATCCATCTCCACGTCCATTTAAATTTCAAGCAAGTTGGCTAAAATCTGTGGAATTTGAAGAATTTATTGAGGGAAGAATAACAGAGTATTTTTCTTTCAATACAAATCAAACCAGTGCATCAATCAAATGGGAAGCCTTTAAGGCTTATATACGGGGGGAAATAATAAGCTTTACCAGGCAAAAATCAAAAGCTCATTTGAATAAATTGAGGAATATTGAGAAACAAATAAAGGACTTGCAGGAGCAACTGTATCACTATAATGATCCAGAAAAGCAAAAATGTCTTCTCCTTCTAAATTCTGAATATAATGAGCTCAGTACAAATAAGATTGCGACACAACTTATGTGGCTGAAACAATCATACTATGATCAAGGGGAAAAATCTGGGAGGCTCCTGGCCTGGAGACTTAAAACAATTCAAACAAATAGGGCCATAAATTCAATCGTCCTCGACAGTGGGGAGAATCTTATTGATCCAGTGAACATAAACAATGCCTTTGCTGAATATTATGAAAAACTATATAAATCTGAATATCCAGAAAATTCAAATATTCAAGACAATTTCCTGGACCAGCTTCAGTTCCCTACACTGTCTGAGGAGTTAAAAAATTACCTTGATAAGGAGTTAAGCATTGAAGAACTCAAAGAAGCACTTAGACATATGAATACTGGTAAAGCTCCAGGGCCAGATGGCCTTCCAATTGAAATTTATAAAAGATTTTCGGATAAACTGCTACCCCACCTTCTCAAAATGTTTAATGAATCCTACGAGAGTGGCATCCTACCACTATCTCTAAGACAGGCAGCCATATCGGTCATTTTGAAACCAGGTAAAGATGCAACAGAAATGGGCTCATACCGTCCCATATCTTTGATGTCCTGTGACACAAAAATACTTTGTAAGGCCCTAGCCCGGAGGATTGAAACACACATTCCTAAACTAATTCAAAATGATCAAAACGGATTTACTCTTGGTCGTCAGGCTTTTCACAATATAAGGCGATTAATGAATATACTATATAAAAGACAAAATGCCAAAGACCACGCCTTTCTGTCATTAGATGCTGAAAAGGCCTTTGACAGAATAGAGTGGAAATACCTTTTTCAGACCCTAAGTAGATTTGGCCTAGGAGAAATTTATCTAAAATGGATTCAGTTACTATATACAAAACCAACAGCCACAGTTGTAACAAATAACCAGGTGTCAAAACATATAGATCTTTGTAGATCAACCAGGCAGGGATGCCCGTTAAGCCCTCTTCTATTTCTTTTTGCCATAGAGCCACTTGCAATAGCTGTACGCAGCTCACCGGATATCAATGGGATTAAAATAGGAGGGATGGAACACAGGATATCTCTTTTTGCTGATGATATAGTTCTGTTTTTAACTGATCTGGAGAAGTCGCTACAAGCAGTGAACAAAATACTGGAAATCTTTGGAACATTTTCGGGATATAAGGTCAACCAAAAGAAAAGCTCCTTGTTATTGCTGAACAGAAATGACCCACCCATTCAAACACAATTTACAAACACACATGAAGGTTTTATCTACTTGGGTATTAAAATTGTTCCTGATATAAACCAAATTGTCTCAGTAAATTATGATCCCTTACTACAAAAAGTGTTTGAGTCACTGGAGAGATGGGGTGGGATGCCGGTCTCAATGATAGGTTGCATTAACATTATTAAAATGTCTATCCTTCCAAAATTTCTTTATCTTTTTCAATCCATTCCCTTGAAAATCCCTGCACATTTCTTCTCCTCCATTACTAAAAATTTTACTAAATTCATATGGAACAATAGGCGACCCAGGTTGCGATTGACCCTTCTCTATTTACCTTATGAAAGAGGTGGGCTTAGATTACCAAACATCAAATTATATTATTGGGCAGCCCAATTAAGTGCAGCTAATTGTTACTTTTCTAAAACTGATATTCCATCTTGGGTGCATATTGAAAATTATGGATTAGACCTACCTTTAACATCTTATATCTACTCAGCTGAAACTAAACAATTGTTGAAAAACACAAAAAACCCCTTTCTTTGTAATACGATCTCAATTTGGCATCAATCACACAGTGCATTAAATGAAGAATCTAAACTCTCCTGCTTGTCACCAATTTGGGGAAACCATAAATTTAAACCAGGGAGGGCAGACATCGGGTTCAAATTATGGCTGAACAGAGGTTTAGGGGAAATAAAAGATCTGTACAATGATGGAGTATTAATGTCTTTTGAGCAACTGATAAAGAAATTTAGCTTACCTAAAAAACTTTTTTTTTAAAAATATCTGCAGGTTAGAAGCTTTATAACCACCCACCTAAAATCAACTACAGAGCCCCCACTTTCTACTATAGAAAATATATGTGTTAACCATCACCAAAACAGAGGCCACCTTTCCAAATTTTATAATATGTTACTTTTATCCTCTAAAGAAGACAGTCTTTCGTATCTGCAGTCCTGGAGGGCAGACTTGGAAACTGATATTTCGGCTGATGAATGGAGTAAATCCTGCTTACTGGCACAAAAACAATCAATCAATACCAGATTCAGATTGCTGCAATACAAATGGCTTTTTAGGACTTATATTACACCTGTTAAACTTCACCACTTTAATCCAAATATTCCTGATCATTGTGTAAAATGTGGAAAGGAAAAGGGGACGCTCCTCCATTGTATGTGGAAGTGTGAAGAACTACAAATATTCTGGAAGGAGGTCACTACTATGGTTTCAGATATGGTTGAGTGTGAGATGCCTTTGGACTGTAAACTCTGTTTATTACACATCTTCCCCAAAAGCTTCAGGATTAATTCAAATAAAAAGAAACTGGTAACTTTTTGTTTACTACAGGCCAAACATGTTATTGCCATTAATTGGAAGGAAATGGAAAGACCCAAAATAAACCAATGGATTAAACTAATGTCCAGCAACTTGGCACTAGAGAAGCTGAGCTACATATCTAAAGGGAAACTTGAGGACTTTAAAGACATTTGGTTGCCCTTTTTGCGTATTGTGAAGAACTTTGACATGTAAAGATCCCGACTTTAGTTGTGTGAGCCGTTTTTTCTTTTTGTTCGGTTTTCTTCTTTATTTTTTTATTTATTAATTTTTTTTTCTGGGGTGGGGGGAGGGTCTTGATTTATGTGAATGTGTTGTTTGTATTTAATTTAATGTCTCAATATATAAAAGCTCAATAAAAACATTTGTGAAAAAAAAAACTAGAATGTTAACTAGTAACATTCAGTATGCAGTCCATTCTAGTTGACTGCACCCTCTTCCCCCATCTCAGTCCAACTCTCTATGTGACTACCTCCAATTGCTACCACCCCTTCCATCAGTTCAAAAGTCCTGTATGACCAATTGTAATAAAATTAACTATCCAGATGATTCAGTCATTTTCTCCCCAATCCCTGTCATTACTACTCGACGCCCACCCTCCTCCAACCACAACCCTGTTGGGCGTCATCGTGGTGCCAACCTCTGCCACCTACGCTCTTTCCCCTCTATTGTCACCACCACTCCCTCTCTTTCCTCTCTTACACTGGCTCTGATCAACATTAGATCACTTAACAATAAAACATTCATCCTTAAGGATTTCTTCTGTTCGCACAACTTAGACTTTCTGTTCCTGACTGAAACATGGCTAAAACCAGGTGAGAATACTGCTTTTTCTGAGATACCTCCCTCCAGCTGTTTGTACTTCAGCACACCACGGTCCTCAGGTCGCGGTGGGGGCCTGGCCACTGTGTTCAGAGACAATTTTAGCTGCAAATTAATTAAAATGGACAACTACACAACCTTTGAACTGCAGGGGTTTTTGCTCGATGCCATCTGCCCCATACTGTGCGCCATTGTTTACCGCCCCCCCAAACCTACACTGTAAAACCCGACAAGTTAGGACTACTCAAAAAAATTGATGAAACTGATTGCGTAAAAATTTTTTAGTACAAAACTCTTGTTTTTGAGTTAACAAACTGTCTTTCTGTTGGGGAATTTTACACAAACAGCGTAGAATTAACAGTTGTTATCAAAATAAACCTCCAACCAATTGTGGATTAAATCACCAAGGTTCAGAAGAAATAGCCTGAGACAAGTCTTTGGATTTTACGTGCACGGGAGAGACGTGGCGCTCGCTACAGCTCGTCCCACGCCAGTACTCTGCTGGGTACTGGTACTCTCTCTCCGACCACCGTCTCTCCGTGCCTTTTATTCACAATATGAGTCATCAAAATATTTACATATCTCCATGATTACACATTACTAATGCAGGGCGTGTTTCACAATCTGGTCAGCACAAAACATTTTTTACTTCGATAGCATTATCGTTACATTTTGATAAATCGAGATACAACATTAAATCTTATCACATTTCCCCCGTTTATCAAAATCACATCGCTTTCTTCTCAACTACTCAACCCCCCACTGGAATGGTTTTAGTTGGCAGCGTCATTCGCGAGTGAGAGCAAAGTATTACCGGTGACCGGGGTCATCATCAGGTAGGTCATCGTCATCGTCCAGGACCAGGAGACGGACCAGCTCATGCATTAAAGCCTGCTTTAATGCATGGTGCTATGGCACAGTCAATGACCCGCTGGATTAGGGCTCTTAAACAGGGGATGCAGCAACACCCCAGAAGGATTAGCAACGGCCATTATTAACCAATTGTTCTGATCACCAGATATACCGGTACTCCATTTGAACCATGAGTCCGAAGGGCTTAATTCTGTCGACTTAAACACTGTGATATTCTGGGTGCCTCTCCCCACGGAAGCGTAAGATGCGGTATTGTTTTCAGGCTTTGGGTCTTTACATACTATGATGTCTACGAACGGGTCATATTTGGGGCCTGGTTTGTACACGTATAGTCGTAGAAGCGTACAATTTGTGGTGTTGGCTTCACCGGTCATATTCACTGTGATTATCACGTGTGTGGAGTCTTGAGACATTACGACCTGCTTTGCCCATTTCTGTGCAAGGGGTGTGGTCGGATGGGGAGTCCAGTCATTTCTAGATACGGCAAAGGCGTTTCCCCAACTAGTATCTAATTGTCCAACCATTAAATAATAACTGTAATATGTAGGGTACCCCGCCAACTGTGCTAGTGTAGTACCCCTATACTTGGGTTCTGTGAATGGTATTTTAAACGACACAGTATCGTTCACCTGCACGCATAACTGTACCAGAGACACGTGGCTTGTCGCATTGGAGCACCTCGGGGCTCGTGCAATTGTAGATTGCGACGTGCTCGTGGCTCCGGTTGCTGTGAGGAGCGCAACAATGGTGAGGGCAAGTAGAGTGTTCATCGTGGCGGCGCCTAGGTGTAACCTATCAGAACGCCGTTGTTGTCTCACAAAGCGGTGCCCAGCCTTCTGCTGTAAGAACACCGTTGATGTCTCAGCTATACCAGTGAAGTCCTGCGTCTAGGAGGTCTAGAAGTCCTGCGCCTAGGAGGTCTCAGCCAGGTCCGCCAATGTGCGGAGTTTGCAGTGTGAGAGATGAATCCACGTTGCCTTCCCCTCGACTTTAACTGCGGTGGGTGTGGGTATCAGTACGCGATAGGGCCCTTCCCATCGAGGACTGTTCCAGCTTTTCCTCTTCAGTACTTTGAGGAAAACGCTGTCTCCCGGCACCACCTGTTTATCCTGTAGAGATAAGGGTGCTTCTGGCAGTTCATTGTTCTCTTTACATTCCCTTGTAAGCAATGTCTTTCTCATATAGTCTGCCAAAGTCTTGTCTGAGTCGGGTGTGTCTTTGGTTATAAGCTGTAAGTCTGGTATGGTGTATTGTCGACCATATAACACTTCAAATGGTGTCAGTCCATGTTCCTTGGTTGGTAGTATGTGCATGCTGAGCGTTACTAACGGGATACAGTCTGGCCATGGCCATCCTGTCTCTTTGGAGGCCTTTGTCAATTTGTTCTTAATGGTCCCATTAGTCCGTTCTACTAGTCCTGCTGACTGTGGATGGTATGCACAATGTCTTCTCAAGTCCATTTTGAACAGTTCCCCAATTCTGTCTATTACTTCATTTACAAAGTGCGTCCCGTTGTCTGATCTTATAACTCTTGGAATTCCATGGGTCGGAATTATAGTTTTGCATAATGCTTTGGCAACAGTCAATGCGTCTGGTTTGGCAGTTGGAAATAGTTCTACCCATTTGGAGTATGCATCAATGATCACTAGGCAATATTCTACTCCCTTTGCTTTGGAGAGTTGGATGTAGTCCATGTGTATTGTGTGGAATGGATGCTCTGGTTCCGGGAAGGCGCCTCTTTTAGGTCTTAATTGGCCTTGTGGGTTGTTTTTTATACATGTGATGCATTGCTTACAAAAATTTTTGGAGTAAGTATTAAATCCATGTGTATTGTAATGTCTGTTTACTATATCCACCATCCCCCCTGTTGACACATGGCAAGGCCCATGTGCCAATTTTGCAGCCCATGCATGCAGGGATTTTGGTAGCCATGGTTTGTCGTCTGGTCCTGTGTAAATGTCATTTACAAGGTGTGCACCTTTCCGGAGCCACAGCTTCTTTTCTGCTAGCGTAGCTTTGTTTTGGTATGTTGCCAGGATGTTCATTTCCTCTTTTACTGTCACCTGCTCTTGAGCGTGTGCATGCGTGTGTGTTTTCTGTCCTTCTGCAGCTTGTTTCGCAGCCTTGTCGGCTAACCTGTTTCCGTTTGATACTGCGTCTGTGCCTGTGGTGTGTGCTTCGCATTTGCATACTGCTATGTGTGAGGGCAAAAGCATAGCTAATAGTAAGTCTTGTAATAGATTGGCATGCATGACTGGCTTTCCTGTGGAAGTTTTAAAACCACGGTGTTTCCATTGTTGGCAAAATATGTGTACGGTTCCGTATGCATATTGGCTGTCCGTGTATATTGTTACTGCTTTACCTGCATATAATTTACATGCCTCTGTTAGTGCCACTAATTCTGCTGCTTGTGCAGAGAGGTTAGATGGTAATTTGCCTTGTTTTAACACTTTATGTTCTGTTGTGACTGCATATCTGACTTGATTTTCGCCCATTTCACTCTTTTTTGCCGACCCATCTACAAACACTACGTCTCCTCTTGTCAGGGGAGTGTCTTGTAAGTCAGGTCTTGGTTTGTTCTGTGTCTCTGCCCTGTCTATACAGTCGTGTGGTTGTCCATCTGTTGCTACTGGTAGGAGTGTGGATGGGTTCAGTGTTGTGCAGCGTTCTATTGTCAGATGTGGTTGTGACAGCAGGACTGTCATGCACATCAGGTGTCTTGCTGGTGACAAAAAGGACATGTTTGATTGCAGCAAGAGTGCCGAGACGGCATGTGGGACTTGCAGTGTGAGTGGGTGAAATAAGACTACCTCTGCTGAGGCTTGTATGGCCATTGCTGCAGCGACCACAGCCTGTACGCATGGTGGTGTGGCCCTAGCGACAGGATCCAATTGTGATGAATAGTATGCCACTGGGCGCATTTTGGACCCATGTTTTTGCAGGAGGACTGAGGTCATAAACCCGTTCCTACTATCACACATCTGTATGAACGGTTTTTCGTAATCTGGGTGTGCCAGTACTGTGGTTGCTGCCAACGACTGTTTCAGCGTGCAAAAAGCTGCTTCTGCTCCTGGTGTCCAAATTAATGGATCTTTCATTGCCATGGGTGTTTTATACATCAAATCCTGTAGTGGCCTTACTAGTATGGCATAGTCTAGTAGCCAACTGCGACAGTAATTGCACAATCCAAGGAATGACATCATTTATTTCTTTGTCAACGGTTTTGGTGCCTGTAAAATGGCTGCCTTCCTTTGGGAGCAGACGGCCCTGCCTTGTGATGTCACAGTGTGACCCAGGTATTTGACCTCCTGCTTCCAAAGCTGCAGTTTATCTTTGCTCACTTTGTTTCCTGTCTCGCCTAGGTATTTTAGTAAGGCTAATGTATCTTGCCTGCATGTTTCTTCCATGTCTCCAACTACTAGGATGTCATCTACGTATACTAGAATTTGGCTGCCTCCTGGGGGATCAAATCCTGCGAGACAGTTTGTGATGCATTGTGAAAACACGGTTGGCGATATACCTAATCCTTGTGGGAGTCTGGCAAATGTCAGCTTTTCTCCCCTATATGTGAACCCAAACCATTTCTGGCTCTCTTTTTCAACTGGTATGCTGAAAAATGCATTACTTAGGTCAATCACTGAAAAGTGTGATGCTGTGGTTCGAATTGAGTTCAGCAAAGTGTGTGGGTTTGGGACATTGGGTGCTCTTTGAACAATTGCTTCATTTACTGCTCTTAAATCTTGAATCATTCGCCATGCTAGTGAGGGTGGAGCCTTCTTTACTGGGAAGATTGGTGTGTTGCATGTGGCGTCTGGGCAAGCAACCACTACTCCTGCCTTTTTTAGACCCTCTATTACGGGTTTAATTCCATCTTCAGCGTCTGGTTTTAACGGGTATTGTCTTAATTTTGGCCTGTATTCTGTTTTTCCTGTTATTACTACCGGCTCCGCTCCTAACATGAGTCCTACGTCGGACGGTCCTTGGCTCCACACTTTGTCGGGTACATCTTTTAATGTCTCTTCTTCCTCAACTGTCAACGGGAGTTGCTCTATATATCACCCATTCATCCATGCATCTGCAGGTGTTCCTGTTCCCCTGTCTGAGAGGTGTGTGTTGGGTGTGAGAATAAGCCTGTAGTTTAACTTCCTACGCCTCCATCCGGAGCTTGGACTAACTTGCTCCCCCTCTTCCTTTGCTGCTTTCCAATCAGTGAGTCTCCTCGCTGCCTGTGCTTCTGCTCCAAGGTCTGACCATTGTTGTTGCCTTCCCTTGGCCAGTGAAACGTGTCGTCTGCCGGGGATTGGCATCAGATAAGTTACTGTCTGAGCCACATCAATGTCACAAAATACTGTCGCACCTTTGTAGTACATGTATGTCAGCAGTGCACACTGTGGGCCTAATTTGTGCACTGCCTTGTCGTATCTCCAGTCCAGAGAGAGAGAGCACGAGACACACATGCACGCGCACACACAGCACAAGAGACAGAGACCATGCAACACAAAATCACAAAAATACAAAACACAAAAGCCACATACAAACAGAACAGCAAACAAACAGCAGCCTGACCTGCAGGCCCTGGAGTCAACTAGACAAAGACCACAAACATATACCCCAATTTTAAAATCGCACGTGCAACATAACCCATAATGACGTCATCCTTATCACAGCTGTGTTTTCCAAAAGAACATCTTTATACTTAATCCTTAATCTTATATTTCCTTATCCTTTTTTTTTTTCCAAGTAACTTTAAACATATCCCAAAAACTTATTTCCTGAGCGACTTTAAACACGCTCTAACATTTCTTTACTCAAATTCCTTTTCTCAGTTTAAACTCATAACACATTTACTCTTTTCTCTTTTACCTATAACTCAATGCTCTTTTACTCATTTCAGTCCCTTTTACTCATTTTACTCATAACTCTTTATTCCTTTACTACTTTAATCTCTTTTACTCATTGTACCCAATACTCTCTATTCCCTTTTCTCAACTGAAATTCTTTCCCTTTTTTCTTAATACAAACAAAACACAATACAAAATTCAAAAACACAGCTGGTATATCACAAAATTTAGCAATTTAGCAAACATTAAATCATTTCCAAACATTCCCACTGTTCCAGAGCACTATAAATTTAATAGATACTTCTGGACCATGGTGGAGGTTGTGGTTGGGGTGTTTGTGAATTAGATGTGTTTGTACCGTCATCATCGTCTTTTCTGGACACCGCGCATATTTTAGTTCTTTGACCTCCCTCTTTGTTTCTACATCTTTTTACTTCCTCCATCCACAATCTTGCACATATCATCTGGTTACCTGGGGTGTGCTTTGTTCTGCCTTTCATTTGATCCTTTACTGCCAAATTCAACATTAGCTTTTGGAGGGAGTCTTGTCTAAGTTCCCCCATAAACCCATACTTTTTCTTCAATTTTTTTTTTTGAAGGAATTTGGTGGAACCTGGGAACGTACACTTCATGTACTGTTCGTCAGTCATTTCTTCTCCTCCTTTGTTCTTTTTAGACATGGTTGCACTGTTACTATGTGCCTCAGCGAGTCACCGTGAGATCCTTCTGGACTACTGTCGTATTTTATGACAACCTTCTACCCCGTGGGGCGGTCATAAACCGGGTGTTAATTCACATATGACCGTTAGCCACTGGAATCTCTCCGGTTCGTCCTTTGGCCTAAATTCCCTTAATGATATTTGGCTTTAATACACTTTAATGGTCTCTTTTTCAATTGACCATTGATCTTATTAATCCAAATATCCACTCATACCTTTCACTTCACTCACTCAGTCTGTGACCCATATACGTCTGGGTCCTTCTCAGTATTATTTACTAAACCTCTTTTGTAGTAATAAAATACTGATCTGGTTTCTGACCTTAAGGTGATATGGTTTTCTCTGGTAGGATGGAGTGAATTCGACGGAGAGGGCGGGAAAGGGTGGTTGCCACTGGAAATGTGGATTTTCGGTTTCAGCCGGCTCTGCAGAGACTTTCAATCACCGTTGATCACCCTCCACGAAGATTTCCTCCATCTGGCTCGAAGGACCAAGAAACTGTTGGGGAATTTTACACAAACAGCGTAGAATTAACAGTTGTTATCAAAATAAACCTCCAACCAATTGTGGATTAAATCACCAAGGTTCAGAAGAAATAGCCTGAGACAAGTCTTTGGATTTTACGTGCACGGGAGAGACGTGGCGCTCGCTACAGCTCGTCCCACGCCAGTACTCTGCTGGGTACTGGTACTCTCTCTCCGACCACCGTCTCTCCGTGCCTTTTATTCACAATATGAGTCATCAAAATATTTACATATCTCCATGATTACACATTACTAATGCAGGGCGTGTTTCACAATCTGGTCAGCACAAAACATTTTTTACTTCGATAGCATTATCGTTACATTTTGATAAATCGAGATACAACATTAAATCTTATCACACTTTCTTTAAGTAGTACATACCCTAAAGGTCTAAGTAGTTTGTACTTAATATTTTTCATCTTTTACGACAAAACTTAACTAGCACACAAAACTTAAAATGTTTTGGTGCCTTTAATACAAAATGTTTAACTGTTTACTACAACCTTTTTTAACCAATACAGACCCAATTTTGTAGTAAATGTACTTGCATTATTATTAATACATAAACAGACTGAAGCTTACACATTTCTGAATTACATTTTATTAATCAACTGTATAAACTTATAGAATAGAAATATAACTCCAATACGGTTTTAAAGGAAAAACTAAATAAATACCCTTGATTACCCATTCAAATAGGCATCAATACTGAAAAAACACTTTGGACATTTCCCAGCAAGTAATGGACCAGCGGTGGAGGAAGTAAGTTTGGTATTTACGTCAATGACGTCGCAGACGTCATTTCCGGTGAGTGAATTCTGTTTTGCGAGCACTGTTACTAGCGTCTCTCTACTGAATCTGTTAATCCACAAATCCAACATCTAAACTAGTGCCTGAGCACTTCGTCAAACCATCGAAGTTTATTCAGCATCTAGTGCTCCGTAATTCGTGGACTAAGCCTCTCTCTCTGTAGTTTCAGCTTGTAGTTTCAGCCTGATCTAGCCTAGCCTAGCATCATGGCTAAAACTCTCGCCCCCCTTTCCTGTTCTAGTTGCCACATGTGGAGTGAGAACCCTGGCTTATTTGATAGTGACAGGGATAGTTGCGCTAAGTGCAGCGTAGTGGCCGTCCTCGAGGCCAGGGTTACAGAGTTAGAAACGCGGATCCGCTCATTGGAGGCGCTGAAGCCGAGTTATAGTCAGGCAGTAGCAGGGACCGCGGACCGCATTAGCATGAGCGCAGCTAGCGAGAGCAGCCCCCCGGCGCATCCCGTGCAGCCGGGACCAGACCAGGACAGGTTTGTGACAGTTAGAAGCAGGCGCAGGGCTGAGAGTAGGACTGCAGGAGACCAGGGACACAGGGCTGAGTGTAGGACTGCAGGAGACCAGGGACACAGGGCTGAGAGTAGGACTGCAGGAGACCAGGGACACAGGGCTGAGTGTAGGACTGCAGGAGACCAGGGACACAGGGCTGAGAGCAGGACTGCAGGAGACCAGGGACACAGGGCTGAGAGTAGGACTGCAGATCAGGGACACAGGGCTGAGTGTAGGACTGCAGGAGACCAGGGACACAGAGCTGAGAGTAGGACTGCAGGAGACCAGGGACACAGGGCTGAGAGTAGGACTGCAGATCAGGGACACATAGCTGAGTGTAGGACTGCAGGAGACCAGGGACACAGGGCTTAGTGTAGGACTGCAGGAGACCAGGGACACAGGGCTTAGTGTAGGACTGCAGGAGACCAGGGACACAGGGCTTAGTGTAGGACTGCAGGAGACCAGGGACACAGGGCTGAGTGTAGGACTGCAGGAGACCAGGGACACAGGGCTCAGAGTAGGACTGCAGGAGACCAGGGACACAGGGCTGAGTGTAGGACTGCAGGAGACCAGGGACACAGGGCTGAGTGTAGGACTGCAGGAGACCAGTAGGGAGCTTCCCGTCCAGAACAGGTTCGCCCCCCTGAGCTGGACGCAGGACACTCTAGTCATAGGGAGCTCCATAGTCAGGGATGTGGAACTGCCTGCAGCTTCCACACGGTGTTACCCTGGAGCCAGACTGGGCGACATCGAGGGGAATCTGAGGCTTTTAAAGAGAAGTAAGAACAGGTACCGCCGGATCGTTATACACGCGGGGGGTAACGATACTCGGCGCGGTCAGTCAGAGGTGCTGAAGTTGCAGATAGCGGCAGTTTGTGATTTGGCTAAGTCGATGTCGGAGTCCGTGTACTTCTCTGGCCCCTTCCTAATTATGCCAATTGTGAAATGTTCAGCCGCTTTTCAGCTGTCAACCAGTGGTTGTCCAATTGGTGCCCGCAGAATGGTGTCGTCTTCATAGACAACTGGAGGGCATTTGAGGGGAAGCCCAGGCTTATACGTAGTGACGGCATTCATCCCACAGCGGCTGGCTCCTCCCTCTTAGCTCAGAATATGATGGCTAGTCTTAGATGACCATCAGGTAAGACTAGCACACAGAATAGCTCAGGGAGTGTCAGTGACGCTAGGGAGCAGAGTAGACTAGTGAGGCACTGCTCTGTTAGCGAGAACAGCTCCAAACAGGCTGAGACTGTGTGTGCGCCACGTACAGGGGCCTCCTCTGAGCCCCACGTACAGGGGCCTCCTCTGGCCCCACGTACAGGGGCCTCCTCTGGCCCCACGTACAGGGGCCTCCTCTGAGCCACCCTGCATGAACAATTCTCCCAGACTGGCTGAGGCTGTGTATGTCCCACGCACAAAAAGCACAAACAAAACACAGCTAAACTCAGATAGGAAAGGCATCAGGTTTCATAACTTCATAAAAATAAATACATGTGTCGCAAATAAACAAAATGATAAGTGTGTAAAATGTGGACTGCTAAACATCAGGTCCCTCTCCTCTAAATCTCTTTTAATAAATGAATTAATTGGCGACTTTAATATTGATCTTCTAGCTTTAACTGAAACATGGCTTCAGGAAAATGATTATGTTAGACTAAACGAATCTACACCTCCAAGTCACGTGAACTTTCAAAGTGCCAGGAGCACAGGTGGAGGTGGCGGTGTGGCCGTCATTTCTCACTCCAGCCTAATCTCAGCCTCAAATCTAATTATACATTCCGCTCCTTTGAAAGCCTCGCACTATCTATTACGTGCACCAACTGGGAAAACCAAAAAGCTGTTATATTCATAACAATCTACCGACCTCCTGGTCCTTATGCCGAGTTTCTGACAGAGTTTTCTGACTTTATTTCAAGTTTAGTTTTGGAATGGGAAAGGATTGTTATAGTTGGAGATTTCAACATTCATGTTGATAACAGCAGTGAGTGCCTCAGCAGTGCTTTTGGTGCTCTCCTGGATGGGGTCGGTTTTACCCAGAGTGTGAACAAGCCGTCTCACTGTCACAATCACACTCTTGACCTCGTCCTAACTTATGGTATTGAGATTAATGATTTACTTGTAATTCCTCAAAACCCTATACTCTCTGACCATTTTTAATTACCTTTCAATTCGTACTAAAAGACTATCCAGCTCGGCAGGAGAAAACTATAATGAAAAGAACAATATCAGAAAAATCGGTAGCCGAGTTCAAAGAAATAATCGAGCCAGTATTAAATGATATGCCATGTGACAATGAGAACAACTTTAATCCAATTATCATGGATCAGTTCCATTGTTCCACTGAATGACCGAATCAAAATTGCAAACTCACAACATCATTTTTTGGTTGAATTTCTGAGGTGAAAATGTTATCGAAACAATACTATAGAATGATAGTAATCCAGTGCAAATTAGCATAAAGCAAAGGCTGCTGTTAAAGGTGCACTGCGTAACATTTCTAGCAGAGGGCCCGTCACTTGTTTGTCTCCATGGAGATGTTATCGCTTTGTCTAGAATGTTCCACAGTATAGATTAAACCTAAATATGTCATTAGGGAGACAGGCAGCTTACAGCACTATGCTACATTACAGTTCAGATCTGTGGAGAGGCGTCTCTATTCACAGAAAGAAACACCGGTGTATAAATAAATGATATATGGATATGTTTAATGCCATACCCTGGGACATTCCAGGCAAAGCAAAGACATCTCCTTGGAGACAAGCGTGGAGGGTAATGTTTCACAGTATGGCATTAAACATTTCTACTTTCATGGATACCAACCCAGACCAAGCTCCAGGTCAGATCCGTGGAAAGGCGACTCCGCTCACACTTTTTCAGTATTTTTATACGCCCGTGATAAAACGGGACGTATTATGGTATGGCGCTGTCCGTCCGTCCGTCCGTCCGTCTGTCCGTCTGTGGACAACCGTCTCACCTAGGAATGTCAAACTTCATGGCTGGACACCCCATGGGTCAAGGATGTTCCCTATTGATTTCAAGGTCACAGGGTCAAAGGTCAAGGTCACGGCCCGACCCTTTGCGAAAACCTTGTCAGTATTGGAATCTTCCAAACTGCACCAACAATTCATCTTTAACTAGGTTTGACAAATTCTAACTTAATTCTATATACAACAAGAGCTCCTCCAGCGGGGCAAAATACGCCCGTACTTTGAATTATTGAATTATTATTATAGAATTAAGTTAGAATTTGTCAAACCTAGTTAAAGATAAATTGTTGGTGCAGTTTGGAAGTTTGACATTCCTAGGTGAGACGGTTGTCGAGCTAGAGCGCGGACAAGGTAATGTGTAGTTGTCTTGTATTCTCTCTCTCCCGTTGCCTAGCAACCGCTGCAGCTGGAACTGTGTGTCACCTTTGAACTTTAAACTTCAAAGCTTTGAAGTGTCCACAGACGGATAGACGGACGGACGGACGGACGGACAGCGTCATACCATAATACGTCCCGTCTTTTTATACGGGCGTATAAAAAGGTTAGACGCCATCCTAAAACCAGAAAATGTATATTAGTAAACTAGACATGAATTTCAGTAGATTTAGCTTTAGTTATGAACAATAAATGCTTAAAAAAAACATGACAAACTGCTGCCTGTAAAAAAAAAGGTTAGACGCCATCCTAAAACCAGAAAATGTGTTAGTCAGTAAACTAGACATGAATTTATGTAGATTTAGCATTAGCTTATGTTATAACAATAAATGCTTAAAATCAACATG